>JAULUF010000050.1:19912500-19940000 GCA_031834385.1 Semotilus atromaculatus
AAATTACCTCATCCGTGATCATGATTCATTAATTTCATAACATTTCTGGATGGTGAAAACGACATCTCCCATCGTTCAACTCTCCCTCATAGCGTCATCAAGCTTCGCCTTTGTTATTGTTGGAAACTGCGCCCTCTTGTGGCCAAAAAATTACATATTGGATCTTTAATATTAACAATCAATCATAACTTGTTATAATTGATTAGGAATATTTGGATCAGTTAATAGAATTAACTTAAATGTAGTAAAATGAATATTACAATCACCTGTTCGTCCCTTGAACACTTAGTGTTAATTGTTATAGAAAAGATCCATTTAACTATGAAAAGAACCATCTTAGCATTTTCAGAGCACCTCATTAAATGTATACTTGCATGGCCTTTGCAGTGAAACATTTAGTGAAGTTGCTGAAGAAGGATTTTGATGGTCCGATGAGTCTCAACCGATTTCTTTGGCATTGACTGTTGGTTTGACCAAAGTCCTTTTAGGCAAGTCATGCCACTCGGCCGCCATCTTGGCAACGCTTCCGGGCAGCTATTTTGAACTAACAAGACCAGGCTCCTATCTAAATGAATGGGCAGACAGTCAGAACTGCACATTCACTGGTCACCGGGACATAAAAAAGTCATGTATAGAAACAGCAGTAAAATATGATAAAAATCGCTGAAAAAGTTTGATGACTTTGCCCCAAAATAAGGTTTAAAACGGCTTTTTCCCCACAGGTTATACTTTACTACGCATGCGCAAGGGTTCTCGTCTCCGCTGTCGCAAACGTCAACTGTGCGCATGCATCAGTGGGACCAGACGATAGGCTTAAATGTTTCCCGGCTGTACTGTTAAAAAGCAGACGATTGGCTTTCCAGAATGAGGGGCGGGGCATGTGCATACAACCGTCATATTTGCCGTTACGGGTTTTTCCTATATAGTTGTATAGAGGAGTAAGGAAGTGGCATGTCTCTGTATAAATAGTCTCTGGTTTGACTCTGTTCCCATGGCTGGAGTGCAGATTGTGGCCTGCCAGCCCTGGGCCGGAGAGGACATGCAGAGCAAACAGGAAAAGAGAGGAAGTAAGAAAAGTTGATGGTTCGAGTTGCCACGCAGGACAGCAGAGTACCCTGAACGTACCGAGAAGGCCAAGTGAGGGAAGGGCTTGTGTAGAGACCATTTATAGCCTGAGAAAGGTCCCACCTTTCAGGGTTGGCTCAACCAATAAGAAAGGGGGAATTTACAAGCGGGAAATTCCTCTGTTGGGAAGATTTATGACTCAAGTGTGGTTAGACATAGGCCCAGCTTCACATGATAACATAAAAATAATGCAACAAGTTTGTTTCTAGAAGAAAATTGCGCCATCGTCCACCTGAAGTAAGGCAGATCAATAATATTGTTGAATATTAAATGTCCCCAACTAAGCAAGCCAAAAGCCAAGGCAACAGTGGCAAGGAACCAAAACTCCATCAGGTGACAAAATGGAGAAAACAACCTTAGGAGAAACCAGGCTCAGTCGAGGGCTAGTTCTCCTCTGGCCAATGAAGGAAGTCAAGTCAAGTCATCATCATTTATATAGCGCTTTTAACAATGTAGATTGTTCCAAAGCTGATTTACAGTAATAATAGGAAATTAAAGTAGCAGAGATTGTTTTGGCTTTGTGGCAGCTCTAGAATAAAGTCATTTTCCAGCTAAAGTTAGTTTTAATTGATTCACTTCCGTCGCAACGATCATTAGTTATTAACTTAGGGTCCGCTAACAAGACACAATTTAAACAGAAAACTCTTTAAGTTATCTCTACACAAACTTTAAAAAACGCGAACCTGTGAGAACGCTGATGGCGTGCACATGCGTATTAAGAGTTCATTCTATAGGTATACGCGTTTGAATACAGTATATGTGCGCAGGCATGTAGTCCTTCCCTAAAAAAACAAACTACTTGTCTGGCCTTAAAATGTATAATACAGAATTTTATCGCTTCGGCATAACCATGTGAACTGGAATTATCCCGACAACTATTATCTGTACAGAGGTAAAGGGAGGGAGGCCTTCACGGGGAGGGACTAGTTGACACTTCAGGACTGCGTTGTCGTCGCGTCCAGGCGTAGGTACTTCATCAGATCTGGATACGGCGGACTGCGGTAAACCTCAGGATAAACAGAATAAAATGTATAAGATGTTTAATAGGGAGCCAATGCAGTGTTGACAGAACTGGGCTAATATAGTCATACTTCCCGGTTCTGGTAAGAACTCAAACTGCTGCATTTTGGACCAGCTGTAGTTTGTTTATTAAGCGTGCAGGGCAACCACCCATAAGAGTATTACAATAATCTAGCCTTGATGTCATAAATGCGGAACAATTAGTTAATGCGTTCGTCAATGAGAGCATATGATGTAATTTGGATATATTTTTAAGATGGAAAAATGCGGTTTTACAGATACCATTCACGTGACTTTGAAATGAAAGATTGGTATCAAAGAGCACACCCAGGTTCCTAACCGATGACGAAGACTTGATAGAGCAGCCATCAAGTGTTAGACAGTATTCTAGTTTAGTAAGTGAGGATGTTTTTTGTCCAATAATTAGAATCTCTGTTTTTAATTAAGTGGTTAACCTGGTTCCCCTGACTCCCTCCCTCTCAGACACAATGCCACGTCTCCAATAGCTGCGTTTTTATTAAGTGGTTTAATCATAGCCAGCTTAAAAGTTTTTGGTACGTATCCTTGTGACAAAGAT
The DNA here is from genome assembly GCA_031834385.1 of Semotilus atromaculatus. Classification (NCBI taxonomy): domain Eukaryota; kingdom Metazoa; phylum Chordata; class Actinopteri; order Cypriniformes; family Leuciscidae; genus Semotilus; species Semotilus atromaculatus. The sequence goes on from JAULUF010000050.1 coordinate 19,915,223, forward strand.
GAATTAAAGATATTGAGAAGAGGATCTATGACCTCTGGAAGCATCCTTTCAATAGCTTAGTCGGTATCGGGTCTAACATACACGTTGTCGATTTAGATGATTTAACGAGTTTATAAATTTCTTCCTCTCCTATAGCAATGAATGAATCGAATTTTTCCCTAGGGAGACTACAAAGCACTCCCTGATGCGATTCTGTAGTAGACGGCTGCATAGTTATAATTTTCTCCCTGATATTATCAATCTTATAAGTGAAAAAAGTCATAAAGTCATTACTGTTGTGCTGCTTGGAAACTTCTGGGCTTGAAGCTTTATTTTTCGTTAGTTTAGCAACTGTTTCAAATAAATACCTTGGTTTTGTTTATTTTCTTCAAACAAGGTTGAAAAATAAGCAGATCTAGCAGCTTTTAAGGCCTCTCTATTTGCAATCAAGCTCTCCTTCCATGAAATGCAAAATACCTCTAGTTTTGTTTTCTTCCAGTTGCGCTCCATTTTTCTGGCTGCTCTCTTAAGGGCCTGAGTGTGCTCGTTGTACCACGGCGTTGGACTATTTTCTTTAATCTTCTTTAAGCGCAACGGAGCAACTGTGTCTAAAGGGCTGGAAAAGAGAGAGTTAAAAGTTTCTGTCGCAATATCGAGTTCTTCTAAGGTATCCGGGATGCTGAGATTATGAAACTGAACAGGAAGATTATTAATAAAGCAATCTTTAGTGGCAGAAGTGATAGGTCTAACATATTTGTAACACAGAGTTAGCTTTGCAACCTTGGCTAAATGAAGTTTACACAAAATTAGATAAAGATCTGCGTTGTCATCACTCTGCTGCAGAATTTCAACAGCATCAACATTGATTCCATGAGATAATATTAGATCTAGAGTATGATTACGACATTGAGTAGGTCCTGACATGTGTTGTCTAATTCCGATAGAGTTAAGAATGTCTTTAAATGCCAGTCCCAATGCATCTTTTTCATTATCTACAGGTATATTAAAACCACCAACATTTAGGACTTTATCTGCAGCCAGTACTAACTCTGATAGAAAGTCCGCAAATTCTTTGATAAAGTCTGTATGGTGCCCTGGTGGCCTGTATACAGTAGCCAGCACAAATCTCAAACCTGATTTATCATTTACACTATATATTGTTACATTAACCATCAAGACTTCAAAATAATTATATTTGAAACTAGCAATTTAGAAAATATTACCATAAATTACAGCAACACCTCCCCCTTTGCCTTTCAGACGAGGTTCATGTTTATAACTAATCTTGTGTGGTGGACTCATTAAAAGTAATGTAATCGTAACGTAATCGTAATGGTTTTAGCCAGGTTTCTGTCAAACACAGCACATCTAGGTTATAGTCTGTAATCATATCATTAACAAGAAGTGCTTTTAAAGTAAGTGATCGAATATTCAACAACCCAAGCTTTATCATTTGGTCATTTGTATTAAATCTGTTTTTTATTTGTTGAACATGAATGACATGTTTAACCTTAGATGGGTTTGGAAGTTTTTTGTATTTCCTAATTCAGGGAACAGACACAGTCTCTATATGATGATATCTAGGCGAAAAAGGCTCTGTGGGATGGAATTTATCTGACCTTGGTGACGCGAGGCCGCTAGCAGACGGTCGGTTTAACCAGTCTGTCTGCTTCCTGACCTGAGCATCCAGATTGTCATGTTTCAGCTATGTGAGACTATGACTATGTGCCATATTACTAGAGAGAAGAGCAGCACCAGCCCAGGAGGGACGAATTCCATCTCTTTTCAACAGGTCAGGTCTGCCCCAAAAACTTTTCCAATTGTCTATGAATTCTATATTATTTTTCGGACACCACTTAGACAACCAGCCATTGAGTGAGGACAGTCTACTAACTATCTCATCACTCCTGCGAACAGGAAGGGGGCCAGAGCAAATTACAGTGCCTGACATCGTACTTGCGAGTTCACACACCTCTTTAACATTAATTTGAGTGATTTCCGACTGGCGAAGTCGAACATCATTTGTGCCGACGTGAATAATAATCTTAGAGAATTTAGGATTAGCATTAGCCAGCACTTTTAAATTTGCTTTGATGTCAGGCGCTCTGGCTCCCGGCAAACATGTGACTTCCACGTTCCTTGTAATAGAATCACCAATAACTAGGGCACATTTAAATATTCTACAATATTAGTGATCTGCCTTACTTAAGGTGGATGACGCTATGTTCGTCTAGAAACAAACTTTGTTGTATTATTTTCATGTTATCTCTGTGAAGCAGCTTTGATACAATCTGTATTGTAAAAAGCGCAATATAAATAAAGGTGACTTGACTTGACATTCAACAGGATTCTCAGTGGGTGTTTCACTGAGTGGGGACAATCTATTTGAAATTGTAATCGGAACAGAAGAGCGGTGTTTTGTCCCGCGAATACAGCGTCTTACCATCACCCAATTGCCCTGCTGCATGGGCTCTACTACAGCCGGAACCGAACAATGTACAGTGTTCACTAAGCTAGGCGCATCCAAAACAGTATCTAAGGCCCTTGCACTCTTACAATTAACATCAATTAAAGTTTGGATGCGTGTCTCTAGTTCTGAAATCTTCTCTGTCAGCCTGACTATCTCCCTGCATTTATCACACGTAAATCCTATGCTAACAGAAAAGACTATGCTATACATGTTACATGAAGTGCAAGTCACAATAAGAGAAGATGACATGACTCACCGTGTTTGTTGACTGATTCTACTTACCACAGCTTTGATGGATTTTTAAAAGGCACGATTGTGCAAGCTAAATAAATAAAGAGCGCACGGATGGCACGCGAATTAGTAGCTTGTTGTGCAAGCAACGATTTAGATTGAAGCTAGCGATGTCAGGTTAATATGTGATGTTGAGCAAGTTAAATTTAGCAGTATAAACAACAGGGAATGAACAGTGTATGATTATGATTCAGGCAACAATTGGTCAGAACTCAGATTGGATCAGAACATTCAAAATATTTATCCAGTTCCATCTGGTTGTAGTGGAGTCATCATGCCGGTATGGAGACGAGTTTGTTGAGGTGTTCATGAGGCCTTCACAGGGCTGATGAGGCTGGCACTTCAGGGATGCGTTGTCACACATACCACCCTTTACACGCCCACATTCAGCCATAATTAGCCAATGCAAATCACCTCATGAATGGTCATGCATATTAAAATGAGCCAGCTAATTATTGGTCATTTACACTCAGTCATGGCAGCAATGCAAGGCAAAGAAATGCAATTTCTCCGAAACAGAAATCAAGGTTCTTGTAAGTGAGGTAGAGGAGCGAAAAGGTATTTTGTTTGGTGGCCATAGTAGTGGCATTACTAATAAAAAGAAATATGTGGAGTGGCACTGCCGCAGTGAATGCAGTTGGTTTGGCCAACAGGACAGTTCCCAAAATAAAGAAGTGGTCCCATGTCAAAAAGCATCACCTTCCACCGGCAGAGTGTGTCTGAGACTGGAGTGTGTCTGAGCGTAACCAATCTGTCCCCACTGGAAACCCGGATGGCTTCAATTATTGGAGACGTGGCATTGTGTCTGAGAGGGAGGGAGTCAGGGGAACCAGTTTAACCACTTTATTGCATGTTTCTGGAGCATTTCTTCAGCATGTGTGCGCTAGGGAATGAACGACTTTAGATTTTTTTAAGTCGACTGTTATGACATCAAAGTCAAGTCGACCTTCGACCAGTCGCTCACGTCATTCATAAAAACACAAGAGATGGGACTGCTTTGCAACATGCATGCCACAATTTGCAATTTAATAGCAGCAAATTATACAGATGCTGAAAGACAGCTAGGGATGCTGTTTACACCTGGCCACTTCATGCGTTTTCTCAGATCAGATAGCTATCTGATTTATCAAAACGATTCCATTTACACCTGGTCGCATAAATGATGCATTTATGCATTTAATGAAGATGATTGTGTGTTAACGTCCGCGACTTTCTTTCACTTTGATTTGCGATAGTTTGCTCATTTGCGGTGATGCATGTTGCCATAGTTTCGTCATATAATGAGGACTGAGGCCGTCCTTCAAAAACATAGGGAAACAATTGATGCAATCACCATCATAGCAGACAAGCTTAAACAGATAAGGGTTGTGTTGTGCAACATTGCATCTATATTAAAATATATTGTTAAAAATTAATCTTTGCAATATTTTCTCTTCACAAATGCCACTTTACTTGCTCCCTGTTGATGGCGTTTATGTTGGGGAGGGGTGTGTAGGTCAGGCTTCTCATGCAGGTGGTAAAGCAGGTGGGGGGGAGAGGGACACCATTCATCTGTGCCATGTTGTGTAGAATGGCACGTCATCATGATGATCTGGCAGACTTTTTTGGGGTGATATAAAAGTCTACCACCCGAAGCATCAAGGCAAAGCCATCAACACTTGAGGAGGCTAGGTTCAACTACTGAGCACACATGAGCTTGGGCCTAATTGTAGTGCATTTCCTCTGCGTTTTGAGGTTTTGGTAATGGGGTGAGGGGGTATCCACTGTCTAACACATTAATTGTACCCTAGGCTTGAATTGTTAGAAGATAGACTGTTATTTGTAGTTTTAACTTACCAAGGAGCCAGCCCATCGAGCACAACGCTTGCCCCAAGTCTTTTCCCTACACTGCTGTGCGTAGAATAAACTAGTTGTGTGTGGAAACAGGCCAATCAAATTTCCTGTCAGGATTTAGACCGTACCATAGTATTGAGACAGCTCTCATTAGAGTTACAAATAATTTGCACTTATCATCCGACTGTGGTTGCATCTCTCTATTTCTGTTACTGGATCTTAGTGCTGCATTTGATACTATCAACCAAAACTTTCTTTTGAATAGGCTCAACACTTACGTTGGCATTAGTGGAATTGCAATGGCATGGTTCTCTCCTGTCCCTGGGCTGATCTGTCTGTTTTTCATTTAAATCTCCTGTTTAGTCCCCTATCGGGTGCTGTCTTTTGCCAGATCGTTGTTTGTGCACCGTGCAAGCAATTGTTCCAGCCTCATTGTCTTGTTGGATACTTTGCCAGTTTTGTTTTCATCTTTTAGTTTTTGTTTCCTCTACTTCCGCTAATGATTTCCCAGTTGGTTCCCCACTGTATTCAGCCCTGGTCTCTCTCTCGATCGGAGCGCCACCAGCAATTATTTAAATTTACCTTTTTTTCCCCTGTGTCCGTGTCCTGATCTGACAGGTTAAAAATCATACTTATATGACCATTACCAATTTGTAGCTGTAAATGAAGAAGTATCATATTAATCACAAGTTCAGTATGGAGTACCACAAGCCTCAGTACTAGGACCGTTGCTGTTCACTCTGTACATGCAACCCTTGGGAGATATCATTAGGAAGAATACAATTAGTTTTCACTGTTATGCTGATGATACGCAGCTCTACACAGCAAAATCCCTGTTAAATAAAACTATTACTCCAGTAATATAAAAGTTAAATTAACTCTGCTCAGAGAACATTTGGTCCCTCTCTACAGAGTTAAAATAACTCTGAATCAGAGTTAAAGTTAATGAGATACTTAAGTGATTAATTAAGTGATGATTGGGCATTAATGATGAACACCTACTGTCAACAAGCAGAATCACTGAATGAAAGAGAAACAATAAGAACAGAGAAAAAGAGAAACAAGAACTACAACTAACTTCCAGACATAGCCTTAGATGAAATCAACTGAAGACAAAAGACGACATTAAATCTCTCAAGATCTCAGCAGAGGAGGATTAAACAACTCCACAAACAGCATTACCAGCTTCACTTATTACTAACCAGATTGACCTAATTGGTGTCATACCTTTACAGAAGTTCTTATTGAGAATTAACAGAGGTTTAGATGTTGACAATTTATTGAAAATGTTTCATTTAGTTGGGCAGTTTGACTCTTGGCTTTTTATGCAAGTTTGTGGTTTTTGAATACGTTTTTACCAAAACACGTAATTTATTACAAAGAAAGCCAGAAACAAAGATGATCATGTGATACAGTAGAATAAAGTAGAATAAAGCACTTATCTCATCATTGTCCAAAAGTTGTAATTTGATGTTAATAGATTATATTCACTAACAATTCTTTCTTGCCACAGATCAGACTTTCTGAATTTTGGTTTTTATAATACATAGTGGGGAATTTTTTTTTTCACACAGACATCAAGAATCAGCATATGAATCTCAACAACGGTTACATTCATGCCGCAATTTTGTTTTCATGCATATTTTCATTTTATTTTCATTCATTCATTTAGCAGTCACTTATATTCTAACTTACAAATGAGTGACATAATAGTCGTTTCATCTCAGAGCAAAGAATATTCATAGTATACAATTAGAGGTTTATTTAAAAACTAGATTAAGAAAGTGACCTGCAGAAAAGACGAACAAAATTTTTTGTTTGTGCCTTGGTTTTAAGGTTGTTGGGTAGTTAAGTGCTTGCTGAAGTACATCTTAGTGAAGTGGACTGAGATCAGGAGAGGTTATGTTAAATATTTCTGCAGAATAAGTGTGCTTGTAAAGTGAATTCATATTCACACATATTTATATTCAAACAGCAGAAGAAACAAAAGGAAATTCTAACATTGGCCATAGTTCATTTGATGCCAAATGTTAGAAATAGTTTGAAAGTGTCTGAAAGTAAAAGTGTCAGCAGACGTTACAGATGAGACGACAATGAATCCAGCCATCATAGCGTGGGGAATATTCCTGCTTTGTGTTTATAATAAGAGAAAAAGAGAGACAGAGTAACAGATGAGGAGGAAAGAGAAGTGCATGAACTCACCATGTTCCAGTGAGACAAAGGGATTTCATTCCTCAGGGGAAACTCTTGGTTTGTGTCTGCCATCTATATGTCTTTGTCCTGGCCATTTCCTGTCAGACACAGAGAATCAGACACAATTTTAGTGAACAGATGGAAGTGTTTTTACAATTACTTTACCCCTTCATTTTGTATAAAATACACTCTTTTCGTAATTATGTTTTTGTAATAGTGTGTATGCTATCTGTATCTTGTCATTTACACATTTTAATTTATTAATTATCCTGAGTGGATTTTTTATAGTAGAAATTACAAGAAAATTTCACCCATATATTAAAAATCTGTCATAAATTACTGATCCAGGGGATGTTAAAGGCAGGGTATACGATTTGGTCCAGAAACTTTTTGTTATGCTTTCATCAGAATTGAATTCTGTTTGCATCATTTAAATCTTTATGTTCCTGTTATCACTGAAACTACTTTGAAACTTTTATTGTATGAAGTCCTATATAAATAAAGATGACTTGACAAAGGGCAGCTGATGTGTAGAACTAAAGACCGGGTTGTCTCAGAGAGTGATTTGTTCATTTTGTGTTGACCACGCATGCGCAACATCCTATAGGTTCCCTTTCGAGTCGGTCTCTCGACACTGCGTCACCGTTAGGTGGCACTGCATGGTTATCCCTCCTTCTCTAAATCTACTGAAAGCCTTATGAAATCTCGCGGGCGCCCGCCAATGACGTACAAGCGTGCGCAATAGTGGCGGGCTCCCCATACTATAGGGCGGCGCTGAGTGCCATTGCCTCAGAATCTTTTCCTTCAGCTACAAGAAGCCAGCTCGCGGTTGACGTACCACTCCTCAGGGTCAGAGCCAAAAGTGTTACATATCTCAGAGTCGTTGTCGACTGCGCTCTGCTTTAGTACAAGATTCGGAGGCAATGACACTCAATTCGATTCGGATAACCCTGCAGTGCCACCTAACGGTTAATAGTTAATAATTCCCAAACGTCCATACAAACAAGCTCGTAGCCAGTTTTTTTTTACTCTTACAGTTACATGATGCATTTCTGGTCTCAAAATGGTGGCTTTTGTACATTTGTAAATTCTTACAATTTATATATTTTTTTCAATTTCTGTCATGATGGTTCTTTTCCACAACATTAAATGTGGCAATAAAGAGCTGGTAATGCTTTAAACTGTATCTGTGTAATGAGGCAATAGGGGTGCTTTTGACTACGCCACTCCAATTTTGTTTGGGTAGGAGATCCCAAGTCACTAGAGGGTTTCCCACTCAGCTATCCACTTAAATGAATAAACTTAAGGCAAAATTATAAAAATCAAAACATCATTTTTATTGAATACATGGATTCTGGTCTCATTTGATTTCACTCAAAAGCTGGCCATACGTACACATGAACGATGGCAGTACAAGTAACTACGGAGGGTAAGCACACAACAAATATCTACAATAAACCCCAAAAGAAAGAAATTACAAATTTCCTACATACCACACTAAATGCACACAAAAACTCTTTCCACACCACACTTGTATGAATCAAGAGTGAATATTCACCTTTAAAGCAACTTCTCTACAAAGAAAGTCATTTGTCCCAATACATACAACAAAGGGTTGTCACTGATCATTTCATACACAAAACAACTCGTTTTGACAAAGTGTAAACACTCACGTGCTGTAGGCCTAATGGTAACTCAGTGTCCAACACTCATCCACCCAAACCTTTTCAGCATTAGGGCATTTAGACCTCACGTCTAAAACAAACCAACTACATTAAGAGACAATGAATGGATTACACACAGCTGACCCGTTTGAATCAACATCATTGTCACTAAAAATCGCTGGCTCTTAACCAACACATCAAGATGATCACAAAACATCATCAATGAACATTAAAAACACTCTTCTCATAACATGACACCTTTTAAAATAAACCTACATAGCTTGTTCTTACAACGACCATGGCAAACAATTCCGGTACTGAAACCATTAATTCATAGGAAGTGGCATATTTAAGGGAAATTACACCCTCTACAGATACCCTCAACAGCGCCCCTTATTGACTTGGCTACATCTGTATGATGGGGAAAATCACTTTGATAAAGCAAAGCTATCTACATATAATAAAAACATACAGTTACGTGACAGTAGACCGAACGACTCGAACCTGAAGACTAGAGAGGTGAACTAATCAATTCTGTGTCTGGTACTACAGACTGCATAGCTCAATTTATGAGCATGTCACGTGATGAACAAAAAACTCGAACCTGAATAATCGAGAGATGAACTAATCAATTCTGTATCCGGTACCGACTGCATAGCCTCATAGATCCTCTTCTTAATATCATTAATTCATCTTTGTCATTAGGATATGTATAAAACACTTTTAAGCTGGCTATTATTAAACCGTTGTTAAAAACGCAACTTGATCATACAGAATTAGTCAATTACAGGCCGATCTCGAATCTGCCTTTTCTGTCAAAGATACTAGAAAAGTCAGTATCCTCACAACTATGTTCCTTTTTAGCAAGAAATGATATCTGCGAGGATTTGCAGTCAGGATTTAGACCGTACCATAGCACCGAGACAGCTCTCGTTAGAGTCACAAATTATTTGCTCTTACCCATCATTGCATACTTTATCAGAAACTTAATTGGCTGCCTTTAAAATCTCGTAGAGAAATGCACTTTGCACTTTTTGTGTACAAAGCTCTTTTGCACAAACTACCATCTTATATTAATTCACTTTTAGCTGTTAGAAGGTCTGTTTATCAGACCAGAGCTCATGGATGGCTTTTACTACAGATCCCAAAGATCTCCTCTGAATTGGGTAGATCGGCTTTTAATTTTTCTGCCCCTCACACTTGGAATGAATTACAATGCACTTTTAAACTAAATGATCTGATCCCTTTACGTGATTTTAGACGTCTGCTTAAGGATAATTTTATTACTGATTGTGTTTGTTTCCTGTGATTGTTTTTGTTTTCTTTTATTGTTTTAATTTATTTGTTGTTTTGCTGTATATTGTACTATTGGCTGTATTTCTTTTTTTGTGTGACCTACACAGGTCGTTGCTGTAAATGAGAACTCGTTCTCAGTCAACTTACCTGTATAAATAAATAAAATATCTTCCGATCGTGGTTGAATCTCTCTATTAGTGTTACTCGATCTCAGTGCTGCATTTGATATTATTGACCACGACATTATTTAAATAGACTCAAATTATGTTGGCATTAGTGGAATTGCATTAGCATGGTTTAAATCTTTTACCGTTATCAGTTTGTAATAGTAAAGGAAGAGAAGTCTTATCGATCTCAAGATGTCTTATCAATCATGGACCTCTGAGCAAAACTCCACACATTGGGGCGACTCTCTATGTAGAATTTGCTCCAGGCACAGGACACACAAAGTCGGCTTTACAACAGGGGCAATGGCACTTTACACCAGGAGGTAAAGTGTGTGTATTACTTCCAACATAGATCTAAGTTACTCGCAAAGTGGCAATGACCTTTTGTGGTCCCACGGCAAATTGTGGACAGGGGTGATCATGTCAAATGTATCATCACAATCTTTTAAAACGCTGGAACGAGGTGACATCGGTTGAGTTAGAAGCGGCCGTTCTGGCAGAAGAAGATCTCGGACCCGAAGCAGTAGTCCAAACCAATCCGCTCGCTCTGGTCCCGGGGGAGATCATCTCTCGTCGCTGCAGCGCACCGATTTAGCCAAGTTGCAAGCAGATTAAAACACAAGAAAAAGGAGGTATAGAATGAATTAAAGGCAATGCTAGCGACGGCTCTGTCCATTTCTGTGTTGATTATAGAGGGGTGAATGGTGTGTCGAAATTCGATGCTTACCCAATGTCCAGAGTTGACGAGGTGCTTAATCGGTTTGGTTTGGCTCCTTTTTAATTCGGAAAAAGGATTTAACACTGGATTTAACAAAAGGGTCAAATCCTCCAGCCACATTCCGCGTATGTGTATGCATTCGATACATCTGTCCTGACATCGCTGAGGGTGGCTGGATGCGGTCGTGGAAGTGTGCATTTGGGCATGTGGAGGTATGGATTCTGGCTTTCACTTGGGACATGGGCGTCCCCAAATTGATAAGACTGCTGCAATTGCAGCCTGCCCAAGTCCCAAGACCATAAAGGAGGTGAGACAGTTCTTGGTGCTGGTGGGATATTATAGGAGATTTATTCTTTATTATTCAGAGCTCCCCAGCCAGACTGAGGTCACCAGACTGATCTCGCACAAAAAAGAACCAGATCCGGTTACATCCATTTTTGGAACTGTAAGTTGAGGTTATCTGCCTACTTATCCGTGAACTTACCTGGGTATGCTTACCTGTGTAAAAAAAAAAAAAGTCCCAGATGTTTATTCCAGAAAGCAGGTTATGTGACAATATTTTTTTTTACTTGACAATTCATGGTTACTGTATGCTTTAATTTTATGGTAAATAGTAGAGAGAACTTTTGGCTAAAGTTTATTTGTATGTGTTTCACTGAAGAAAAAAACTCATGTTGGTTTGGAATGACATCAATCTTTCTCATTGTTTTAGTGAACACATTTTTTATGGTGCAAGCATAAATCTCTGTGAAGGATGTGAAACTTTGACATAGTTACTCTTTCAAGTTAATCAGTGTCACTGAAGACAACCCATGCCCTAAACAGGCTTACAGTACTCAATACAATACAGTGTGTCCTCATACTGCCCTCAGAGTGAGGATAAACCGAGGTCCTGACTCTCTGTGGTCATTAAAAATCCCAGGATGTCTTTCGAAAGAGTAGGGGTGTAACCCCGGCATCCTGGCCAAATTTGCCCATTGGCCTCTGTCCATCATGGCCTCCTAATCATCCCTGTATACTGATTGGCTTAATCACTCTGTCTCCTCTCCACCAGTAAAGCTGGTGTGTGGTGGGCGTACTGGCGCAAAATGGCTGCCGTCGCATCATCCAGGTGGATGCTGCACATTGGTGGTGGTTGAGGAGATTACCCCCTTCTCTGTAAAGCGCTTTGAGGTCCCAGATAAAGCGCTATATAAATGTAACGGATTATTATTATTATTAGAGTCAGGGCCAATTGAAGCCTTTACCTTTAGCTCATAGTCATCCATCCCTGAAACTGGAAGCTTGAGATAACATACCACTCATACTATTTCTACAGCATGCATGTATACTGTGCATGGTAGTATTTTCTACATCCATAGATTTTGCAGCATACTGTGCTGGTTATTGAACCCCACAGTACAATGTGTACAACTTGATGTGTACAACTCTGATGACGACACAGCTGTTCCATGATTGGCCGAATCCACAAGCTCAGGGGCATGTTCAAGTTCAAAACGGTGCTCAACGTTTTGCTACGGTTTCCGGGTTGAACGTCATGATTCCTGGAAACGGCGTGCACCGGTGTGCAACGGGGTTTGAGACACGTTTTCTCTTGTTTGGTGGGTGTGTCAGAACTGCAGTCCAATCAGCAGCAACATGTGTATAAAGCACGCGTTATTAAAGTGAACTCGCACAATGGGTTCAAGGAAAGTAATTTACAAATGTGTCCGATGCAGCTCAGTATACGCAACAACTGAGGATATTAGAAGACATGTTTGTTGTAAGTTTATTGGAAAAATATAGGATATCAACATAATGATGTAGTTGTTTATATTTTTAGCTTCATTGCAATTGTATGACATTTGGTATAGAAATAAACAATGGTAATTAAGTGCTTTTCCTAAAAATGAGAAAGAAAATACAGGGATGCAGGGAAAAAACAGAATGAACTACAAATAAAGTCAGTAGGCTATGTGAGGCTAAATAGATGTGGTTTAGTCTGAATTAGGTAAGATGTGTGCTACCATTTCAGTTTCCACAAATCCCTTCACTCGATTGGGATGTTCTCTTGTGTTCTGGGCGGCAAGTGCAGTAACTGTAACATCGGGCATATTTTGTAGACACATATTTATTGGCCAACTCTGCCGTAGTTGCAACTCTTGCATCATCAGAACAGTGTGTTCAACGCACCACCGTTTCTGTTTAAAAAACGTTGTGCAACGTTTTTGTCTGGGCTGAACGCAGCCCTGATGACAACACAGCTGTTCCATGATTGGCCGAATCCACCGCATGACAATGATTACGTGCGTTTCGTGTTTATTCTCACACCTTTAGGTCCACTAAAGCTCACAAATCAGTTTTTTATAACAGTAAACACTCTTTTCATGTAGTCGCGATGTTATATTGTGTTATGTTTATCAAAATGTCTCTGAAATTTCTGTGTATTTGGCAAATATTTAATTTATTTCACTTCAGCTGTGGTGAAGTATGCAAACACCACGTGAGCGGTCACTACGGGAAGCAGAACGTGTCTGACTTCACGTCTCCGTTTGCAGCTCCTCCCGCCGGCACTCGTCAACCCTCGCCGATCGCTTACATCCAGCCGCAGCCGATGTCCAACACACCTAAAGACATGACCAAAACAAGACGTGACATGTACAATCTTAACAGCAACTTCTCTGATTGGATCCTGATTCAGGATTGTGGCTAGTGTAGTTCTTTACCAGAGTTTTTGCCACTTGAAATACAGGTTTTATGTAGAAATCACAATTGCAGGTTTTACATGAGCATATAAAATCACATAACAATCTGACCCAGTTTACTTCCAGTTCCAGAGTACTTTTGTTGCGCAGTTTTATTAATTGCATTAAAGCACCGAGGGGGCGTTTACATGATACCGGTTTCAATTAAAGATGGAAGACTTTTTATAGGTTTTGACCTTTCATTTACACGACAACACCATTTGGGGGTGTCATGTTAGCTGAAAGGAGTACAGGAAGCAAAAGCGAGTTCACTCTTTAATAAGGACAAAACACAGTACAGCCGATGGAAAGGTGACACAGGGACTTTGATGGTCAGGCTCCGTGAAGAGTGCAGTGAAGAAGTGACGACAACGACGACTAAATCCCACACAACAACGACGGTGATGATGGCGACGGAGAACAGGAACACCAGGCAGGACAGGACACAGGAACACCAACACCGGAGACATCAAACAACGATCTGACAGGGATGATAGGACAGCGGTAAGTATATAAGGAGTCGTGAGATGGATTGCAGCTGGTGATGAATGACGGTCAGCTGGAGCGGATCAGGTAATGTCATCACTCACGCCCACTACACACGTGCACTCACACAACAACATAAACACAAGACTAGAAGGAACAGAGAATATGTCTACCGTGACAGTACCCCTCCTCCTAAGAACGCCTCCTGGCGTTCCCAGACTCCGTTACCTGTCGATTGTAATCATCGATAAGGGAGTGATCCAGGATGTCTCTAGCAGGCACCCAACCTCTCTCCTCCGGACCGTAACCTTCCCAGTCCACCAAGTACTGAAATCCGCGTCCTCTCCGCCTAGAGTCCAGAATGCGATTAACCGAATATGTGGTCTCCCCATCTACGAGTCGCGGTGGAGGAGGAACCGGGACGGGCGGATTAATAGGAGAATGAAACACGGGTTTGATTTTGGATACATGAAAGGCGGAATGGACCCTCCTGTACGCTGGAGGTAACTTGAGGCGGACTGCCACCGGACTAATGATCTTGGTGACAGGAAACGGGCCAATAAATTTGGGTGCAAGCTTATTAGAGACGGTGCGCAGTGGAATGTTCTTAGTTGAAAGCCACACTTTTTGACCAACGACGTATACGGGAGGCTTTGACCTGTGGCGATCGGCCTTGGCCTTGGTGCGCGCCCCCACCTGGAGTAGAGTCTCACGGGCTCTAATCCAGGTGCGGTGACACCTCTGAACAAAGGCGTGAGCGGAGGGGACCGCAACCTCGGACTCCAGACTGGGAAAAATTGGTGGCTGGTAACCTACGCTACACTCGAACGGAGATAGGCCCGTGGCTGACACTGGCAACGTGTTGTGGGCGTACTCCACCATAGACAACTGTTGGCTCCATGAGGAAGGATTCTTGGAGACCAAACATCGCAACACTCTCTCCAAATCCTGATTGGCCCTCTCGGTTTGACCATTGCTCTGGGGATGAAACCCAGAGGATAGACTAACCGTCGCCCCCAATAATCTACAAAACTCCTGCCAAAATTTGGACACGAACTGGGGTCCCCTGTCGGAAACCACGTCAATCGGGAGGCCATGTAACCGAAAGACGTGGTCAACGACCGTCACCGCTGTCTCCTTAGCTGAGGGTAATTTGGGTAAGGGAACAAAATGGGCTGCCTTCGAGAACCGGTCCACCACAGTCAAAACGACTGTGTTCCCCTGAGAGGGGGGGAGGGCGGTGATAAAATCTAGAGCGATATGGGACCAGGGTCTCGAAGGAACCGACAGCGGCTGAAGTAACCCGTCTGGAGGTCGATTGGAAGTCTTACCAGTAGCACAAACCGAGCAGGCCAAAACAAAATCGTGAATGTCGCGAGCCATAAGTGGCCACCAGAATCGTTGCTTGACTAAAAAGCTAGTGCGATTAACTCCTGGATGGCAAGCTATATTGGAGCCATGACCCCACTGGATAACGTCAGACCGTAATCCCTCCGGCACAAACCAACGATTCGGTGGGCAACCGGGCGGAGGCGTTACCCCTTCTAAGGCCTTCTTGACCCTCGATTCGACCTCCCATGTGAGTGTGGAAACGAATAGAGTTTCGGGTAAAATGCACTCGGGAGTAGACGGGCGTTCGGAAAAATCAAATATGCGAGACAAGGCATCGGGTTTGATGTTCTTGGAACCCGGACGGTATGAAAGAGTAAAGTCAAAACGACCGAAAAAAAGTGCCCACCGAGCCTGCCTGGAGTTCAATCTTTTGGCGGTTCTGATGTATTCTAGGTTCTTGTGATCAGTCCAGACGATAAAAGGTACCCCCGACCCTTCTAACCAGTGGCGCCATTCCTCCAATGCTAACTTAACTGCCAACAGCTCTCTGTTACCAATGTCGTAGTTACGTTCGGCTGGTGACAAACGATGGGACAAAAACGCGCAGGGATGCATCTTGTCGTCTGCCGGAGAGCGTTGGGACAACACTGCACCTACTCCCACCTCTGACGCGTCGACCTCCACCATGAACTGACGTGAGGGATCAGGGGCGACAAGGATAGGGGCTGAAACAAAGCGGCCTTTCAGTTTAGTAAACACGGCTTCCGCCGTGTCAGACCACCTGAACGTAGTTCTGGGGGAGGTCAAGGCAGTCAGAGGAGCGACTAGTTGGCTGAAATTGCGAATAAAACGCCGGTAGAAATTGGCGAACCCCAGGAACCTCTGCAGGGCCTTGCGAGAATCCGGGGTTGGCCAATCCACCACAGCCTTGATCTTCTCAGGGTCCATCCGCATACCTTCAGACGACACGATGTGTCCCAAGAACGGAACCGACTGTGCATGAAAATCGCATTTCTCCGCCTTGACAAAAAGCCCATTCTCCAGCAACCTCTGAAGCACTCGTCGGACGTGTTGCACATGTTCCTGGAGAGAAGAAGAAAAAATCAATATGTCATCCAGGTAGACATATATGAACTGATCGATCATATCTCGCAACACGTCATTGACCAGTGCCTGGAAAACTGCTGGGGAGTTGGACAGCCCAAACGGCATGACCAAGTATTCAAAATGCCCCCTGGGGGTGTTAAAAGCAGTTTTCCACTCATCCCCCTCCCTAATGCGAACCAAATGATAAGCGTTACGCAAATCCAATTTTGTGAAGATAGACGCTCCCTGCAACCTCTCGAAAGCTGAAGACATCAGCGGCAAAGGATACGTATTCTTTACCGTGATGTTATTCAACCCCCGGTAATCAATACAAGGTCGCAGAGAACCGTCCTTCTTCCCCACAAAAAAGAACCCCGCCCCCGCTGGAGAAGAGGAAGGGCGAATGAACTTGGTTGCTAGAGAATCAGAAATGTATTTCTCCATAGCCTCTCTTTCAGGAATAGAAAGCGAATATAACTTGCCCTTAGGCGGAGACTTACCTGGCAGTAAATCTATAGCACAGTCATAGGGACGATGCGGAGGAAGAGAAGCAGCACGAGACTTACTGAACACCTCCTTCAGATCCAGATACTCAGCGGGCACGTTAGACAGATCCCCTGTTTCCTCCTGAAAAACAGAAACAGGCACAGACGAACAAGCAGACACGAGACAAGACTTATGACACTCCTTGCTCCACTCCAGCACTGATCCATGAAGCCAGTCCACCCGGGGATTGTGTTGGAGGAGCCAGGGATGTCCGAGGACGACGGGTGCGAGAGGTGAATCCATGATGTAAAATGAAACTGTCTCAGAGTGATTGCCAGAAGTGATAAGGGTAATGTCTTGAGTGGAGAGGGAAATGGTGGGGAGTTCTTGTCCATTGAGTGCGTGAACTGCGATCCTATGAGTGAGAGGTCTGAGGGGAATCTGAAACTTCTGTGCAAAACTGTAGTCCATAAAATTACCTTCCGCCCCAGAATCCAGTAGTGCTTGACAATCGTGCTGGTGGACTGACCATCTAAGTCTTACCGGGAGGAGCGTGGAGGTTGATGTAACAGCTGATGAGGTCTTCCTAGCAGAGATCCCACCCGATAGTAGCCTCAAGTTTACTACCGGGCTGGGCCTTTTACTGGACAGTTGTAAGCGAAATGTCCCGCACCTCCACAGTAAAGACAAAGGCCCTGGGATCTCCGCCTCTCCCTCTCTTCCCGGGAAAGCCGAGCTCGACCCACCTGCATGGGTTCAGGATCACAGCTGGGACTGACCACGTCCCTGCCACTGGATCGAGGACTGTCGATACCTCCGAAGGCGCGGGTGGACTGAGCTCGACGCTCGACCCTGGACAATCGAGCGTCCACCCGCAGAGCCAGGTCTATCAGTTCGTTCAAGGTGGTGGGAAGATCCAGGGCGTAAATCTCCCTCTGGACGTGGTCAGCCAACCCATGCAGGAACATGTCCCACTGCGCCTCCTCGTTCCATCCGCATTCAGCCGCCAAGGTCCGGAACTCAATAGAGAAGTCTGACACCGATCTTCCCCCCTGACGTAACTCTGCCAGTGTTCTGGCTGCCTCTCGTCCAGAAGCAGCCCGGTCGAAGACCTTTCTCATCTCGGCGGCGAGGGTCTGGAACGAGGCGCAGCAGGGGTGTTGGTTCTCCCACACGGCCGTTCCCCATAGCGCTGCCTTCCCAGTCAGTAGGGTCAAAGTGAAGGCTACTTTAGCTTGTTCAGTGTTGAACGTACGGGGTTGTAGTGCGAAATGCATAGAACAGCGGGTGATGAACGCTCTGCAATGAGTCGGCTCACCTCCATAAGCCTCAGGTACTGGTAGACGTGGTTCTGGCTGAGAGGCGCCCTCTGGTGGTGTGGGGGGAACGGCCGGTGTGGGTGGCGCAGCGGGAACACTCAGGCGTTGGATCTGCTGGGTGAGCTCGGACACCTGTGTCACTAAGGCTTGTACTGCGCGACCCGTGCCGCCGATCTCCCTTTCCTGAGAGTCCATACGCTGGATACTATGGCGAACGAAATCCTCCCACGATGGCTGGGCTGCACTCGCTGCTTCCATTTCCGGGTCAGATCGTTCTGTCATGTTAGCTGAAAGGAGTACAGGAAGCAAAAGCGAGTTCACTCTTTAATAAGGACAAAACACAGTACAGCCGATGGAAAGGTGACACAGGGACTTTGATGGTCAGGCTCCGTGAAGAGTGCAGTGAAGAAGTGACGACAACGACGACTAAATCCCACACAACAACGACGGTGATGATGGCGACGGAGAACAGGAACACCAGGCAGGACAGGACACAGGAACACCAACACCGGAGACATCAAACAACGATCTGACAGGGATGATAGGACAGCGGTAAGTATATAAGGAGTCGTGAGATGGATTGCAGCTGGTGATGAATGACGGTCAGCTGGAGCGGATCAGGTAATGTCATCACTCACGCCCACTACACACGTGCACTCACACAACAACATAAACACAAGACTAGAAGGAACAGAGAATATGTCTACCGTGACAGGGGGCCTTAAAACACAATCTTTTGTAAACAGGTTACAAAGTGCAAGTTTTTGAAAACGATACCATTATCATCTCCGTGTAAACTACAAAAATGCTAATTTGTGAAAGCTGTGACACTATGTTCATGTGTATTACATGTACAGTCTATAGGCGGATAGTGTTTCTTTGCAAAGTGATGGCCAACTTCTTACCTGGCATCTTAATACAGCGTTCTTATTTGTGTTTGCGGATCCGTGTAAATGGGGATATCATGTAAACATACCCTTAGTCGTTTGTCTTTTTGGATTAGCTGTCAAAATACAACAAACAAGTTATGTTTGAGTTAAGATGTTTGAGTTATTAATGTTCAGTTAAGATGGTGTAATGTTTTGATAGGAATGAGCTTGTCAACGACTTTTTCACTGCCCCGACCTCACCTCAGCCTAAGGCTTAGGCTGTTTCACAATTTGTATTGCTTTCGTTTTGTTGTCATCTGTAAGTCTTTGCTTGTCCATGGACTCCATGCATTTATTTAGTATGGTGGATTTTTGTTCTCATATTGTTTAGATATAATGTGGGTACTTAGGAATGTCATTGTTGCCAATGTCAAGTCAAGTCATCTTCATTTATACAGCGCTTAAACAATGTAGATTGTTCCACAGCAGCTTTACAGAGATAATAGGAAATTAAAGTATCAGAGATTGTTTTGGCTTTATAGCAGATCTAGAATAAAGTTATTTTCCAGCTAAAGTTAGTTTTGATTGATTCACTTCCGTCGCAACGATCATTAGTTGTTAACTTGGTGTCGCTAACATGACTAACATGACTAAGTTCTCTCTACGCAAACTTTAAAAATGTGAACCTGTGAGAACGCTAATGACTTGCACATGTGTATTAAGAGTTAATCCTATAGGTTTGTGCGCTTGAATATATGTGCGCAGGCGTATAGTCCTTCCCTAAAAAACAACCCTCAACAAACTACTTGCCATAGCATATGCATATTGCATATGACTGAATGCCACTCACTAAATAGAGTGCCGAAGTTATGACGCCACTTTGTTGGCCAAAACGCGGAAGAGTTAGCATTTTAGCACATCCGGTTCCCTCACCCTAAAGTCTATGTGTTTTTTAATGGGTTTTTGCTAAATTGCCTCAAATAAGGTCTGTGGTTAACAAAGCCTCTAAATATTTTCACGTTTTGATCTATGACATGATCTATGACCTGCTTGTGGTTTTTTAAACTTTTTACCGTTATCATTTTATATCTAACAGCTTTATTTAGGCTTCAAAATGTATACATTTTGGATTAACTTGTAAAGATTATCTTGATAGACAAAACGTGTAAGGGTCACAACTCTTTGTTGAACACAGACCTTATTTTTTGCGATTTTCCAAAAGTCTATGGGGAAAATGCATAGCTTTTCGATCGAGGGAACCCATGCGCCGCTAGCTTCCGAGTTGTCCTACAAAGTGACGTCATAACTTCGGCACTCTATAAAGGATGTGGTGTGAGGTCATATGACAACAGTGTTGAAATATGGATTATTTAGGGCTGTCAAATGATTAATCACGATTAATCGCATCCAAAATAAAAGTTTGTGTTTACATAATAAATGTGTGTGTACTGTGTATAATTATTTTATATATATAAATACATACACATACTTGTATATATTTAAGAAATATTTGCATGTATACACTATATCTAGATTTATATATAATTTATATTATATATAAATATAAATATTTTATATATAAATAACACATTTTTCTTAAATATATAAATGCACGTGTGTGTACTTATATATACAAAATAATTTTACACAGTACAAACACATTTATTATGTAAACACAAACTTTTATTTTGGATGCGATTAATCGTGATTAATCATTTGACAGCCCTAGTATTATTGCATATTGTTTAACACTGCATGATATCTACTATTTCATTTGCTGTTTGAAAAACAATCCAGTATACAGTACATTCTGGACAAAGTATAGTAAGCTTGTAACCCTGTGGTTAAATCATTAAAGTGTTTGACCTCTGTTGTGTGTCTGACACTCTCATTGACCTCTGACCCCACACTAACCTAATTTGAAAGGCTTACTGTTGTAATTAGAGATTTTATTTAAACGTATTAGTGGAAGATGTTAAAAGGAGCAGGAGGGGATTGAGGATTCAGACTGAAGGAAACAATTAGTGTGAATGGCTCAGTGAACTGGCTTGAAGCCATTTTTACAGCGCTGTGTGGAAGAGAGTTCAAGTACTTCCAGATTTTATTTGGTTGTATGTGTTTATTCCCAGATACTTCACTGTCTTGTTTGCTCAAGCTCACGCTGAAGGGATCATGTTCAGCCACAGATCAGATTATTCAAGTTTTTGTAGAACCACCATACAAGTGTTTCAAATGAGAGTCAAAAGAGTAGTAGTTTATGTGCCAATCTACAAACATGTTCTCCTTTTGTAATGAAACTTTTGTCCAATGCATTGGCATTCAAGCAGCATTTTCATTTGATTTTCCAATATCTGTAAAATGTTTGGACTCTACTCTCTTTTGTAGAGTTGACAGGTTAAGTACTTGAAAGAGTGTAGAAAATTCTGCAATGGGACAGCTAAGGACACATATCACCAGCTCCCCCCATTCCCACTACATATGGTCTGGATAAAACTTGTGGCATCCCTCGTCTTCCAACTCGTCTGCCTTTTTGATCCTATTTTCTCATAAATCAACTTCCTAATTTTCATGTTGAATTAGATTTGTATGGGATGCTTGTTTCCGAGCACTGCGATCCACCCCTGTGCTTTTTACGGGAAACGGGATGCCTCCACACAAACACAAAATCACAGGGGACTCTTCAGTTTTCCACAGGCTTGTCTTTCCATCGCAAGCCCAGCACTCCCATCAACAGCCTGATGCTAAAATACTTTACTTTTTTGTCACATCAATCTACACTCCATAGCCCATAATGACAAAGCAAAATCCTTTTTTTTTTTGAAGCAACAACAAAAAAAAGAAAGTAAAAAATTGGCATTAGTATTCAAACCCTCAACTCAGTGCTTAGTTGAAGTGCATTTGGCAGCATTTGAAGCCTTAGGCCCGGGTTCACAGAAAGGGCTTAGATTAGGCCTTAGTTAAATTAGGACATTTAAGCAGCTTTTTGAAATGTGCCTTAAAAAAAAAAAAAACATTATTGGTGTGCATCTTGAGACAAAAAAATTACACTGACATATTTTAATGTTGTTTTCAGCGAAGACAGCTCAAACATGCATTTTAGTCTAGCCATTAGTCTTTTTGGGTATGGTGCAACAAGTTTGGCACACCTGGGTTTTCCCCCAATCTTTTCTCAACTCAACTTCCTTTCTGCAGATCTTATCAAGGTTTGTCAGGAGAATCAGTCGCTACGATTACATGCAACCAAATAATCCATTAGTAATTGGATTGACGGCCCAATCGGGCTGAAAAGCCTTCATGTAAACACCTTAAACGATCCGATTCATCTCGATACGAATGAACTTTGGATCAGATTGGAAGGCGGTGGTTTATGCCTTTTCTAATTCAATGTAATTCCCAGAACTTTCATGGTTAAAAGGGGCTGTGAGACCTTGTATAAGGAGGTATGTGCCTTTACAAATCATATCTAGTCAGTTGAATTTGCCAGAGAAATTTGATGCTCCTAGCTAAATTTCAAAGGGTCTAAATACTTAAGTCAATTGAACGTTTCAGTGTTTTCTTGTAAATAATTGTGCAAAATTATCACAATTCAGATATTTGCTATGTCATTATGGGGTATGGAGAAATGAAAAAAAGCATTTTAGTATAAGACTGCATCATAAAATCTGAAAAAATTAAGGGGTGTGAATACTTTCTGAATGCACTGTACTTTTCACAAATAATTGAATTGTGGTTATAATGTGATGTTGCTTCTGTTTGCACTGGGTTTTGTCATAGACTAGCACTATGATGAGTGACTTAAAGGACAATTTTGGTGAAAAATTAACCTGGGGTAATTAACACATGGTTACCGAGTCGATCGTTCTCTGGGATGCGTTTTCATGATAATCAAATGTAAAGAGTTTATTTAAAGAGTATATAAACAGATCAGCTTATAACGCTAGTATATGGGGCATATAATAAATATAAGTAAATCGCTAGTTAATACCACTAACAAGGCTCAAAATAGCCTCACACTAACACGGTAGCATAATGAGGGTCCCTACATGCAAACGAAGCATTGAGAACTCTGTAAGTGTACAGACCGTTTAATAAGAAGATACTTTATAAAGGCAGTACATTACGCATATACAGGCAGGAGCCATCTTAGAAAAAACAAAAAACATCTTGGAAAACAGTCTCGACTAGTCGAGCCACTGTGACTTGGATTCTCATATGGTCCGTTGTTTCCGGAAGAAAGCACTGAACGCAACAGAGAAAATAAAAAAATAAAAAAAATAAAAAAAAACTGAACGCAACAGAGACTTAGCACGGCGTTCGTGGCTCGTGTCTGTATATGCTTTGACTACTTTTGTTCTAAATAAACTTTGTTAACTTCCCTTTTCAATTATTATGTATTATTTGTTCCTCTTCTTTTTGTGATAACTAGTTCAAACTGTATACTGCTCTTACTTCACTATTTTGAACTGCTGACAGACACTCTCGCTGGATGCAAATTTGTACCTGCAAAAGGCAATAAAATGTGTGTGTGTGTGTGTGTGTGTTCAGGTATTCCTTACGGGACAAAATAATTTTGTGATCCTGTGGGGACATTTTTGGTCACCCTGAGGAAAAAAGCTTATAAATCATACAAAGTGATGTTTTTTTTGCAGGGATATGTGGTTTATAAGGATATTAATGTGTATAATGACATGTGTATTACAACATAAACATGATTTATGAGGACATCTCCTGTGTCCTCATAAACCAAACGGCTTAAAAAACACCAAACAGTGTTTTGTTTTGTTTTTTATTCAAAATGTGAAGTTCTGTGTGAAGGGTAGGGTTAGTGTAAGGGGAGAGAATACAGTTTGTACAGTATAAAACCCATTACGCCTATGGAGAGTCCCTGAAAACCACATATTCAAGAATGTGTGTGTGAGAGATCTTCTGTTCATTTATGAAATTCACTACGACATTACCATGAGCACATTAAAGAGTAATATTAAAGTCTTGTGATCATCATGATATGCGTCTGTGATTGGCAGTAACCCAGGCCAGCTGACATGCGTGGGAGTGATGTCACTTCCTGTGAGCTGCTAAGAGCTGACATCAATAAAAGGGATTATGTTCATTTCCTGTCAACCCTCATCTTCTTCAGTATTATGTAATGTGACTTTTAATGTGGCTTTTAAATGTCAGCATTTTCCACAGTTATCTTTCAGTTATCAGTTATCTTTAATCATATTATTAATTATTTTGTGCATTTATTTAGAGCATTCCTTTTGCTGTTCATTATCACTCTAATAGCTATCAATGGGTTTGTGAGATAAACTGGGATTATACATATACATTAGACCAACATATACTGGGTTTAGACTTCTATATTAGATATAGAATTATATATTTTTATATATGTTCATGTTCAGCTTCATTTCCAGGTGTCACAATATATGTGATTTCAGGCTTTACTATTATTGACTATAAAGAGAGCAAATCCAGTTACATATGCCAATTAATTTATCAAACTAACAACTTTATTATTTGCTGAATGTTGAAGTGACAGTGGCAGACAAAGGCTTTGTATGTGCATCAAAATACTGCATTATTAGGTCAATATATGTTCTTTTTATTTTGCAATAAAGTTTGTCAAATTGTTAAAGGGAAATGTAATGGATGTTCATACATGTCTGCCATGTTTTATAATGTTGGTCTGTGTTGGTCAATCTGTACATGTGCTAAAAACAGAAACGTTATTTCTTTGTACGGATGACAAGGTTATCAAAACCGTCATACAGATCAGTGAAACCAACTAACGCTGTATTATTATTCTGTATATATTATTATTCATGCCAGGCAAGTATTTGGCGATGTCCCTTTGTAAAGAAAG
>JAULUF010000050.1:19945000-20445000 GCA_031834385.1 Semotilus atromaculatus
GTAATTTGTAGTTTGTGATCTTATTTCTCTTTCTTTCAGTGCTTGTTCACAGCCGGTGTTTGAATGATTGAAAGAATGTTTCAGGAACATCATCCCAAACTTTAAATAACCTACGATTAACACTCAGAAAACTGGAAATTTTTGTGTTTTTGGAATGTTAAATATCAACGTTCCTAGAATATTTCAGTGTTATTCAAAATGAAGTTGAAATAACTGGGGAACATTAAACCTTTTGAAACACTAGCGTCAAGAAAACTGGGCATTAGTTACGTTCCCAGAACCAACACTGAATATTTTGAGAATGTTCTAATAATAACTAAAATCTGTAAGCTGGGAACCAGCAGTGAACTGATCTGAAAACAAACTGGTTTTACACTTCTTATCTTTTCTGCCCAGCAAGTGTAATAGTGATGGAAAAAAATATTGTTTATACTGTAGTTCCACTTAAGTCTCTTAATAACCTGCTTTGCAAACTTTAGCGATATTGAATTTTATAGGACATAAATAAAATAACATTTGATAAAAAATTAAGAGGAAATTGCCATGTGATCTAAATAATTATCTGTTGAACCTTTAGTAAAAGCGGTCAACCAGGCATGAACTATGGAAGCTTGTTTAGGCCACAGAATAAAAATGTAAAACATACTTGTGACTTTTTATCTCACAAATCTGACTTTTTTTCTCAGAATTTGTACGTTTATGTCTCTTTATAACTTGTAATTGCGACTTTATATCACTCAATAGAGGAGTTCAGGGCCACTCGTGTACATCATTTGCAATGCTTTATTGGAGTGGGATGATATCGTTTCCATGCTTCTTCTCTGACTGGCTGATCCAAGGAGGCTTGATTTTTAAAAAAGACTTGACTTATCACTTTTACAGGAACATATATCATTACTTAATGTGAAAAGCTCATGGTTGGTTGGTTGGTTTCTCTTAAAGACATTTCTGTATGGAGACAGTGAATGTTTTTTTTAACTGTTGTGTTCTGCTACATCACTGTAATGTCCTGATACGGCCCCATTATTCAGAAAACCAATGACTAAATAACAAATGATGCTGAATATAAAAAAAAAAACCAAGAATATGTGTTAAACTGATTATTAAACAAACACTAGAACAAAGCTATAATGATTATATCTAAAATTATAACACAATTGTGAGTCAAAGTGTGAATCTACACGGTCAAGAGTAAGTGTCAAGCTACACTATGTAGGTCTGGTTTAGTTTCAGTGTTTGTCTTTGCCTGTGTTTGAAATCGCCCCTAAACCCTCATTCACTATTCCCTACATTAGTCCACTAATTCACTTCATTTGAAGGAGTGAATGAAAACGAGTGCCGGAACGCTTTTGCATAGTTTGTGCTTGCAGTTTAATAAACTTTTAAAACTTAGCAAACTGGCAGCTCCATTATGAAAATATTTATCTTGGAACTCTGCCATGGAAACTAAACCTTGATTAAACAATTTAATAATCAATAAAAAACTTATTTATACCTGTATAATATCGCGCTGTACACGGGGGACCAGTGGTTTGGGAAATGGATGAATGATTCGGCGCCATCTCCTGGTCAGAAACGGGAATTCATTCAGGCCACGGCTCTCACAGTGCATTATGGGTATTCTTCTCTAGCCGATGAGCACACATCAGTTTAACACTTGTTATTGTGGTGCATTATGGGATTGAATGAGTGCACTCGATAAGGTCCACATGGTTTCAGACACCAAATGGCTGTTCCCTCAAATAACGACCTATTTAAGGGCATAGGGGGCGATTTCAGACACAGCAGTTCTAGCTTGTTTACGTGGTTTTATGTTAATATGTTAAATAAGTATAGTGTTCACATTGGTGAATATTTACTGAGATAAATGTGATAATGGAGTTCGTATCGAAAGTGATTTTTGTATTACGCGGTTCATTCTTTTGATTCATTGTGAAAGTTTATTTGACACCAGGGCCCGTATATAAAAAAACTTCTCAAAAAGGCTCTTAAGGAAGATGGGGTCCTGTTATTGACTTTCTGAAATAGGACATAAGCCGCCTATGCCTTAAATTGTTTATGTTTCTGATTGTAAATAAAATGTATGAAGCCCAGTCTCAGGACAATGTTCATGTTTTTTTTCTTTTTTTTCTTTTTGTGTTTTGTGTGTGTATTCACAATAAAGTTAAAAAAAAAAAGAAAAAAGAAAGGCTCTTAAGAATAGTCTTAAGCTTTGACTTAATTGTTAAAACTGTCTTTAGGACTTCTCTAAGAGTAGGAGACGTTTATAAAGAAGCTAAAAGTTTAAGTGCTGCTAAAGTGGCACTTTAGTGCTGAAAACTAGGGACTACAATGATGTCAACTCAAAATGTCCAAATACGGTCCCAGATCTTCATCTTCCTCTTCTTCCTACAAACTAAACGTGACAAACTGTGTGTCACGCTTTTCTCGAAATTCGTTTATTAAACATCCTTGAATTCTGCAATCTCTCGAGATTCAGTCCTGTAAGAGGCTGGCCATTAAGCTGAACATAAACTTGTTTAATAGTGACACTTAGTCTCCTTTTTTAGTCACTTAGTCAACATTTTTAGTGTAAAACCTTTATTTGAATATGGTAAAATGATACCTAAAAAAAAAGAAAGAAAAGAAAAAGGAATTGAACATTACTGAAAATATATCTCTATGCATTAACTATGAAATTATCAAGCAAATAATGCTAGATCTTTTCTCAGAGCTTAGGGGCCGTTTACTCGACATCGTTTTCCACTAAAAACAGAAAACCTTTTATGTGTTTTGGCCGTTCGTTTACATGAAAAATCAGCTACCCTCAAACTCATCATATTAATTATAGACATGTTTTACTAATGTTTGTCAAACAAAAAGTGTCACAATGCTTTTCACAACTATTGTTTGATCAACTATCAAGCTTTGTTATATGAAAGTGTGCTTGTGCTATCTTTCTATAGAGATAAATGACACTTGCCTTAACATTTTTAAAATATCCTTTTGAATTGGCTTCTGAAATGTTTAAGTGTGACTCACACACACACACACACACACACACACACACACACAGGTCTGTTTGTTTTCCCCGTCTGCTGAATCTGTTCATCTTCCTTGTGCTCGGAGATCCCCTCATCGGGCCTGTCCTGCTGTTGCATCATCAGTAAGACCTCTGGCTCTCTCCTCAGTCCTGCCTACTCACTGTGTCCACCGTGACCCGATGATCGTGTGTGAAGGAAGCCTCGGATCTGAGCACTCATGAGGGAAGCGCTGTGAGTCCCTGGAAGGAGCTTGTGTGCTGTTGTTGAAGGGTGAGGTTCTCCACTGTAGACCACACAGCCCGATGAAGACCCAGCCCTGATGGAGTGGGTGTAGAGGACGACACCCGGGTCAAACTGAACAACACACACACACACACACACACGCCTGATTTCCACTGCACTGCTCTGAGCTTGTGCTTTGTTCACACACAGCATCATAACTGGTAATGTTACATCAGTTACACTTTACATTAGTTAACATTAGTTAACTACCTTAGTTAACATGAACTAAAAATAAACAATACTTCTTCAGAATTTATTATAATTATTATATAATTATATTATTTATATAATTTCAACATTTACTAATACGTTATTAAAATCAAAGGTTGCATTAGTTAATGCACTGTGAACTAACATGAACAATGAACAACTGTGTTTTTATTAGCCCCCAAGCCCCCAGTGGATTAGAGCAAATCGGGTAACACGGTTGAAAACGCCATCGTGTTTGAAAACGCCATCGTTTGAAAACAACGGCACCATGTTTGAAACGCCACCGTGTTTGAAAACGCAACCGTGTTTGAAAACGCCATTGTATTTGAAAACGCCATCATATTTGAAAATGCCATCGTTTGAAATGCCATCGTGTTTGAAACGGCACCGTTTGAAAATTATGTCACCGTGTTTGAAACGTCACCGTGTTTGAAAACGCCACCGTGTTTGAAACGCCATCGTTTGAAAACGGCATCGTTTGATACCGTGTTTGAAAACGCCATTGTATTTGAAAACGCCATCGTTTGGAAACGCAACAGTGTTTGGAAACGCCACCGTGTTTAAAAACGCCACCGTGTTTGAAACGCCACCGTGTTTGAAACCCAACCGTGTTAGAAAACGCCACCGTGTTTGAAACCCCACCGTGTTTGAAACCCAACCGTGTTTGAAACCCCATCGTGTTTGAAAACGCCACCGTGTTTGAAACCCCATCGTGTTTGAAAATGCCACCGTGTTTGAAACCCAACCGTGTTTGAAACCCAACCGTGTTAGAAAGCGCCACCGTGTTTGAAACCCCATCGTGTTTGAAAACGTCACCGTGTTTGAAACGCCATTGTGTTAGAAAATGCCACCGCGTTTGAAACCCCACCGTGTTTGAAACCCAACCGTGTTTGAAAACGCCACCGTGTTTGAAACCCCATCGTGTTTGAAAACGCCACCGTGTTTGAAACCCCATCGTGTTTGAAAACGCCACCGTGTTTGAAACCCCATCGTGTTTGAAAACGCCACCGTGTTTGAAACGCCATTGTGTTAGAAAACGCCACCGCGTTTGAAACCCCACCGTGTTTGAAACCCAACCGTGTTTGAAACCCAACCGTGTTAGAAAACGCCACCGTGTTTGAAACCCCATCGTGTTTAAAAACGCCACCGTGTTTGAAACCCCATTGTGTTAGAAAACGCCACTGCGTTTGAAACCCCACCGTGTTTGAAACCCCACCGTGTTTGAAACCCAACCGTGTTAGAAAACGCCACCGTGTTTGAAAACGCCACCGTGTTTGAAACCCCATTGTGTTAGAAAACGCCACCGCGTTTGAAACCCCACAGTGTTTGAAACCCAACCGTGTTTGAAAACGCCACCGTGTTTGAAAACGCCACCGTGTTTGAAACGCCATTGTGTTAGAAAACGCTACCGCGTTTGAAACCCCACCGTGTTTGAAACCCAACCGTGTTTGAAACCCAACCGTGTTAGAAAACGCCACCGTGTTTGAAACCCAACCGTGTTTGAAAACGCCATTGTATTTGAAAACGGCATCGTTTGAAATGCAACCATGTTTGAAACCCCACCGTGATTGAAAACTCGACATTGTATCAGTGTCATTAATGTCATCATACTATCTGGGTTACCATGTGTGAAGGGGACTATAATCTCAGAGCTACGAATCAGAGTTTAAAAGTAATTTATGGTGATAGACTTTACAAAGTTTACCGTATTTTGGTACTAATGCGTGAATGGGTTCTTACCAGTAAAATTAACGCTGTTGCTTGCGTGAACTGCATATTTGGTATATTTACCAGAAAATTCTATCTGATAATAGGCTATAACAGTAATTAACCTGGTTAAATGTGTAAAATGGGCTTACAGTTCAATCAATTCAGAACACCAAAAATGTGTATTTCAGGGATTTATAGACCTTTCTGGCAACAGTCAATATGAATATGTACAATTAGTAAGAGATTCCATGATTCCTGTCTATCAAAAGAAGCCAGAAATGAAAACGCCTCTGCTAAGAAACAATACAATGTGCTCTGGAGAGATGAATCAATGGCAGATATTTAGAAAAAACAAAGATTGCATTGGCAAAAAATGACCACGCACCAAATGTGAACTTTATACCTCCCGGCTGGTCCTTTCCCGAAAATTTTTAATATTGACAGACTTTTGTATTTTATGATATCTCCTTCCTTCCCTGTTTTCCTCCCATCATTTCTGCCATATTTCAATCAGGCTTGTGCACAATTCAGAATTGAATTGAGAATGACTCCTTAATTCCAATTCAATTCTTGAATTTGAATTTAATTTGAATTGATGTCAAAAACAGGATCTAGAATTACAATTCGAATTTGAATTAAAGGAAGCAGAATTGCAATTCAATAACAATTCAAAGAAATTCAGATACATATTTTAAATGAAGTGTTTAACAATTAAGCTTTACAGTATATGTCAGATATGATTGCATTATACTTTTTGTGTTATTTGATTATTGAAATGAAAATTGGAACAAAACTAATTAAACAACATTGAGGGAGTAATTTATTTCAAGAATTGTATCATTATCTATATTTTAGAACAAAATGTATGCTGGGTTGAGGAGTGACTAGTTACATGTAATGCAATTATGTTATTAAATTACAAAATTAATGTAATTGTATTTATTTGTATTACTGAGGTAAAATGTGTAATTCAATTAGTTACTAATCAAATTAAAAGGAAATTGCTTTGCATTGATAAAGTAATCCAAATAAATTAACCCAAACCACATTTATAATGGGTAACTAATAACAGTAAGCAATTACATTTCCAAAGTAACCTTACTAAACCTGAATGTGAGATTCATCATTCCTTTTGTTGTGTGACTGTGGGAAATTTCTTTGAATTGCCATGAATTTAATTCCACTTCCTGTCATTCCAATTCCAATTCAGATTCAACTTCCTGTGGGTCGGAGTCAATTAAATTCAAATTCATGAATTGAATGCAGGACAATTCTGAAATTCTGAATTTTGCACAAGCCTGATTTCAATTCCTTTCTTCTTAACTACTGCTTTTTCTTTCTCCTTTACCAAGTGGAATTGGAACTGTTATTTACTTGATAGGCCCAGTCCCAAATGCCTCAGAGTCCACACTTCGGTGACGTCATGTAGTGCAGACCCAAAGGGCCCTTAGCGCGAGTCCGCGAGGGCGCATTGAGAGGTATTTTTGGGACAGACTCGATCGTCACGCCGAAAACAGGAAGAAGGTCTGGTTGTTGTTGTTTTTACAATGAGTTTAAGAAAAATGCATAGGTTTCAATATTCATACTACGTTTATATGACTCAGTAAAGCCATGACATTCGGTTCTATTTATGTAATGAATCATAATGCGATCGTATCATTTAACGTGCTATTATTATGTTTGAGATATCAACCACTGGTCGATAATGTTTGTTTAAACTGTAAGTAACAACTGGTAAAATGTAGGCCTATGTCATAAAAACCATAATAACACTTAAATATTCTCTTCTCAGCCATGTTTACAGTCCGTGAGCGAAATCTCCTCCCATCCGTTTTCTGACTGGCATTTCGCAAGGATTCCTGGGTAGTTAAAGTGCGTGGAGCCTGCATCTATGTGGGCTTCGCGGAAGACCGCTTTAAGGGTACAAAGAGGGCGCTGCTGAGCACACTTCAGAGCGGTAAAATGCTAAATGGGACGGCCTACGGACTCGTAGACTTGGCGAGCATGCGCAATTTAAGTCCACGAGACCGAAAGTCTGCATGAAGTGCGTCATTTGGGACTGGGCCATACACGCTCCTTCTTCTTCTTCTTCTTCTTCTTCTTCTCCTCCTTCTCCTTCTTCTTCTTCTTCTTCTTCTCCTTCTTCTTCTTCTTGAGTTTTATGGCAGTTTGGCAAACCAACTTAAAAGGTGCAATTCCGCCACCTACTGGTGTGGAGTGTGAAGTGCACATAGGTTTAACTATTTAAGAATATGATATGGGGAAGAAACTATCCATTACTCCTGTCTTTTTTAGATACTTAAACAATTCCTCATATACTTTTAATTGCATTAACACATTTCATAGTATTGGTATTTTTTGTCTAAACTTGTAAGACAAGTTTAGACAAAAAATACCAGTACACACAAAATACGAATTCAAAGAACAGTATTAGAGTGAATGTGCTAATGTAGGGAATGCATATGTTAGGTGTTTTGTAAAAAAAAAAAAAGATAAAATTTCTATCTCCAATCTATGTGTTCTTAATTATTTTACAGACTTGCTCGGCTAACTGAGGAGGATTTTAGGAAAGCTGAAGACTTCCTCAACTTGATGAAGGTGTTCTACACCTCAACACTCTGCGTGTCCTCCGAAAAGAGTCCCACATGCGGACAGATTCTGCCTATCTTTAAAAAGCTTGAGGCACACTTGGCTGTAAAAGAGGGAGACACAGTCTTTGTGTCAAACCTTAAAAAACAGGTTTGAGCAAACCTATCCAAGCGCTACCAGGTAATTGACTGAGGCAGGGCACCTGGAAAGAAATTGTTCTAGAATAGAAATATCCTGTGGCTTGTTGAAACATTTAAAGAACATGTGTTTTGCAGAATGATGAGATCAGGAACTTTCTCCAAGTGGCCACTGCGTTGGATCCACGCTTTAAACATAAATTGGATGATGACACCATCTGGGACCAGATCCAGAGAAATCTGATTGAACAGGTGAAATGCACAACTGTCCTCTTCAGCTATTCAAATCTAAGATCTAAATGCTAATTAAGTTCTTTGTAGTCAACAGAGGAAGACGGTGGAGCTGATGGGGACACCATGCAGTCTGAGAATGAGGATGAGCAGGAGAGTGTAAGTGTACGATATAGCTGATATTATATAGGTTTTCAATTTAAATAATGATCATGCTTTTAATGGAGGTTTTCCCTTTTTTCAGTGATAATAATACTGATGAACCTTTTGTTTTGTTTTTTAGCAACAGTGCAAACTCCCTGCAAACTGCCCAGGAAGACTCCACTGGAGGAGTTGTTCGCTGAGGAAGAGGCACAGAACATAGTGTCACAGCAGAGCTCCACGTCCATCAAGAAACGAGTGGAGAGAGAGCTGCAGATATACCAGGAAGTTCCACCGGTCCTTATGTCTGAGGACCCTGCTGCATGGTGGTGGAACCAACAAAATACTTATCCTTTGCTGTCAAATAGCTTCTCGTATTTATGCGTTCAAGCTTCTTCTACACCCAGCGAACGTGTTTTCTCCACAGCAGGAGATACTATCTGTTCAGAACGGTCACGCATCCTGCCTGAGAAGGCAGATATGATCATTTTCCTAAACAATAACTGTTTTTGATTTTATACTGTACCTGCTGCTAATCTGGACTGGTTTTTACAAGTTGTTTGTTTCTTATTGTTTATTTGCTATTCTGCACCAGGTTAGCCCATCAGTGGGAGCACGGTAACATGTACCTGCAGCATCATACACTCATGTGTAAATGTGTTTTCAAAAATAAAGCTCTCTTGAGGAAAGTGTACCCCTGTGAAAATATATTCATAATTTATAATAATTATATTCAAGTTATATATAGTAAAGTTCATAAAAAGTAAAAAGTTCATAGAATTAAAATTGATGGAGAAGGTCAGAGTATTTCCTTCAGAAAGACCGTTGGTTAGCTAGGTTATCTCAACTTTTTTGACCCTGCCTCTTAAAAGAATCGGAATCGAGAATCGTTAGGAACCGTAATCGAAACAAGGAATCGGAATCGGAATCGTTCATATTCAAGCGATACCCAACCCTACAAATGACAGCTTAAAATGCTATCTGATCTAATAAAAAATATATACAAGTCAAACCAAAATATTTTCTTAATAAAATACAATAATTAACTTTTTCATATAACATAATGGCATTTTTTAATAATTAAAAATAAACTGATTTTTGAGTTTGACAACAAACACACCGGAAAACACAGCTATACAGCATAGTTCAAAACAAAATAATAATTAATAATTTCTGAACATTGACTCTCAGTTTTAATTTACATGTTTCTCATGTTTTCTCAATAGAATTCATAAAAGTATAGAACATAATAGCATATTTCTAATAGGGGCTCATTGTAACGCAGTGTTACAACATGCCCCAACTGCACAACTGGGATTTAAGTTAGCGAAGCATTAAATAACTATATCAACTGTTAAATAACATATTGGAGATTAAAATAATATCAGATTTGTCTAATTTTAAATTAACACAAAAAATAGAGATGAAAAATTAACTTAAGAAATGTACACTCACCGGCCACTTTATTAGGTACACCTGTCCAACTGCTCCTTAACACTTAATTTCTAAGCAGCCAATCACATGGCGGCAACTCAGTGCATTTAGGCATGTAGACATGGTCAAGACAATCTCCTGCAGTTCAAACCGAGCATCAGTATGGGGAAGAAAGGTGATTTGAGTGACTTTGAACGTGGCATGATTGTTGGTGCCAGAAGGGCTGGTCTGAGTATTTCAGAAACTGCTAATCTACTGGGATTTTCACGCACAACCATCTCTAGGGTTTACAGAGAATGGTCCGAAAAAGAAAAAACATCCAGTGAGCGGCAGTTCTGTGGGTGGAAATGCCTTGTTGATGCCAGAGGTCAGAGGAGAATGGCCAGACTGGTTCGAGCTGATAGAAGGGCAACAGTGACTCAAATAACCACCCGTTACAACCAAGGTGGGCAGAAGAGCATCTCTGAACGCACAGTACGTCGAACTTTGAGGCAGATGGGCTACAGCAGCAGAAGACCACACCGGGTGCCACTCCTTTCAGCTAAGAACAGGAAACTGAGGCTACAATTTGCACAAGCTCATCGAAATTGGACAATAGAAGATTGGAAAAACGTTGCCTGGTCTGATGAGTCTCGATTTCTGCTGCGACATTCGGATGGTAGGGTCAGAATTTGGCGTCTACAACATGAAAGCATGGATCCATCCTGCCTTGTATCAACGGTTCAGGTTGGTGGTGGTGGTGTCATGGTGTGGGGAATATTTTCTTGGCACTCTTTGGGCCCCTTGGTACCAATTGAGCATCGTTGCAACGCCACAGCCTACCTGAGTATTGTTGCTGACCATGTCCATCCCTTTATGACCACAATGTACCCAACTTCTGATGGCTACTTTCAGCAGGATAATGCGCCATGTCATAAAACTGGAATCATCTCAGACTGGTTTCTTGAACATGACAATGAGTTCGCTGTACTCAAATGGCCTCCACAGTCACCAGATCTCAATCCAATAGAGCATCTTTGGGATGTGGTGGAACGGGTGATTCGCATCATGGATGTGCAGCCGACAAATCTGCGGCAACTGTGTGATGCCATCATGTCAATATGGACCAAACTCCCTGAGGAATGCTTCCAGCACCTTGTTGAATCTATGCCACGAAGAATTGAGGCAGTTCTGAAGGCAAAAGGGGGTCCAACCCGTTACTAGCATGGGGTACCTAATAAAGTGGCCGGTGAGTGTACTTTTGCTATGGTCAAATAAATGTTCAGTGATATCTTACAAAGATTTCTGAATTTTGGCGCAATTCTTTCTCTATTTAGTGTTGATATGGCAACTAGTAAATACACCAAGTTTCGTCATGCTGGCATATGTAGAAGTATTTAAAACAAGCGTGTTACAACTAGCCCCGCGTTACGTTGTGCCCCACGCTCTCCTACACCAATATCCCAAACTGCCTTATTCTGTACAAAAACTGCACTATTTCATATTGCATGTCTTGTCGCGTGTCAGATGTTCCACTTTGTAAACTGGTAAGGGCTGCCATCGAATCTGTACACCTCACTGATGTATAAGGTTGAACCTCTTCAGTCCTATGTATAAAGCTAGACATGGCTAATAAACATGATTAGATATTCCCATAATCTGTGCATCACATAATCTGTGCATCCTTCCCAATAGTCTATTTTTATATATTCATATTCCCAACATTCTTTTAAAATGTTCGAGGATATTCTAAATAACACCATTATCTCATCCTCACCTAAAGTCTACATAATTCTAGGGGCATTTCTGCCGTTTCAACCTGTAATGATATCACTGGTTATCTAAATATCTAAATGGTCTGCAACATACTCTCATTGCCTGTGTTTGTGTTGTCTCAATCTTTTTAATCCATGTTTTATTCACAGAGCTATAAACCATAATACTGACATAATCAATGTTCGATCTTAACCCTGCTTTATATAATTTTTTCAGTGACTGACTACTTGTTCCCCATTTAACCCCTGATAAGCACCTTAAAGGTTGTATCAGTCATTTCAGGCCCAAAAAAGACCGAAACATAAATGATCACATTCATCTAATCTTTCCTAACGATCCGCGAGCTGCCCGCCCCATAAGCATCCCGTCCAAAAACCGCGTCTCTGTAGGCAGCCTAGGCTCTGAAATCTGCACACAAAAACAAATGGGTACAACCATAGATATCCATAATAAAGGCTAGATGTCTTATGGCGGAGTCTCTATCGTCATCACCGGCGGCCATCTTGTCACAGGCTAGCTTTCTGGCAGGCTCTGTGATAACTGATGTAAGGTGAGAACACAAATACTCTTATCTCGCGGAACGGTTTACAAACGGTTTGGTTTCTTATTAACGGTATTAATGTGTCTATAATGTGGCTATAATACTGGATGTTTGCATAATTAATAGATAATTATTCATAAGTGTGCAGTGTAATAACTACATCTCTGACGCTTATAACGAACCAAACCGTTTGAAAATCGGTAGAAAATTTAGCAAGTTATGGTTATTTAAAAAGTACATGCACCATAAAACACAATGTTACGAGTGAGCGTGTCAAGATGGCTGCCAGGTGACAAGATGGCCGCCAGGTGCTGACGTCGACCTCCACTGGCCAGCAGCGCGGACGAGACATCTAGCCTTTATTATGGATATCTATGGGTACAACCACCACTCAAAACCAAAATAAACAGTGTTTCAACCAATCACCGACAGGGGCGGGTGTTGTGAGGTTTTGAACTCGTTCACGGCTGGACGCGAAGTCGGAGCAACACCCGCCCCTGTCGGGCAGCTCGCGGATCGTTAGGAAAGATTAGATCAATGTGATCATTTATGTTTCTGCCTTTTTTGGGCCTGAAATGACTGATACAACCTTTAATATGTTGATCCTTTTAAAAATGTTTTGATCAGTTTCATGTAATCTAGTTACTCTTATATTTTCTCCTCTTCCTACATCCTCGACCATCTGTTCCTTTCCCTTCACCTCTACCTCTTCCACTGTTCCTCTCTCTCAATACCCGTCCTCTATCCTCTCCAAAACCTCTCACTCTTACACCTCTTCCTTTTCCCAATCTTCTTCTCTTTCTTTTCCCCTTTTATAGTCTATGTTGAGATAGCTGTGCAAACAATGAGGGAATCTGCATGTCCTGTGCTGTGTGTATTACTAACTCATTAGATATTTATTTGGGGCTGAATGAGAACATTCTAAGAGCAACTGAGAATTTAACAAATAACAAAATAGTTTTGTTTCTTATGTTTAGAAAAATGGTGCACAAATGATTGTGATTTTTGTAAAAGCATTAAAAAGAGCAGATTTTTTTTTTCTGATATATTAAAGTTTTGGTGTGAACTAATTTGAAAAAATTTGAGAATTTGTGCACAGTGATTTGAAAAAATTATTAATGTGATTTGCAATTTGCTTGAAATAAAGGAACATTTACAACCTGTTTAAAGTCTTTAAGTCTGAGAATATGTGAACCCCACTCATACTTGAATTGTTCTCCAAAACAGTCAATTCAAGATCCAATTATACATTTCCCTATCATACGCCTTTTTAACGTCGGAAAACACTCCTACTACCACCTCTTTACTTACTTGGGTCTTATTTCATTTTCTAGACATAAAACTAAATCCATGGTATTTCTCCCCGTTCGAAATCCACTCTGAAAATGAGACAACAGGTTCTTGCTCTCTTTAACAAGTGACAATCTGATCATAACCATCCGTTCCATTAGTTTGTATTTATCATCAGGCAACTTTCCTTTCTCCCATACCATGTTAAAAAGTCTTAATATTATATTTAATGATATATCAGATAAATGCTTAATCATCTCATAACATATATTTTCCTTGCAGGGAAAGTGTGTTTAATCCCCGCCAGTGCTCTCTTCATCTCGTACAGTGTAAATCAGGGTCTAATGCTCCTCCTGCTGGTTTCTTTTCCCACTAAATATCTGTGCATTGCTGTTCCCTATACTTCCTCATATCATATCATATTGCTGTTACAAATGATTCCACTAACATCTCTGCTTTATCACTGTCTGTTACTGCTGCTTTGTTATTATTAATAAAAACTGGAATATTTCTTCTCTGGATCCCTCCCATCTTCCTAATCATACCTCATAACTCATTGATTTCTATTTCTTCCCCAATGCTATTACACAATTCTCTCCAATAAATTCTCTATGCTATTCTTATTTCTCACCTCACCAATGCCTGAGCTCTCTTATAATTTATGTTATCATTAAACTATAATGTTTTCCTAGCTTTCTTACACCTTATTTCTTTTTTAAATTAATTCACTTCGTTCCACCACACCGTTCTTCTTTTGTTCATTTTATTTGGTCCAATTACTTCCTCTGCTGTATTCCGAATAACTTCACTTATTTTACTACTTAACTCCTCTATATCTGCATTAATATTATTTAATGCAGCCATTTTGCTCTGACATACTTTAAAAATCTCTTAGTTGGCATTCTTCGACCTCCACTTTGGAAATCCCCTGTTACCTGAAGAAAGGTTCCCACCTATAATCTGTAACCTTTACCCAAGAGGGACCCCTAGTGGACACGCACTTACATGACAAAGTTTAACATAAAGACAAAATGGCTTTAACACCATTAAATATTAGTGCTTGTATTCTGTGTTTTAGTTAGGGTCTTTTGTTAATCAGACTATTTACATGCAATTACTATCACTTTACCTCTGCCGTTTGTCATTAAAGCTGCATATAAAACACTAGCAAAGGTGTAATGTTTTGCTGTAATGTAATGTAATGTAATGTTTTGACTCTGGAGAGGCATGATGACATTAAGGGTTTGTAGCTAAAAAAGAGAACCTTTAGGAACTCTTGAAGAGAAAGTTTAATGTTTTGCCCAAAACTTATTCTGTTAATGTAAGGTGTATTGGTAACACTTTATTATGGGGAACACATTTTCACTATTAACTATGACTTTTGCCTCAATAAACTCCTAATTTACTCCTTATTAATAAGGTAGTAAGGTAGTTTGGTAACACTTTATTTTGATGGTCCCTTTTGAACGTGCTATTGAGAGTTAGTAGACATGTAGGAGCAATGTTACTTATAGACAACAGAATGTTAAAGTGAATAGTGAAACCGGTAGTTTTTGTAGCGTTTAAGTTTAGGTATTGGGTAGGATTAAGGGATGTAGAATAAGGTCGTGCAAAATAAGGCATTGATACGTGCTTTATAAGTACTAATAAACAGCCAATATACTAGTGATGTGCATGCTAATAAGCAACTAGCAAGAATTGGACCCTAAAATAAAGTGTTACTGGTGTATTTAAAGAGCATATTGCAGGTTAAAAAAAAATCTAAATTATTACATAACCTTGTATGTAAATACCATATGAAAAGTTAATGCAGGATAAAAATTTTTTTTAACAACATAAGGGCACTAATTTAGTAGATAAAGTGAGCGTTTCTTGGACTGCTCGTAAAAAGGCTTTTTTTTTTCAACATCGCGTCATTTTACGTCACGACAGGGAGTCTAGCCTCGGCTCTGTGCAGAGTAGGCTGGTATTAAGTAAGAGCTGTCGTGAGTCAGTGTGGTTTCGGTAGTTTTTGTATTTTAATTTGTCATCGTCATGGTAAATTATTGTGTTTGTGGAGGTTGCAAAAACTCTGGCCTGTCAGGACATCGAGTCCACAGGTTTCTATAACAAGAAAAAGGACAGTATCTTCCGTGCCTGTGCGGTTTGTGCAGGTGAAGAGACGGGATTTCTCTTCCGCGGTCGTGTGTAGCGTTCACTTCAGATCGGAGGATTATCATCCCGGCGATATGATGGAGTTTAACATGTGATGCCGAAGCAAGAATATTGATCATCTTATACTGTACCAATGGCATCAAATAGTCTGATATAGGTAGTCATACCAATTGAAAAACAAAATTACTAGGTTGTTTAAATATTCAAATCTTTAATTTTCTGTTTATGTTATAACCCAGGTGAAAAATATGTATTAAAAATATACTTGGGTATGTTTTTAGTACAATACAAACATACTCAAGTATAGTTTTTATACATTTAATAGTATATATTTACCCTAAACATACTCATGTCTGCTGTCCTGATATATGATGGTAATATGGTGCCCAAACATTTTGCAATATTCCGTTAGACATTTTCCTCTTTTTGCAAATGCTGACGCTGTATTCATACTTTGCAGTCTACCATGGATACCTGGCTGGCAACAAACAGTATTTTCAACGTAGAGTCCTGTAGTTCCAGGTCTTTCTAGTAGCTATCAAGTCTGTTAGTGAGCTAGCTGCATAATTATGGACTAGGATTAACTCCAAGGTAGCTAAATTGTGTAAAGCAGACAAGGTTTTTTTAAGATAATGGAGCAGTAATAATTCCTCCGTAAATAATCTAGCTCTACTGTTGGGTCATCTCTGGTTCTCATTGAAAACCATATCACACACTTTTGTTGTTGTTAGCAAAATACGACAGCTGATCTCGGAAGCTAAGCAGGGTCGGGCCTGGTTAGTACTTGGATGGGAGACCGCCTGGGAATACCAGGTGCTGTAAGCTTTTTAGTAAAAAAAAAGAGTCTGAAAGAGTCTCTCACTTTCTTCAAAAGGCCTGAATTTGGCAGCAGTTTTCGCTTACAGCCATACCACCTTGGGCACGCCATCTGGTGGAGACAGGAAGTGGTATTGCAAGTGAAGTAGTGAGAAGTGAGTGTGTTTGATCGGGTCGGACAGAGGATTTATTTTTTCGAAGTATTAAGATCAACTGTTTGAAAGGAGAGCTTGCGGTTTGAATCCTCAAACAGCTCTTTGCTGTTTGGGGATAAATACCTCCATAAGCAAAAAAGGAGAAATGGATGGACAAATGGAGACGGGAAGAGGTCGAAACATGCGGAGCATAAGAGGTGAAGAGCGCAGCTATGGCAAAGAGCTGACGGTGCTGGTGGAGATAGAAGGGGAGGACAGAATCACAATGATGGAACTTTTGAAGAGCGTGAAAGAAGAATGCAGAGGAGTGATTGGATGCAGATATAAGACTCCAAAGGAGTATGAGTTGACAATGGAAGATGTGAAGGCAAAGGAGAAAATTCTAGACGGCTTGAAGATTAGAAACAGCCGTGTGATGGTGAAAGAAGTGGATTGCATGGAGGTGGTCGTTTCTTTCTTAGGACTGCCCATGTACATTTTAGATGAAGAAATTCTGAACAAGCTAAATGAATGGGGAGTAACAGCGGCGTCTAAAATCAAGAGGAGAGTGTGGCTGGGAACTGACATTGCAGATGGGACAAGGTTTTTGAAAGTGAAATTCAACAACGTAGTCAAATCGTTGCCTTATTCGACGAAATTTGAGACGCTTGGCGGCACGGAACATTTTAGAGTTATACACGATCAACAAGTGAAGGTTTGCCGTCTGTGTACACAACCGGGTCATGTTGTGAGAGACTGCCTGACTTTTAGGTGTTTCAGATGTGACAAACAAGGACATTATGCAAGAGAGTGCAAAGAGGAGAATTGTGGCCGAGACTATGCGTGTGTGAAACACCGACAGTGATGGAAGAAGAGTGCACCGAGGAGAGTATGTCAGATCGGAACGAGGTGGAGGAAAGAGAAGGAGGTGAGGATGGAAGCGCAGAAGGAGAGGTCGTCCAAAGCTCCAGGGGAGAGGAAGAGGGAGCGGAAAGAGCGGAGGACATGGAGAGCAGGAGCAGCCAAGAGGAGAGGCGCTCAGGACGGCGGGTGAGAGAGAGAATGAAGAGAGGGAATACAAGTAAAGAGATGGTTCCTGGAGATCTGGAGTGTGAAGATGGAGAAGGAAAGATGGCAGAAAGTGGTAGTGAAGAAGGAGACAATGCCAAAAGTCAAGGAGGAAAGCATCGTGAGGAAAAAGGAGTGAAGAAGGACGAGGGGGGAAGAAAGGAGAAAGAAATGCCAGAGAATCCTGTGTCATGCGTGGAGGAGGATATGGACATAAATGAGGGGAAGACTATGACAAAGAAAAGAAGGAAGAAAATGGCAGAAAAGCATAAGGTAGAAAGTAAGAGCACGGTTTAATTTGAATGGGTATGAATCTTTTAAAACTTTTGATTATTACCATGTGGGGTATTATGCACATAGCATGTTTGAACTGTAATGGGTTAAGAGACCTCAACAAGTTCGAGAAGGTGAAGAGACTATTAAAAGCGGATGTGATATGCTTACAAGAGACACACTGGACAGGGGACTTAATGGACAATATAAAAAAGAGATGGGAGGGAGACATTTAGTGAGTAATGGAAATATAAAAGCCTGTGGAGTGGCTATTCTGATAAGAAAAGACAGATTACAAAATGTGAAACAGATATACAAGGATGGAAGTGGGAGATTATTAGGACTTGAGTTTATGTTTTGTAATGAACTGTTTAGGATTATAAATATTTATGCACCGAATATAGAGGTTGACAGAAAATAAGTCTTTAATGAAATGAAGAAAATATATAAAGGGAGGTGTATAGTGGTTGGTGATTTCAATGTGTGGTGCACGAGGCTGGATGCTTGTAGCAGTGCCAATTTTACATCTGATGGGTCAAGAAAATTTTTAATAGAGTGGATGCGGAATGATGATATAGTGGATGTGTGGAGGGAAGATAATCCATATAGGAGAGAATTTTCGAGAAGACAAATGGTGATGGGGAGCTTAAAACTGAGTTGTATAGATTTATGTTTGACGAAAAGAGAAATGTTAAAATATGTTAAAAATGTGAAGT
This sequence comes from Semotilus atromaculatus, assembly GCA_031834385.1. NCBI lineage: Eukaryota > Metazoa > Chordata > Actinopteri > Cypriniformes > Leuciscidae > Semotilus > Semotilus atromaculatus. The sequence goes on from JAULUF010000050.1 coordinate 19,963,505, forward strand.
ATAAGTTTGTTAGCTTAAGTGATCATGCTGTGATGACAGTAAAGGTGGGTGTAATTGTGGAGGAGAAGGGAGGGGGAGTGTGGTGTTTAAATGCAAAGCTGTTAAAGGAAGAAGGGTATAAAGAAAATATTGTTAAATGTATAAACTATCAGATGCAGAACCCGTTGTTTGAGGAAAATGTATGTGAGTGGTGGGAGGGAATGAAAAGGAAAATTAAAAAAAGAAGCATTAGGTATTCAAAACAAAGGAATTTTATGAGGAGAAGTAAAGCAGAAGTATTAGAAAATGCATTAAAATTGGAAGCGGAAAAAATAGAAGATAATCCTGGGTATGGTGCAGAACGATATTTGAAGTTAAAAACAGAATTAGAAGAGTATGAGAAAGAGAAAAGTAAAGGAGTAATAATAAGGAGTAGAGCTCAATATGCTTTGGAGGGGGAAAGGAGTACAAAGTTCTTCCTCAATTTAGAAAATAAAAAGCAGAGGAGAAAGCAGATAGTAGAGTTGGAAAATAAAAATGGTGAAAAAGTTAATGATTTTGTGGGGATATTAGAAGAAGTGGAGGGTTTTTATAGGGAATTATTCAAGAAAGAGGGTGTAAAGCAAGAGTGTGTGGATGAAGTTTTGAGTGCTGTGAATGTGAAGTTAGGTGAGGATGAGAAGAGTATGTGTGAAAGAGATATAGGGATTGAAGAAATAAAATGTGCTATAAATCAGACAAAAAATAATAAAAGCCCAGGTTCGGATGGTTTAACTCACGAGTTTTACAAAGCTTTTATAGGGACCTTAGCACCAATACTGCTAAAGCTGTATAAAGATATGGAAGAGAGGTTAGAAATGCCGAAATCTATGTGTTTAGGAATGATAACAATCTTACATAAGAATAAAGGAAGCCCACTGAAGCTGGAAAATTATAGGCCTTTGAGCTTATTGAATTCTGATTATAAAATTTTAACAAAGGTTATAGCTAATAGAATGAAACAGGTGGTAGGGAGTATTGTGTCGCCAAGCCAGGCATATAGTATAATGGGGAGAGATATTGTGGATACTATATGTACAATAAGAGATGTTGTAGATAGCATGGGAAAGGATGGGAAGGGGGGGTTGGTTTTATCAGTGGATTTGAATAAAGCCTTCTATAGGGTAGAGCATAGTTTTATTGAACAGACATTAGCGAAGTATGGGTTTGGAGACAAAATAAGAAAGTGGATAAAGTTAATATATGATAATGCTAGAAGCTGTGTTAAAATTAATGGGGTATTAACTGACCCCTTTCCCTTAGAAAGGTCAGTCAGACAAGGGTGCTCATTATCAGCATTGCTATATTCTATAATAGCGGAGCCATTGGCATCTTTGATTAAAAGGATAAAGAAATTAGAGGTATCCAAATTCCGTTTGGGGGAGTAAGTGTAATTCACCAGTATGCAGATGATACAACTTTTACAGTAAGGGATATAGAGAGTGTGAAGAGAATTAAAATGCAGATGGAAATATATGGAAAAGCTTCAGGTGCTAAGATAAGTCTGAAATAATGAGTGTAGGAAGTGTAGACATAGAAGGGTTAGATGTTCCTTTTAAAATAACAAAAGATTTTTTAAAGATTTTAGGAGTGAGTATTGGAGGAAATGCGAAAGAGGCTAGAGATGCTACATGGACGGGAGTTTTAAACAAAATTAAACAAGTGCTTAATTTTTGGAGGTTAAGAGAACTGAGATTAAGAGGAAAGGTAGTGGTGGTTAATTCATTAATACTTACTAAGTGTAATTATGTAATAGGAGCAATTGATATGCCGGACTGGGTCTTGAATGAGATAAAGGAAGCTGTGAATACTTTTGTGTGGGGAGGTAAAGGAATTAAGATATCAACAAAAACGTTGATAGCGGATTATAAGGAGGGAGGTCTGAGGTTGGTAGATTTAGAGGTTAAGAGGAAGGCAATAAGAGTTAAAACAATAAAAAGTATGTGTGTGACAAAGTAGAGTATGGGTGGAAGGGGTATATGAGGAATTTTTTTTAATGAGGGTGGAGGATGTGGTGAAGAAGGACTGTTTATGGCTTTTAAGAAACCTATGACTGTAAAAATGGCATTGTTTTATCAAGAGGTTTTTAGTGCCTGGGCTGAATTTTTGGATAATGTGGATTATGAATGTGATAACATAAATCAAGTGCTTAACCAGACGTTATTTCTGAACCCAAAAATTAAGAGGGGAGGGAAAACACTGTATTATAAATTGTTTATGAGAGCGGGAGTGAGAAAGGTGAAAGACATGGCATATACTCATATATATGAGTTAGAGGTTTCTTTCCAAATAGGGCTGTATATGATTGTGTGGTGGGATGGGATGATGAAATTGAAAAATCTAAAGTGGACTGTGAATGTGAAAACATTAAAACAAGCATTCCGGAAAGGTGGGCACAAAGGATTGAGAGAGAGACTGTGAAAGTAGGAGATTGGGGGTTCCCTGAAATGTATATTATGGATAAAAAAGAAAAAAAGTTTCTATGTCAGTTAAATGTGAAACCAGTTTACAAAATGTTGGTGAAAAAGGAAATCAAGACGCCTGCATCTGAGGTAATGTGGCCAAGGGTGTTCCCTGGAATGAATGTAAAGGTGATCTGGAGTAATTTAAATGTGAAATATAATGGACTGAACTGTGAAAACCTGGACTTTAAACTAAGGCATAACAGAGTATATACAAAGGTGGTGATTCACCAAATGAACAGAAATGTAAACCGAGAATGTGATGTATGTGGGACAGAGCCAGAGACATTGATGCACTTTTTTTTTTATTGTAAAGAGCTGGAAGCATTTCATGCAAAAGTTAAAGCATTAGTGAAAAAAGGATTGGGAAAAGATGAGACAGGGGATGAATGGAGAAAGTTGTTCTTGTTTGGGATAAATGTGAATAAAAAGGATAGGAAAGTGAATTTATGGAACCTAGTATTAAGTAATGCAAGATATGCGATATGGGTGAGGAGGAATATGACATATTATGATAAGAAGAAAGTGGATGTAATGACCATGTTCAAATCAGTTTTATGGGAAAATGTGTATTTGATGTGGAAATATTTACCAAACGAGGAATTTGAAAAGGCGTTTGTGGAAGGGAATGAGATGATTAGTATAGAAGAGAAAAAAGAGTTATGTATAAAGTTTTGATTAATATGAATTATGGTGTGTTGGGTAAAACGTTTATGTAATACCTTGGTAGTTTTTTTTTTAAGTGACAAATATGTGGATTGATTCTAAAAGATTATGCGATGCCTGATTGAAAATGTTACAGGTATGAAGAAGTGAAATTGAGTTATTCTTGTTATATAAATATTATTTTTGTACTTTTTGATAAAAAATAAATAAAAAAAAGGCACGCCCAATCTCGTTTGATCTCGGAAGCTAAGCAGGGTCGGGTCTGGTTAGTACTTGGATGGGAGACCGCCTGGGAATACCAGGTGCTGTAAGCTTTTTATAAAAAAAAAAAAAAGAAAAGAGTCCCTGAGCTTTTTCAAAAAGCCTGAAAAGGTTTCTTCAAAATGCCAGAAATATTCTCTGACTTTCATCAGAAAGTCTGAAAGAGTCTCTGACTTTCTCCAAAAAGCCTGAAATATTCTCTGACTTTCTTCAAAAGGCCTGAAAGAGTCTCTGACTTTCTTCAAAAGGCCTGAATTTGGCTACAGTTTTCACTTACGGCCATACCACCTTGGGCACGCCCGATTGGTACGTTCCAGGAAGTGTTTGGTCACAGTGGGGTGGAAGAGGTTCACCCAAAAGTTTTTGTTTTGTTTTGCGGTTTTGTTTATGTTAAATAAGTGTTTTTGTTTAAGTTTTTCGTATTAGTTTTTGTATTTGTCCTCCCAACAGCTTAGCTGCTTGGGAGGGATTGATTCATTTTTTGTTTTTTTGGAGAAATGGACGGACAAACGGCTATGGATAAGGACTTGGCACGAGAAACACGTCGGAGAAAGGAAAATGGACTGGACAAAGGACAACGAGAAAAGGATTACCCTGAAAAGAGAAACAGAAGAAACTACACGAAAGACGCAACGATTGTGATTGATTTGATGGAGGTACAGGACGGGAAGGCGGAGGATATTATAAAAGCATTGACGGAGAAGGTGGATGTGACGAATATACTAGCGATAAGACCAAAAATGATGAAGGAATATGAAATTACATTTGAGAAAGAGGAAGATATTGAGAAGCTGGATGATGGACTGATGATAAAAGGAAAGATGTGTGAAATAAAAAAATTGAATAATAAGGACTTGGTTGTCTCTGTCATGCATCTGCCTGCTTATCTGGAGGATGACGTAATCCTGCAAAAGCTGGAAGGATGGGGGGTAACTCCCATTTCACAGATTAAAAGAAGATTGTACACAGGCACCAGCATAGAGGATGGAACCAGGTACATGAGAGTACGCTTCCCGAAAGAAGTGCATTCTTTGCCCTACAGCATGAAAGTGGAAATGGAAGAGGGTCCTCAGTATTTCAGGGTGATACATAGCCAGCAGATGAGAACCTGCAGGTTGTGTATGAGCCCTGAACATATGATGAAGGACTGTCCGGAATTCAAATGCTTTAAATGCGAGGAAAAGGGCCACTTCGCGAGGGACTGCAAAGCGGAGAGGTGCCTGGACTGCAAGCTTGTGTTGAGCAGGTGTGAGTGCGACGATGGAGACCAACAACAGGAGGAAGAACAGATGAGCGGGCAGATGCATGAGGCAGACAGAGAAGAGGAGCAACGCGAGGGCATGGAAGGAACGCCAAGAGAGGAGATTGTAAGCGCGGATGTTGAGGGCATAACGGAACGGAGTGGACTAACGATAGACAGTGAGGAAACGGAGGAACGAATGGAAGTAGCTGGGACTTTACAAACTGAACTGGAAAAGATAGAGGAGCAAGATCAAGTCACGGAGAAAGAAAAAAGAGACAAAGTAAGTGAAAACATGGACGTTGGTGGTACAAAGGGAATAACAAGTAAAAGAAGAAGGACAAGTAAGATAATTCCAAATTTAGATAAAGCAAGAAAAAAAGTTTCTGTTGAAAAAAGTGATGAGAAACAGGACTGTGGAGAAAATGTAAAGGAAGGAGAGGAAATGAACTGAAAGAATGGGGATTTTTAATTTTTTTATCTTTTATTTTATTGTGCTGAGTATTGTGACTTTTAATGCAAGAGGGTTAATGAACTGTGTGAAATTTGAAAAAGTGATGGAAATGTGCAAAGAAGAGGATTTAATTTTATTGCAAGAGACAAACTGGAAAGATAATGCAATGGAGGATTTTAAAAGAAAATGGGAAGGGGAATTATTTTTTAATAATAGAGAAGGGAAAGGAGGTGGAGTGGCAGTGTTAATAAGAAAAGACAGAGGTATTAAGGCAAAATTAATATATTAGGACATAAAAGGGAAATGCATGGCTGTAGAAATTAAGATAGAAGAAGAAGATTTTATTCTGATAAACGTACATGCTCCAAATGACCAAATGGAAAAGAAAATGTATTTTAATGATATATATGGAGTAATGAAAGAATGGAAGAAGGTAATAATTGGGGGAGATTTTAACACTGTTTTTAGTAAAATGGACATGGGGAATGGAATGATTTTTAAGTCGGATGTGGGTAGAAAAGAGTTAAAGTTATTAATGGGAGGAAAAAATATGATAGACGTGTGGAGGGAGAGGAATGGAAAAAAGAAGGAATTTACAAGAAGGCAGCTGGTGGGGAATTTTATGTGTCAAACCAGAATAGATTACTTTTTAAACACCAGGAATTTAGAACATTTTATTGATGGGATTTCTTATAAAGAAACCACTTTAAGTGATCACAAAATGGTATTAATGAGACTAGATTTTAAAAGAGAAAGGAAGGGACCAGGGGTATGGATTTTAAACACTGATGTCTTAAAGGAAGAGCATTTTAAAAAAGGGATAGAAAACATTTTAGATGAAGGGAAAAAAGATTTGATGTACATAGAAGATAAAAGACAATGGTGGGAAAACATGAAATATGAAATTAAGAAATACACAATAAACTACTGTAAGCTGTTACAAAAGGTGAAAAGAACAGAGGAGGAAGAAATAAGAGAAACGCTAAGAAAAGAGTTAAACAAAAATGAAGTAAACGTGCAAAGAGTACTTGAAGTGGAGGAAAAATTAAAGAAAATAGAAGAGAAGAAATACAAGGGGGCGATGTTAAGAAGTAAAGCAAAATGTACGGTGCAAGGGGAAAAATGTAACAAATTCTTTTTTAATCTTGAGAAAAGCAAGGGGAGGGCAGAAATAATTAAGGAAATTAAGAATAAAGAAGGACAAGCGGTTTTAAACACAGAAGGGATTTTAAAGGAAATAAGCCAGTTTTATGAAGAACTTTTTAAATCAGGAGGAGATGAAGAAAAAGAATTTTTTTAATAAAACAGATTAAAAAAAAAGTCAGTGAGACAGATAAAGAGGTTTGTGAAAGAGAAATAACAACAGAAGAAATTATACAGGCCATAAATCAGTTAGGAGTAAGGAAAAGCCCAGGAATAGATGGAATTGGAAATGAGTTTTATAAGATTTTTAAGGAAAAAATGAGCGTAATTTTAAAAGAAATCTATGGAGAAATTTTAAAAAAAGAAAAAGTGCACCCAAGAATGGGACTGGGATTAATGAAAATCATTTATAAGAGAAAAGGAGACAAAACGGAATTGAAGAATTATAGGCCTATCACAATGTTAAACACAGATTTAAAAATTTTAGCCAAAGTTTTAGCAAACAGATTAAAAGAGATAATGCCAGATATAATTGAAACAAACCAGGCTTACGGAGTTAAGGGGAGGGACATAGCGGATATCACAAACAGTATAAGAGATATAGTGGGATATATAAAAGAAAAAGGAAAGAGCGCATATGTAATAAGTATGGACTTTGAGAAGGCTTTTGACAGAGTGGAACGGGGGTTTTTAATGGGAATTTTAAAACAATTTGGGTTTGGAGAGAATTTTATCAAATGGATTTCAGTTTTATACAGTGATATTTTAACAAAAGTAAAATGTAATGGTTTTTTAACGCAACCTTTTAAAGTTTTAAGATCAATCAGACAAGGATGTCCACTGTCCGCACAGTTATATTCTTTGGTGGCAGAACCTCTAGGGCTTTTAATAAATAGAGACAAAGAGATAAAAAGGATACAATTTGAAGGAAGAAAAGAATTAACTCCAATTTTTCAATATGCAGACGATACGACAGTTGTGGTGGAAAATAGGGAAAGCATAAAAGAAGTGATGAGGAAAATTAAATGTTATTGCGAAGGCTCAGGGGCAAAAATAAATGAGGAAAAAACAATATATATGAAGTTTGGAAGGACAGAGAGTTTAACAGATGTTTTTAAATTTAAGGAAGTACAAGAGATGAAGATTTTAGGGGCAATTGTAGCAAAAAATGAGAAGGAAGCTATTGATAATATGTGGGAAGAGACATTGGGAGAAATGGAAAGAAGATTGATTTTTTGGAGAAATAGATTTTTAAGTTTGAAAGGGAAAATTTTAACTGTAAACAGTTTAATGTTATCAAAGATGTGGTATAAATTGCAAGTAATGTCATTACCAAACTGGGTTTTTAAGAGAATAAAAAGGATTGTTTTAGAATATTTATGGGATAAAAAGCCTTCAAGGGTAGCGTATTATACGCTCATAGGAAAACCGGAAGAGGGAGGGATGGGACTGGTGGATGTGGAACTGAAAATGAAAAGCATGAGGGTAAAAGTGGTAAAGAAGTATTTGGATGATAATAATAGAGCTGATTGGAAGGAATTGATGGTATTTTATTTAAATAAATGTGGGAATTTTAATCTGGGGGAAAACACTTTATGGATGAAGATAAAAGCTGGGATGATGGAGGGAATTCCACAATTTTATAAAGAGGTTTTAAATGCTTGGAGGCTTTTTTTGACAGAGGTGGATTTTAATCCAGAGGGGAGGGAAATGATTTTAAATCAACCTTTGTTTTTAAATGACAAAATAAGGATAAATGAGCGTGATATCTATTTTAAGAAATGGTTGCAAGCAGGCATTGTAAAAGTGAGGGATATTTTATGGGAGTGGAAGGAGGGATTTTTACCACTACAAGTGATAAAGGATGCGATGGAGGAGGAAAAGGAGGACTATAATGTGATCAGTTTAAAAAAACAATATGAAGATGTTAAAAAAGCAATCCCAGGACAATGGTTAGAGGAGATCAACAATAATGATGGAAAAGAAAACAAAATGATGGTGTATCTAAAATGTAAAGACAAGAAGGTGGATTTTAATATGGGAACTGTGAAAATGTTTTATGAGTTTTTTAGAAACAGAGTTTTTAAAAAACCAGGGGCTAATGAGGTTTGGTTAAGGAATTTGAATGGAATTGAAGAAAAAGATATCTGGAAAAACAGAGCATGGAGTTGGTTAGATGTAGATTTGGAATGTTTGGATTATTTTATTAGACAAAATGTGATATATACTGAAATGAGATTGTGTATAATTAAAAAAGAAAGTAATGCACAATGTAAAGTATGTAAGAAGGAAGATGAAGGGATTTTACACTTATTTTTATATTGTGAAAAGCTTAATTTTTTTTTCAATGAACTGAAAGATTTTATAAAGGAATTAAGAGGAAAAGAAGTGGTTGCTGAATGGGATACATGTTTTATGTTGGGAATGAGAGAGAAAAATGTAAATAAGAAGCTTGTGAATTTGTGCTTACTACTGGCGAAGAAAGCAATATGGAAAAGAAGGAACATAGCAAAAAACAGGGATGTTGTTTTAAATCTATGGGGGCTTTTTAAACCGATGGTAGATGATTATGTGGAAATATTGTACAATTATTTTAAAATGGAGAGCAAAATGGGGGAATTTTATGGAATTTTTAACAAAGATGTCATGTGTGTTTTTAAACAAAAAAACTTTTACTTGCCAAAGGATTGAACAAGATGGAATGTATTGTTATTTTGTTTTAAATGAATAATGATGTGTATTATGTAAATCAATGATTGTAAATTGTTGGAATTTATAATAAAAAAAAAAATAATAATAAAAATAAAAAAAATAAAAAAAAGGCACGCCCGATCTCGTCTGATCTCGGAAGCTAAGCAGGGTCGGGCCTGGTTAGTACTTGGATGGGAGACCGCCTGGGAATACCAGGTGCTGTAAGCTTTTTAGTTTACTTGACTAATGTTCTAACCTTTTAAATAGCCCAATTTTGGCAGCAGTTTTCACTTACGGCCATACCACCTTGGGCACGCCCGATCTCGTCTGATCTCGGAAGCTAAGCAGGGTCGGGCCTGGTTAGTACTTGGATGGGAGACCGCCTGGGAATACCAGGTGCTGTAAGCTTTTTATTAAAAAAAAAAAAGAAAAGAGTCCCTGCGCTTTTTGAAAAAGCCTAAAAAGCTCTCTGTGTTTCTTCAAAATGCCTGAATAAGTCCCTGAGCTTCTTCCCCAAGCAAAAAGCCTGAAAGAGTCTCTCACTTTCTTCAAAATGCCAGGTCTTGGCAGCAGTTTTCACTTACGGCCATACCACCTTGGGCACGCATAGTGGTACAGTCCAGAGTGTGAGGCGGCAAAGAAAAAGCTTAGCAGTGTTTGTTTAAAAATTATTATTTTCTGGTTATTTTATTTATTTTATTTTTAGTTTTGTAGATTGAAAATTGTTTTGGAAAGTCAGGTTTAATCCTGATAACTGCCCCCAACAGCTTAAGCTGTTTGGGGGACCTTTTTGGTTTTGATTGTCCCATGCTGGAGAAGAACCGCATGGCTGCAAACAAAGAAAAAGAGCAAACAATGATGAGTAAAATTACCAGCAAAAAGATAGAAGAGAGAGAGAAAATGAAAGGAGAAGGCAAAGGGATCCAAAAACAGCAAGAGGCAAGTAAAGCTACAACAGATGCGCGGAAAGAAAGAGATGAAAACAACAGAGAAATGCACAGAGATTTGAGAGAGAAATACAGCAAGGAGCTAACTGTGGAGGTGGAGGTTGAAGGAACAGAGAAAATCTCAATGATGGATTTATTGAAGGGAATAAAGAAGGAGTGTGGAGAGGTGATTGGTTGCAGAGTGAGAGGTGAAAGAATCTATGAACTCACAATGAAAAACCAAGAAGGAAAAGAGAAGCTTATGGATGGGGTGAGGATAAAAGGAGTGATGGTGCATGCCAGAGATATTGTCAACAATGACATGGTGGTTTCTTTCATCAACTTGCCCGTGTATTTAGAGGACGAGAAGATACTCTCCAAACTGCAAGAGTGGGGTGTAAAGCCGCTTTCCTCAATAAAACGGCGCGCTTGGCCTGGAACTGATACTGTGGATGGAACGCAATTTCTGAAAGTTCGCTTTACGGAGCAGGTACGTTCGCTCCCATATTCCACGAAGTTTGAGACTCTGAGGGGCACAGAATATTTTAGAGTCATCCACGACAGGCAAAAATGCGTTTGCAGACTTTGCATCAAGCCAGGGCACATATTTAGAGAGTGCCCTGAATTTAAATGCTTTAAGTGTGGTGAGAGTGGACATTATGCAAGGGATTGTGAAGGCCGAATGGAAATAAGAAGAGTGCGGATAGATGGACAAGAAGAAAGTGAAATAAGAAACAATATTCTGACGGAGGAACAAGGAGAAACGATAACGGAGGATGTGGAAATGCAACGGACTGATGGAGCTGTGGGAGGTGAAGAAAGGAACAAAATGGAATGGCGAGATAGAGCTGAAAGTTTCAGTGAAGAGGATGATGGCGAGGAAAAGATGGAGCAATCAGGGGAGAGCGAGGAGAAAGAAGAAGAGGAAGAAGAAGAAGAGGAGGAGGAAAGAGAAAACAATGAAGAGGAAAGAAGTGAAGAAGAGAAAAAGAGATAGACTGTATCAGAAATCAGAGAAAGTAGTGGCGTAAAAAGAGAGATGAAGAAAAAGAAGGACTGAAAGCAAAAATCAAAAGACTGAGAGCAAAGAGAAAGTCTGAGACGGATGGAGAACAGAATGAACAGATAAAAGGACCACGGTCGGGTGTGTGATTTTTACTTAAATGTTTTATTTTATGATTTATGTTTTTTGGTTTGCTCTCATGGCCACTGTAACCTCAATAAATATAAATGGTTTGAGAGATAAAATGGTAACACTTTAGAATACGGATCCTTCGTTAATGAATAACTACACAAGAACCAATGAGTAACACAATATTAACAATCTAGTAACTACTATTAACTAACAAGAAACTCTGATTAACGAACTAGTAAGTAATAGCGCACAGATGAAAGTGGTAGTTCACTATTAACTAATCAATAACTACTATTTTGTAATGCTTCCCAGAGAACTACTGAAAAAGTTTATTAACAATCTAGTAACTACTATTAACTAAAAATAAACTCTGATTAAGAAATTAGCAAGTAATAGCGCACAGATGAAAGTGTTAGTTAACTATTAACTAATCAATAACTACTATTTTTTTAATGCTTCCCAGAGAACTACTGAAAAAGTGTATTAACAATCTAGTAACTACTACTAACTAAAAAGAAACTCTGATTAACAAATTAGTAAGTAATAGCGCACAGATGAAAGTGTTAGTTAACTATTAACTAATCAATTACTACAATTTTTTATGCTTCCCAGAAAACTACTGAAATTTTTCGTGAACTTTAAAATAGTATACTTTTAGAAAATTTCTTTAGAAGTATGTAGTAACACTTGAGTCATTACTAGTTAGTTACCATGATCTTCACTTTAGAATACGGATCCAAATAATTAGAATACATAATTAGAATACATGAGAATACATACCCAAAAAAAGCGATTTCTCCAATAAAACACAACATAAATTCACAAAAGACATACATTTTATTAGCTTGATGTAATCCAAATCTTTAGTATCCATACGTTGTTTGCAAGAAACAGATTTAAATTCAGCCCATTATCCAGTGATCTTCATCTCCATTTCTCAGCAGCGACCGCAAACGTCAAATCCCGACTGGTGAATTCAAATTCGAAAAATGCGCTTTCAAGAAGCGTTACGACATGTTTTACGGCCGTGATATCAAACGCTCATTGGCTTTCGCCTGCTTCCTCACAGATTGCGACATTCCGTGTTTCAGTCGGTGTAAATTAGTACATTTGAAATGGAGAAGCGTGCGCGCTTTCACAGAGTGAACCGAAACCGGATTAACATTTTCATGGATTATTAATTTAAATTCTGATCTGTACCTCATACACAACTATTCCAATACTGCCAGAGAGGACTGCGACTGCAACGCATCATCATGTGAACGATTTTTGGTACCGGGTTTGACATTTTTGCAATAAATAAATTATTGTGGAATTTATAGTTTGTCTGTCTTTCTTGTCTGTCGGAATTTATTTTTTGTCTTCATAATTGTAGCCTACGTAGTTTTAAGGAATGGTTATGGGTAGGTTTAGGGCTAGGAGTAGGATTAGTGGCTCAAAATATATTTTAATGCTATTAGGCTATTGTTAATAAAACTGCCATTTCCCTACACATCTCTGTCCATTAAGTTTTATCCTTTTTATATTCTGCATAAAATGGATATGTTTAAGTATGGGAGTAGGGTTAAGGGATCTTGTTACATTTATCTTTAAAATGGTAAAAGTGAAAGTATACAGATATCTTTATGATATGAAATATACGTAAATAGTTAACGTTTTGTAGCTGTAAAATAATGATAATATTTTACATTAATAATGTTAAATGTTAATAATGTTAAATAATATTAATAATGTTAAAATATTAAACCGTAATAATGTTACGTTTAAATGTTGGAGATACGTCCATATTATACGTTTCAGCATCTATCCAAACGTACAAAAACGAACGTTTTAACATATGTATTAGTAATACTTGAGTCATTACTAGTTAGTTACCATGATCTTCACTTTAGAATATGGATCCAAATAATTAGTAATTCCCATCGAAGTATGTAGTAACACTTGAGTCATTACTAGTTAGTTACCATGATCTTCACTTTAGAATACGGATCCAAATAATTAGTAATTCCCATCAAAGTATGTAGTAACACTTGAGTCATTACTAGTTAGTTACCATGATCTTCACTTTAGAATAGTAGAATAGTAGTCTCCATCAATGCCAGTCCAGAGGAATGGCGGACAGCCATTGGCCAAAGGACAAGTAAGGTCCCGACAATTGCATTTAAAAATCAATTTCTTTAAAATTATTCAGTTGATAAATAGACAGCATAGGCCAATTATTAACAGCTTTCCCAAATCATATAGTAGTTAAAATGTTAATGTAGTGCTAGTCATTTGTCCTGCATTGGTTATTGATTCGTTTTGCATGAATTATGAAACTTTTTCAGTAATTCTCAGTGGTTAATAGTGAAGTACCACTTTCATGTGTGCGCTATTACTTAATTCGTTAATCAGAGTTTCTTTTTAGTTTATAGTAGTAGGGGTGCAACGGTACAGATAGCCCACGGTACGGTCCGTACCTCGGTTTTTGGGCCACGGTCTCGGTTCGGTTTCGGTACATGTTTTGTGCAGAAAGAGACTGTTATTTCATCCCAAAAATATGTTTTATTTTTCTTATGAGCATAAACAGAATGTCACAGTAGGAAGAAAATCAATGTGTATGGAATAAATTAACACTCTAGTCTGTACTGAACAACACTAAGTAATACAACCTCTTCAACTACCACTTATAAAATACAAAATGAAAACAAACACACTTTAGAATATTCAAGTGGATCCCAATTCCAAACCTTGATAACTGGTATATGAAGTGATCAATGTGAAAGAAAAAGTGCACTTTTACCTTTAAACAAACATAAATTAGCTTGTGGTTTGAATAAAAAAAAGCAGAGCAAAATAATATAATAAAAAAAATTTATTATCGGGGTGTCATTGGTTGTTGCGTTAAATCTTACCCAGATACAATAGTGCTATTTTCTGATTGGCTAACAACACCAGACGAATCCAGACGCGCTTGATCCCTGCCGGTTCTACTCTTGGTAGTTTTGGGTGCTGCGGCATATTAAATATATTACAAATAGTTTTTCAGCGTGAGAAATACAATGTGTGGCGGGAGAGCGTGACAAAAGACCGAAATGAGTGACTGTCACGCTCAATGCGTGACACTTGAGACGAGAGCCCTGCTAGTAATACGAGCCAGTGAGTGACAGAAGTTAGTGTGTGGGTGCACGACAGTGATTGATTGGACACATTAACTTGCGGGGACGGGCTTTCGTCTGCCTGGACAGGCAAACGCACCTGAAGGCGTGTAAAGCAAAAACTAAAAGGATCAGCGCGAACTCAATGGCAAAACCGAAGTCCCGCGGGACACAAGGGTAGATTGTCCCGTGCAGGGCTGACCGAACGGTCCGGGATTTTACCGTGTACCGTTGCATCCCTATATAGTAGTTACTAGATTGTTAATAAACTTTTTCAGTAGTTCTCTGGGAAGAATTAAAAAATAGTAGTTATTGATTAGTTAATGAACTACCACTTTCATGTGTGCGCTATTACTTACTAATTTGTTAATCAGAGTTTATTTTTAGTTAATAGTAGTTACTAGATTGTTAATATTGTGTTACTCATTGGTTCTTGTGTAGTTATTCATTAACGAAGGATCTGTATTCTAAAGTGTTACCGATAAAAAGATGAAAAAGTTACTATTTACGTTTAGGAGCGATATTATTTGTATACAGGAAACAAATTGGGAAGAGGATAAGGTGACAGAGATGAGAGAAGAATGGAGGGGGGATATGTATTATAATAACGGAGCTAAGAATGCAAGAGGCGTGGCAATATTAATTAAAAAAGACAGGGTAGAAAATATATAAGAAGTATATAAAGATCAGAGAGGAAGAATTTTGATAGTTGAGTTTAGGTATGAAGACGTGGATTTTAGATTAATAAATATATATGTTCCAAATATAGAACTAGACAGGAGAGAAATTTTAGAAGAGTTAAAAGGGTTAATTGTTGGAAAATGTATTATAGTGGGAGACTTCAATATAAAATGCAGTAGATTAGATGTTGGGAAAGGGGTAAAATTCAGGTGGGAGAAGTCGAGGGGAATGCTGATGGAGATAATAAGAGACAATGGATTGATAGATGTGTAGAGATATGAAAATCCAGCAAAAAGAGAGTTCTCTAGGAGACAGCTAAAGGAAGGGATATTGAAACAGAGTAGAATAGATAGTGTTAGCAAAGGAAGAAATACTTAAGTATATAGATGGAACAAGGTATATAGAAAATAGTTTAAGTGATCACGATGGTGTTAGGTTCAAAATCAAGATAGGGAATGAAGAGGTAGGAGGAGGGATGTGGATATTGAATGCGGGATATATAGAGGAGGGGGAATATGAAATACAGATGAAGGATTTATTAAATAGAGAACGTGAGATGATAGATGAATATAAAAGTAATGGTTAGATGATGGAATAGGAGAGAGATGGGAGACATTGAAAGACCAAAATAAATCAATTAGTATAAAATATAGTAAGAAAAGAAGGAAAAAGATAAAGGAAGAAAGGGTGTGGAGAGAAAGATTGAGAGAAGAGCTAGAGAGGGCAGAGGATGAAAAAGGATACAGTATGGAAAAATATATTGAAGTTAAAACGGCACTAGATAAATATGAGATGGAGAAATGTAGAGGAGCTATTTTAAGGAGCAAGGCAAAATATGCATTAGAAGGGGAAAAAAGTACGGGGTATTTTTTAGGTCTAGAGAAAAGGAGACAAAGTAAAACATACATTAACGAAATAAATACAAAAGAGGGTAAGGCAACAAATGGTTATGTAGAAATTTTGGAGAGAGTGCAGGGGTTTTATGAAGAGTTATATAAAAGGGGAGGAATTGATGAGAAAAGTATAGATGAGGTACTGGATAGCGTAGATAATGTCCTAAGTAAGGAAGATGGAGACTGGTGTGATAAGGAGATAGAGGAGGCAGAAGTGATAGAGGCAATAGGAGGCTTAAGGAGCGGAAAAAGTCCGGGAAGTGATGGGATAGGTATAGAGTGGTATAAAGCATATAAGGAAGAGGTAGCACCAATACTAGTAGAGGTATTTAAAGGGATAGAAAGAATAGGGATAGTACAAAACAGGATGGTAGAGGGAGTGATTGCCTTAGTTTATAAAAAAGGGAGCTGTATGCCATTACTGTATGCCATTTCAGTAGAGCCTCTAGCCGTATTAGTTAAGAAAGATAAAAAGATAGTTGGGATTGATTTGCCGTATGGAGGAACGTGTATCATAAATCAATATGCGGATGACACCACAATTACAGTGAGCGGGGAAACAGTGTAAAAAGAGTCTTAGAGATAGTGGAGAAGTATGGGAAGGCATCAGGGGCAAAAATAAATAGGGAGAAATCAGAGTTAATGTACATAGGGGAGGTTGAGAGAGTAGAGGTAGGGTAAAAGTAGAGGAAAAATATATAAAGATACTGGGAGTATATTTAGGGGTGGAAAGCAAAGAGGCAAGGGATGTGACTTGGACCGGAGTGATTAAAGGAGTCATAACCTAGTATTACCTTGGATACCCACGCTCTATTATAGTCTTTCAGGCCCTTCTAAAAAAGAAAAGTGGAAAAAAAATAAACACAGAGCTCCTCTGACCCTTATTTCTGAATGCATTATTGTCTCGCGAGATCTGATGCGATATTTTGGCTGTCGTGGACGGTCATTTTAATAATGCAAATGAGGGGCGCGTTGATTGGTGGCAGGAAGGAGGGGGCTTGACACCGCAGGTAACTTCAGCATGTCATTCCAAAATGACATCATGGCGCAAGTTGTGAATGAACCCGACCTGGCCGCGACCTACGGAATTCAACCATATATGTTTGAGCCAGACTCTGAACCAGAGCTGGAAACGGAAGATATAGAGTCAATGGAAGGACGTCTACATCAACATGTCTCTGAATGGTAAAGACAATCATTTTGACTGAGACATACATTAACATCAGTAACGAGCTAAAACGTTTGTTGCTATTTTCTCCCACATAAGTTTACCTTTTATTTAATGTAGATTACATTAACGGAGATGTAGTCTACTTTTTTTTTATCAGCTTACAGTGGTGGAGAAAACACATTTGAATGTTGATTCTGGCAGTCACCCACAGAGCAACTCACGTGTGCACTACATTTCTGCATCTTTCTTGACTGAATATGAGGGGGAGAGGGGAGGGCGGGCTTCCTGCAGCATATGTCTGCGGTGTCCATATATGGTATATCCTGCCCCGTCTTGACGTCAAGTCGGGGGAGAAATTAAAATCTCGTATTTGAGTGCGCGTGCACGCGGGCTGGTTTACGAACCCTGGGGTAAACAAACGCTTCACTTTTGAATATCGGCTTCCCGGCCAATGTATAATCGTTAGGCAATCATAACATACATTGATTCTCGTGGAAAAGTGAAAATTACAGGTTATGACTCCTTTAACAAAATAAGAACAGTATGTGCAGCATGGAAAGGGAGGAAATTAAAATTAAATGGGAAAGTAATTGTTGTAAATAGTTTGTTGTTATCGGTATGTGTGTATGTAATAAGTGTAATTGAAATGCTTGGGTGGGTGATGAATGAGTTGAATACAATTCTGTGTAATTTTATATGGGAGGGAAAAGGGGTAAAAATAGCACAGAAAACATTGGTGGGTAAGAGATGGGAAGGAGGTTTAAACTTGATGGATCTTGAAGTAAAAAGAACTGCAATGAGAATAAAAACTGTGACAAAGTATATGGGAGGTAGGTGGGATTATGGGTGGAAGGAATTCTTAAGAAAATATATTGATGATGTAGGAGGGATTTTGGAAAATGGTTGGTACATGGGCTTTAAACAGTCAATGACAGGAGGAATACCAGAAATATACCAGGAGGCATTGGAAGCATGGAGGCAGTTTCTGCCTAAGATTGAGTATGAGTGTGAAGATATACAGTACATATGATTAAAAATCTACAACTGTTTCTAAATGAAAAATTCAAACATAATAATAAAACATTATATGAACCTAGATTTATAGAAGGGGGCATAAAACAGGTCAAAGATATTATGTACGAAGTCATCCCAGGTTTTCTTAGAAACGGTTGCATTTATGATTCTGTGTGTGATTTAGAGGGAATGGAGAACAGAGACAAAGTGATCAAAATATATGAAAAGATTAAATCAAGTATACCCACACAATGGAAAAATCTGATTGAAAATGAATGTGTATCCAAAAGGGAACAATGTACACCAGAGATGTATATAAATGATGATGGAAAGAAATATCAAATCAAAACATTGAGTGTAAAAAGTGTATACAGGAGGTTCATTGCTGATGTTAGAAAAGAGCCAGCAGCAGAGAAAGTGTGGAAGAAGGTGTTTGATAATTTTGATGTGGAAAAAATATGGTCGAATCTAAAGTATAACAGTATAGAGTGTGAGAATAATGACTTTTTGATAAGACATAATAGAATATACACAAATGTGGTGTTAAATAAAATAAACAGTGAGGTAAATGCAAAATGTGATGTGTGTAATAATGGCCATGAGAGTTTTTTTATATTATTTTTTGAGATGTGAGGCTTTGATTGATTTTTTTGACTTTCTAAAAAGACTGTTAAAAGAAAACTGGGGTGTGAAAGTGGAATCAGAGGAGGAATGGAGTAAAATGTTTTTGTTTGGTATTTTTGAGAAAAAGAAAAGTTTGGACAATTGCCTAATTAATTAATAATTAATTAATAATTAATTACAATTAATATAAGTCATGCCAGACAGGCAGTGGTTCTAAGAAGGAACTATGCACATTTTGAGGGGAGGAAGGTTAAAATAAAAGATTTATTTAAATCAATAACAAAAAGAGATGTAGAACTGATTTGCAAATATGGAGAAAAAGAGGTGAAAGAGTTTTTTGTTAACACAAATAAATTAATATATCAAGAGCCAGGGGAAGACATATGTTTCAATTGGTAAAAACAAAGCTGTTCAGATAAGATTGGTTGACACAGTAAGTTATGACCATTTTACACTTTATATTAAGTGGACAGTTCCTGAGGAGTTACCATGTAAGTACACTGTTAATACACTGTTGCACAGGGTTGGGTTTTGCATGATACACAGTAAGTTATGACCATTTTACACTTTATATTAAGTGGACAGTTCCTGAGGAGTTACCATGTAAGTACACTGTTAATACACTGTTGCACAGGGTTGGGTTTTGCATGATACACAGTAAGTTATGACCATTTTACACTTTATATTAAGTGGACAGTTCCTGAGGAGTTACCATGTAAGTACACTGTTAATAGTGTTGCACAGGGTTGGGTTTTGCATGATACACAGTAAGTTATGACCATTTTACACTTTATATTAAGTGGACAGTTCCTGAGGAGTTACAATGTAAGTACACTGGTACCACAAGGGAAAACTTTAGCTGTAATTCAACATAAGTCCTGCCAGTCATATAGTAAATACATGGTATACACATAGGAATCATCATGGTTTCAGTGTGTTCTAAACTGGTAACTACAGTATGGAAGACTGCGTGTGGAAGTGGAACAACTTGTGTGAATACATATTGTTGTTACAAAATGTAGTTACATAATGCCTGTTACACATGTGTACTTACTGTAGTGGAAAAAGTGTTGTTACCAATGTCCTGTTACACATTTGTACTTACACATACCTTTCCGTGGGTTGTTACATATGTGTAGTTACACAAATATTACAGTTGTAAATACTATGTACCAATGTGTATTTACACTGTAGTTACATACAAAGTACATATCTAGTAACCATGTAAGTTCACAGGTATTAGGGCCACTTAATATAAAGTGGGACCGAAATGTGTGACAAACTGACTGATGGACTGGAAATAAAAGGAGTGAAATGTGAAGTGAAAAATTTGCAAAACAGAGACTATGTTGTTTCCTTCATGCACCTGTCTGTCTATCTTGATGATGACGAAATTTTAGGAAAATTGGAAGGATGGAGAGTTACTCCCATCTCAAAAATAAAAAGAAGATGTTATCCGGGCACTGACATAGAGGACGGAACAAGGTTCCTAAAGATGAGGTTCCCCAAAGAGGTGGCGTCGCTGCCGTATAGCACAAAGCTGGAAACAGCGGAAGGGCCACAGTATTTTAGGGTGGTGCACAGTCACCAGGTTAAAACCTGTCGGCTGTGCACGAGCCCAGAACACCTACTGAAAGAGTGCCCTGAGTTCAAGTGCTATAAATGCAAGGAGAGGGGACATTTTGCAAGAGACTGCAATGCTGTCAGGTGCCCGGATTGCAGAGAAACCTTAAATAAATGCGAATGTTGGATGGAGGAAGGAGGTAGGGAAAATCAGGTGGACGGACAGGTGCATGAAAGAAACAACAAGGAGGAAGGACAAATTGATGAAGGACGACAGGAAGAAAGCCTACAACAAGAAATAGAAGGAGCAGCGAGCATCAGAGAGGAAGGAGAAAGAGAACAAGAGAACGATAAAGAACAAACAATGGAGCAGGACACTCAATGGACAGTAATGGGCATTTCGGACAGTTCTAAAAGTCACCTGGATGATGAGGAGAAAGATGGACATGAAAAGAAGGATCAAAGTGAGACTGAAAGTGAAGAAGAAACAACGATGGACAAAGACAGGGAGGGGAAAGGACAATTAAGAAGAAGATTAGTAAAGGTAAAACCAAATATTGGTAACGCAAGGAAAAAGACTATTTTAAAGATCCTAGATAAAAGTGAAAATAGGTTTGAAGTGTTAAAGGACCTGGGGGGAGAAGATGAGGATTAATGTTTTTTAGGTATTTATTTGTTTTTCTTTTAATGGCTTTTAGTTGTGTTACTTTTAATGCCAGAGGACTTTTAGATGTAAGAAAGAATGAAAGAAATGTTCAAGAATGAAGATGTGATTTTATTACAAGAGACTAACTGGAGGGAAGGTTTTATGACTGAAATAAGAAAAAGATGGAACGGAGAGATTTTATATAATAATGGGGATGATAGGCAGGGCAGAGGTGTAGCGGTTTTAATAAAGGAAAACAGAGGTGTAAAATGTAAAACAATATACAATGATAAAGAAGGGAAATGTATGGCAGTAGAAATGGATTTTGAGGAGAAAGTAGTAGTGGTAGTCAATGTTCATGCGCCAAATGAAGAGAATGAAAAGAAAGAGTTTTTTAGTGTTTTAAGAGAATTCTTCAAGAAATACAAAGAAGTTATAATGATGGGTGATTTTAATATTGTTTTTAGCTAATTAGAAATGGGTGAGGGAATGGTTTTTAAAAGTGACAAAGGAAGAAAAGAGTTGAAGCTATTAATGGAAGAAAACAATATGATCGATGTATGGAGAGAAAGAAATAAAAAAATGATCTAGAAAAAAGTAGAGGGAAAGCAGAAATGATCAAAGAAATTAGAGGGAATAATGGAGTAGTTGTGGAAACAAACGAGGAAATACTAAAAGAAATAAAAGCATATTATGAGAATTTGTTTAGTGTAGAGGAAGTGAAAGAAGAAGAGAAAGTGGAGTTACTGAAACAAATAAAAACAACAGTTGAAGAACTAGACAAAAAAGAGTGTGATGAAGAGATAAGAGACGAAGAGATAAAAAGAGCAATAAGTGAATTAAACAAAAAGAAAAGTCCGGGTATAGATGGTTTGGGGAGTGAATTTAATATAGTTTTAAAAGATTTTTTAACTAGCATTTTAAAAGAAGTATATGTAGATATTTTTAAGAAAGGAGAACTGAATCAAAGAATGGGAATGGGTTTAATGAAATTGATATACAAGCGAAAAGGAGAGAAGATAGATTTGAAGAACTACAGACCAATTACGATGTTGAATACCGACCTAAAGATTTTATCGAAAATTTTAGCCAACAGATTGAAGGAAGTAATGCCGAGTATAATTAAAACCAACCAAGCGTACGGAGTGAAAGGAAGAGACATAGCAGATACAACAATAAGTATAAAAGATACAATAAGATACATACATGAAAAGAACAAACAAGGGTACATAATTAGTTTAGATTTTGAGAAGGCGTTTGACAGAGTAGAACATGAATTTTTATTTGATATTTTAAAAAGTTTTGGTTTTGGAGGGAATTTTATTAAATGGATAAGAATTTTATACAAAGGAGCAATAACAAAAATTAAATGTAATGGTTTTTTAACACAGTGTTTTAAAGTTACTAGATCCATAAGGCAAGGATGTCCACTTTCAGCTCTTTTATATTTGTTAGTTTCTGAACCACTAGGTCTGGCCATAGAACAGGAAGAGGGAATTAATGGAATAGGTGTCGAGGGAGAAGAAAACTAAATATTTCAATATGCGGATGATACTACAGTGATAGTAAAGGATCTAGAGAGTGTTAAAAAAGCAATGAGAACCATAGACGTGTTTTGTAAGGGATCAGGAGCAAAAGTAAATGCAGAAAAAACTGTATATATGAGATTTGGAGGGGCAGAAGATTTAACAAATAGTTTTGCTTTTAAGGAAACAAAAGAAATTAAGATTTTAGGGGTCTTAATGGGAATAGATGAAAAGAAGGTAGGAGAAACAATGTGGGAGGAATTATTAGGGGGTATTGAAAGGAGGATGAACTTTTGGAAACTGAGAACTTTAACTTTGAAAGGGAAGGTTTTAATTCTGAATGTTTTTAATGGTTTCTAAATTATGGTATGTTTTATATGTGTCATCCATGCCATTGTGGGCAGAAAAAAGGCTGAAAAAATGTTTTTTAGATTTTTTATGGGAAGGGAAGCCAGCAAGAATTGCGTACAACACATTATTAGGAGAAGTGGGGAAGGGAGGTTTGGGCTTAATGGATTTCAAACAAAGAAAGAATAGTTTAAGAGTAAAAATAATACATAAGTACTTGAATGAAGAAAACGAAACAGCGTGGAAAAAGACAATGGAATATTTTTTAAGTAAATGTGGGAATTTTACACTTGGAGATAATATACTGTGGATGAGAGCAAAGAAATGGATGACAGAGGGGTTGCCAGATTTTTATAAGGAATTGATGAGCGCCTGGGGTAAATTTTTAACTAATGTACATTTTAATCCAAGAGGTAGAGAGAACATTTTAAATCAGCCTTTATTCTTAAACAATGGCATTTTAAACCAAGGAAAGGAGATATTTTTTAAAAAATGGTGGGAGCTGGGAATTACAAGAGTAAGAGATGTTTTATATGAATTTAAAGAAGGATTTTTACCAGAGCAATACATTGTGGACGTAATGGAGGAGGCAAAGGAGGATTTTAGCATACAAGAGATAATTAATAAATATGAAATAATCAAAAAGGCAATACCTAAAGACTGGATAAAAAGGATTGAAAGTATGGAAGAGGGGACAAATGGAAAGGAAGTGTATGTGAAGTTGAGAGAAAAATTGTATGGTTTTAAAACATGTACGGTGAAGATGCTTTATGTTTTTTTTAGAGATGGTGTTTTTAAAGAACCAATTGTTAATGGATACTGGGTGCAGACATTTAAAGATCTAAAAGAAGAGTGTATATGGAGAAACATGGGGGGGAGGTGTGTGGAAACCAGATTGGGATGTTTGGAATATTTTATAAGACATAAAGTGTTTTTTACTGAGGCTGTTTTAAATAAAATAGGAATGGAACAAAACGCTTTGTGTAAAGTATGCCAAGAAAAGGAAGAGTGGATTTTACATATGTTTTTATATTGTAAAGAATTGGAGGCATTTTTAAAGAAATGTAAATGTTTAATTAAAGAGTTAACTGAGGAGTGGGATGAAAATGTAATGGAATGGAACAGAGTTGTGATGTTTGGTTGGGAAAAGAAGTGTGAAAACGAATAATAAATCTGTGTGTAATGTTAATGAAAAGTGCAATCTGGGAGAGAAGAACTGAAGGCTAAAAAGGAAAAAATTGTGTTGGATGTTTGGACTGTGTTTAAAAGGAAAACTGAATTATATATTGAAAGACTGTATGTGTATTTTAAAGGTGAAAATATGTTGTGATGTTTTTACCCCAAAAGCTTGTTGTGTTTTAAAAGATTTAATGTGGAAGCTGCCCGGAAGTGAAGGAGTTTAAAAAAAAAAAATGTTTTATTTAAATGAAAGATATGTGATGTAGAGATGTTTGTAGAAGAAAAATTTTTATTTTTGATTGTATTTATTTTTATTTTATTTTATTGATTGAAATTTCTAAAAAAAAAAAAAAAAAAAGGCACGCCCGATCTCGTCTGATCTCGGAAGCTAAGCAGGGTCGGGCCTGGTTAGTACTTGGATGGGAGACCGCCTGGGAATACCCTGTGCTGTAAGCTTTTTAGTAAAAAAAAAAAAAAAAAAAAAAAAAAAAAAAAAAAAAAAGAGTCCCTGAGCTTTTTCAAAAAGGTATCTGTGTTTCTTCAAAATGCCTGAATAAGTCCCTGAGCTTCTTCCCCAAGCAAAAAGCCTGAAAGAGTCTCTCACTTTCTTCAAAAGGCCAGGTCTTGGCAGCAGTTTTCGGCCATACCACCTTGGGCGATCTCTTATTTATTTGTTTGTAAATTGTTTTTGCCACAACAATTTTGGTGTCAGAAGTACGGATCTCACAGCAGTTCTCCACTGGCCCTGAAGCCGATTTGACGGAGTTGATCGCCCCAGAAAGCGCAGGCTTCTGATCTTACCTCGAATATTCAGAGAGAAGTTCCAAATTTGCTTTCAGGACCAGGAGAGACTCGAGGCATCGCAGGTAAAAGACAACTAAATTATTTTATTTTGATTGTTTTATTTTGTGTGGGGGTAATTTGATATGATTGTGAGTGAACCATTGGCTTACATTTTTTTCTTTGGTTGCGAACAGGGAAGATTTTTCGAAGGGAAAATTGTAACTCATGAGGGTGGACGGAATTAGGCTCACGGAGAGATTTTGAGTAAAACCGTAATCACAGTGAACGGAAGTCACGACCTGATTATTTAGGTTCATTCAGAGTTTTTCTGTGAAGCGTAAAGTGAGTCAGTTTGATGCCGAAAAATCCGTTCGTAGATATGGGCGTTAGGACCATATAGTGAACGGAAGTGTCACGACTGTTTAATTAGATTCGTTCAAAGTCTTTTTGTGAGCACCAAGTAAATTTTATAAAAATTAGCTCGTACGGTTGACGGAAGAAACCATACGTCTAATTAATTTTATTAACTCGTAGGCTACGGTTGACGGAAGAGCCCGTAGGCTACGTCTAATTAATTAGATAAACCAGGCTCGCGGAAAGATTTTGAGTAGATCGTAATTACAGAGCATATTTGCTAACCTTGTGAGCCGAGGTGACAGGTACCGGGTTTGTTGGAGTCGTTCAACAAATCATTTAGACGCGCATCGAAGGAAAAAAAAAAAATCCAAGAGAGATCGAGTTCAGCCAATATGGGGTCACCTAATAGCAAGCTAAATAATTTTTTTACAGCAGTTTTCGGTCCAATAAAAAAGAATTGCGTTTGTAAAAAAGTCAGTGAAACGCAACAAAGGGGTTGCAAATGTTTTTAGTAACATGTGTGAGAGTGGCCAGTGTGTTTGTGCTTTCCAAAATGCAACTGAGGGTGTCTTGGAGCAGTTGTGCACGCCGAAGATAAGCGGCAGGAGGAGAAGGACCGGCGAGGACCACTCGAGATGGCAGTTGTGCTACGTAGGACAAACAGGCCTGAAACTTCCTCTCGTCATTTGTTGAGAGAAAATGGCGGTGCTGTGTTTGTGTTGCGAACGACCATGCGGTCGGAGACTGTGTCAAGTGCAGAGTGTGCAGAGGAAAATGACATTGGAGCAGTGCGTGTCCGAATCTGAAGTTGAATAATAAAACGAGAGGAACACAGAGTTTTGGGTCGGAGCGAACAGCGACAACACAAGGGAAGTGAACATCTACTTTACTAAATACTTTACTAATTACTTACGTGCAAACACACACACACACACACACACACACACACACACACATATACGCAAGCACAAGCAAACACACACACACACACACAAACAGACAAACACACAAACAAACACACACACACACATATACTGATTTACTCTAATGCGTTCTGAACAATGCTATGAATGATGAAATTCTGAGCAGTGTTTTTCCGATGAATGATTGAAAATGTACAAAAGCTAAATTTGAGCCACAGTGGGCTTATGAAAGGCAGATAAAAGATTGTTAACTGGGCAAAGATGATTTTGAAATTGGCTATAGATTGAATAACACCAGTTAGAACAGAGTTTATGATGCCTGATATGATGCATTGTACGCAAAATGTCGTAAATGAGCGTGATTTAGACTGAAGAAACTTGGTTTAGTGCGTGTTTGAAAAAACAAACAAAAAAACAACAACAATTGCAGTGTTATTTAATGACAGGAGACAGTGTTCTTAATTTATCTGTTTCCCGGAACACGAAAAAGCAGGTAGAAGAAAACTAAAACAAGTGCAGAAAGAATTAGCATGTAGAGAAAGATAGCAGAAAGAAAGTGTGGGGGTTTTTCTGGTAACACTTTATTTGAAGGGGTGTGCATAAGACTGACATAACACTGTCATAAACATGACATAACACCTGTCATGAACATGAAGGAGTCTTTATGAATGTTTATGACTGTTGTCATTAAGTGTCATTTGGTAAATGATGACACTTTTAATGCAAAGTTGACATTGTTTAAAATGTCTTTGTTATGACAACTTGACATTACCCAAGACAAAAATGTCTTGATTATGACAACTTGACATTACCCAAGACAAAAATGTCTTGATTATGACAACTTGACATTAACAAAGACAGAAATGTCTTTGTTATGACAACTTGACATTAACCAAGAAATCATAACCCGTCAACCTGTCACAAATATGTCATAACAGGTCTAATTATCAAACTTAAAGCATTTTACAGTGTAATAACCCTTAATGACATCTTTATAACTAGTACAATGTGCAGGGGTGCCGCCAGAAATTCTGGGCCCTATGGAAACCAAAATTGCTGGGCCCCCTAAATTTTTTACAGATAAAATTTAACCCAATAAACATGCCCAGAATACTTGAGAAAAGATACATAGCACATTGCATAGTTAAAATGTCTAAAGATGAGTACAAAGCCTACAAAAACAAGAAAAAAATATAGAAATATGTATTTTTATTGGCCTATTTAGTTTTCTTAATATAAAATATTAAAATATCTATTTTGTAAACTCCTTATAGCCAATGGTTACTACAGACACATGTTTTATTCAATTTTATATAATTTTTTCTGGGGCATTTTATTCACATTAAGAACGTCAAGTTTGACAGCATCGATCGTAGCAGCAGCACTGTCACTTCACAGAACACACGACACACACACGGCAAACTGATTTTGTAATTTTTGAAGCGTGTAGATTACTTTTTGTTTTGTAAAGTTATCATCATGTGGCGAACACAGTAGATAAGACGTGTTTAGAGGCTTCAATCTTCGTGAAGTTTCGCGCTCAGGCTCACCTTGTTCGGCTGAGACGGGGAAGGAGGACGGGGGTGTGCAGCAGCCGCTGAATCTGTGTCTACGAGACATGATAACCCCGGCAGGGGCGTGGTACCGGGGGGAAAAAGGGGACAGAGTACCCAGGGCCCGAGGCAGCGGGGGGGGCCCTTAGAAGTCGACGAGCTGAAGTTAAAAGTCCGTCGGTAAGTCCATCCGTCCGTCCCGTTGGAGAAGTCGCGCAGTTCATAGTCCCCCCCCCCCCCCGTTGGAGAAGTCGCGCAGTTCATAGTCTCCCCCCCCCCCCCCCCCCCCCCCAGGGGGTACCCAGGGCCCCCCCCCCAGTACCCAGGGCCCAAAATTTGGTACTACACCCCTGAACCCCGGAGATGTTATTATTGTTGGATGTAAATCATAATTCAGTAATTATTTTACTAAGCTAGCAAGATAAAAGCAGGTCATGTAGCAACAAAAATAAGTAACTCTGAAAGTTTGGGAATACAGGAATAGGGCAAGATACCTTTCTTTTCGAAAAAACTGTGACAAATTTTGCACCCTTTGTTTGAACATTTTATTTTACGGGCCTTTCTGAAAAAAATATTCCAATGCCCTATCATATGGGAAGGCCTCAGGACAGGGTCAACATAATAAAGAAAATAAATGCCACAATCAAGACCTCGGAGCAGAAATGAGTGAGAAAACACCTCATATGTGCCGCTCACAGTATAAGTTAAGGGTCTTTCCTTGCCATTAATGCTTGGATAACACGCTTAGGCATTAATAATAATAATAATAATAATAATGTCTAGTGCGGTGATATAAACCT
This sequence comes from Semotilus atromaculatus, assembly GCA_031834385.1. Lineage (NCBI taxonomy): Eukaryota > Metazoa > Chordata > Actinopteri > Cypriniformes > Leuciscidae > Semotilus > Semotilus atromaculatus. The sequence continues at coordinate 19,991,699 of JAULUF010000050.1, forward strand.
ACCAACGTCCGTTGCCGTGAGTTTTGGAATGACTGACCGCGAGAGGAAAGAAAGAATGACGCTTTAGTCGCATAACATCGGTTAATGGAAACGCCGTCATTTCGCAATAGTTTTTGATCGATATTTAGAAAAAAAATCTGCGCGAATGTGTAATGGAAACACGACAGCGTTTAACATAAACTAACTTCTCAGAGTTATGTTTTACAACAATGTTCATTATACTAACCATGCAACTCCGGATTGATTCTGGAATCCTCGCTGGGGGAATAAACACAACAATCCGTCCTCCAATGCATGCTCATGTTTTGATTCAGATCGTGCTCGAAGAGGAGGGGCTATTCGCGCGCGCGCCTCCGTTGTCAGTTTGTGAGAGAGGGAGGGATAGCCTACAATAAAATACAATTTTACCCATATTAAATAGTTAAAAATCTGAAAATCAATCCGTGGCGGTCAGCGTGATATTGTGGTGGGCCGCCACAAATTAATGAATGTATGGGAAACCCTGGACATACTGTCGACTTCGTCGTTCTCTGTCTTCTCTTTCCTTCTATTCTTTCCGCCCTGACTTTTGATGTGACATGCCTGCGTGTGTCACTGTCTGCACTGCATCATAGCAAGTGCAATAAGCAAGAGACGCTACACTAGCTCGGACAGCGCAGGTGGAATGAACCATTGTGAGGGGGAGGGGTGTGACTGAAACAGTAAATACATTATTTGTTTTTTAAATATTAAATATATGGTCAAAACGGACAAAATACACATTTAGTGCATGAGGGGCCCTAGCACATTTAATGTATGTATAAAAAAGAGAAAAGAAATAAGAAAAGAAAAAGGGTGTCTGCTCTTCTGGGCCCTAAATCAGCCTGGGCCCTTAGAATCGTCCTAACCTTCCACCCCTTTACGGCGCCCTTGACAATGTGTTCCACTTTACTTGAGGACAAGTAAAATATTCATGACACAGTTATAATGTGTCATGACGGCCAAAGTTGTGACAGGTTGACAGGTTATGATTTCTTGGTTAATGTCAAGTTGTCATAACAAAGACATTTCTGTCTTTGTTAATGTCAAGTTGTCATAATCAAGAAATTTTTGTCTTGGGTAATGTCAAGTTGTCATAACAAAGACATTTTAAACAATGTCAACTTTGCATTAAAAGTGTCATAATTTACCGAATGACACCTAATGACAACAGTCATAAACATTCATAAAGACTCCTTCATGTTCATGACAGGTGTTATGTCATGTTTATGACAGTGTCATGTCAGTCTTATGCACACCCCTTCAAATAAAGTGTTACCGTTTTTCTTTTCCTGATAGTTAACAGTGAATGCACAGCTGGAAGCTGCAGGGCCAAATGGCTTCTAAAGGATGCAGTGAAACAAGACCAGTAAAAGTTAGTTTGATTTATACAACACTATATAATATAATTTATATTATGACCAGATTGTGATATATATTATATTATAATGCAGGCATGAAAACTGGTCAGGGGTAAAAAAGGTGAGAAGAATACGGCAGCAAAAAAATCCAATCCAATCGACTTTATATATACTGTATATAGCACATTTTAATTTTTCTCATTCATTTCAGATTTGCTGCACAAAGAATAAATTGAAAATATAATAACACATAAAACATACAAAATATGGGGGCCATTTTAATGTGTGGAGGCAAGTATTTACATAAAACACATTATTTTTTCTTTTTCGCCTGAACCAGAATCTCAAGGGCCCGTTTTCTCTGTTTAGCAGCATGTCTCAGCCTTGCCCTCTTCTCTTCTTCAGCTGCCTGTTTTTTTAGATCCTGAGCACTACTGGATCCTTTGCAGCCCCAGTCGAGTCTCTTTTCAAGCAGACTCTGCCGTTGCTGTTTTTTGTAGGTGGTTCCTGCTGAACGGATGTTCTTGCAGAGTGTGCGATCCACCTCCCCATATTTGTTATCATCTCGTCTAAACAACTCGACTGCTGTCTTCTCCCTGGATTGGAGGGTGTACTTGACGGCATTCATGTTTCCACTTCTGTGGTCGATTATGTCATTCATCAGACTGAAAGAGGATTCCACTCTTGGACCATGAAAAATAGAGAGACCACATTTTACCAATGCAATGAGGGCTGGATATTTCTCTCTCTTCTCAAAGACATGACCCCACCACTCCACCAAGCAATCCCCATTCTTGAAACTGGGAAGAGACAGATCAACATTGTATCTCAGGATGTCTTGGTGGGTGTCACTGCCAGCTGGTAGGAGGTGGCCCAACATATAACTCAACCTCTTCAGTTGGATGGTTGCTTGTGAGTGGCCTCTCAGAAGTGGATCCAAAGCAGACAGCGCCTTCAGTGTCTGGCTGACCAAGGGAAGTTTCCTCTGCATATATGCAGCTGTAGTTGTGTAGGCTGTTTTCAGCTTTTCCATGAATGGCTTCAGCAGCTGAAGTATAGAACATCACAAAATTGGCAATTAATGCATGTTCTCTCAAACAATTAGGGAAAAAAGTCAAGATAAATGATATTATGTTGTAGAGTACTAACAGCATGATTGGGATTTTTGGTCCTGAATTCATCTGCCTCCTGTCCAACATACATCTCCTTGGCAGGCAGTAGCATATCATCCTCTAGCACCATCTCTACAAGAGCCCTGGGTGACACTTGAATAAAGTATTCCCCCTTTACAAAGCAAGCCAGGAAAGCCAGAAACAGCTCAAGCTGCCTTTAATGGAGTTTGTGAACCAATGTCATGGAGTTTGTGAACAAACACTATACACGGAATACACAAGTACAGTCAACAATTGTGTCCAACACCCACCTGGAAAACCATGACATATTGCTTCATGATAGCCAGTACACCTATGTAAGCGCTAAGCTGAAGTCGTGTTGTTGTCTCCTCATGCCACAGCTTTTGACAGACCCTCTTCCTCCGATCTTTGCCCTGCTGTCTCATGCCTGTGAAAACAGAATCAGACCAAATTTGAATGTAAATATAGTTAATATCACTCATCATTGGTATCTATAATATACATGACTGATCTTCACCTTTTTGGCTGAGGTCCTCATGTATGGACCTAATTCTTGCTTTTGCTGTCTGACTGGCACTATACTGTGTGTAAAGATTTTCCAGAGGTTCTTTGTAAAGTTTCTGGTCTTCTGTGCTGAGGTATCCAAAATAGAGGATCTTGTATGCTGGCAACATTGTGTATGTTGACATGCTGGCATCATATGCTGACAGCCATCTATGGTACACAAACCCCCTCTGAGGGTTGGAGGCAGGGATTTTCAGAATGTGGCATACCTCCTTAAGGTGCATGACTTGACCAAAAGAGAGACTGAAATTAATGCATTTCCTACACTCTCTTTACACATTATCTAATTTGATACCCATTGCCCAATCCTTATTTTAGCACCCTTCTTTTTGGTACCAGTTCAGGTCCTCTGCGGTAAAAATTATGTTTAGGTTATGAGAATTGGGTGACAGCCAGTGTTGGGTGAGTTAGTGAAACTGCAGTTAGTAATGACATCTCGCTGTAATTGTACTACTTTAACAAAGAGGCTGCAATTTCAGTTCTTTTTACCTGATCTGGGCACCATTGGTGGTCCGTCTGCAGATCATTGAACAGCTGCGGTCAAACGGCTCTGTAAACTTCTTTGCCACATTGTGTATATGGTGACACGAGTCTCCATCGATGTCAAGCAGAGTTGGACAGTGCTGTTGTCTTGCTTCCCCTCATGACAGCACAAGAATCCATCAAAATACTCACCAGGTGATTCCATGGTATTTTATTCTGGTCAAAAAACTCGCAGAGCACTTTCTCCAAGGTGGCAGCTGTCCCTTTTATCATCTCCAGGGAGCCCAGATGCTCAACCATTACCTTCCTAAAATCATCATGGTAGTAACTGACAAGCATGGAGAGGACCTTCAAATCAAACCAAATGTAAAAAAATATATATCAGGGTTTATTTGCCACATGCAGAAAATACATTTTGACTGGAGAGCAAAAAATGTGTTTTTCTCTACAATGTTGTCACGGTGTGGTGTAGGAGGAAGACAAGGCAGGCAGAGGATCCAATATAAACTTCTTTACTTAAGTGAATATTAAGGATACAAACAGGCAGGTGTCACTCACAACAATATAACCGAACATAGACGAGAACCAACAAAGGACAGACAGAACTGAAGGAACTAAATACAGATACAAATGAAGACTAACAAGGTGAAGACAGGTGACACAGATGATGATAACGAGGAACAGGCTGGTAAGTGAGGGAGTGAGTTCAGGTGTGGAGACAAGGAGGATTCTGGGAAGTGTTGTAAGACGAAGACAGACAGGTGCAGACGAAGACTGTGACAGAACGCCTCCCTCAACAAGGCGCGACCTCGCGCCGTAGAACATCAAAGGGGTGGGGGGGCGGGCGCCCTGAAGGCTGGCCAGGGCGTGACCAAACTAGGAGGGGAAGCCTCCAGGGCGGAGCAGGACGTGCAGGCGGCCAGGGCGGAGCAGGACGTGCAGGCGGCCAGGGCGGAGAGACCCCCTCGGGTGGCCATGGCAGAGAGACCCCCTCGGGTGGCCATGGCGCTGAGGTCCCTTCGGGCGGCCACGGCGGTGAGGACCCTTCGGGCGGCCACGGCGGTGAGGACCCTTCGGGCGGCCATGGCGGTGAAGACCCTTCGGGTGGCCATGGCGGTGAAGACCCTTCGGGTGGCCATGGCGGAGAGACCCCCTCGGGTGGCCATGTCGGAGAGACCCCCTCGGGTGGCCATGGCGATGACCTATGGCCCCCCCAAAAAAAATTCTTGGGGAGAGTGACTGGATGAGGGACAGGCTCTGGGACAGGCTGGGCAGACGTGACGTGAACAGTCTCTGGCTGGGCAGACGGGACGTGAACAGTCTCTGGCTGGGCAGACGGGACGTGAACAGTCTCTGGCTGGGCAGACGGGACGTGAACAGCCTCTGGCTGGGCAGACGGGACGTGAACAGTCTCTGGCTGGGCAGACGGGACGTGAACAGTCTCTGGCTGGGCAGACGGGACGTGAACGGTCTCTGGCTGGGCAGACGGGACGTGAGCGGTCTCTGGCTGGGCAGACGGGACGTGAACAGTCTCTGGCTGAGCTAGCGGTGAAGGCCCGGCTATGCTGGACGGAACCAGCGGTGAAGGCTCTGGAGGGCTGGACGAGACCAGCGAAGAAGGCTCTGAAGGGCTGGACGGGACCAGTGGAGAAGGCTCTGAAGGGCTGGACGGGACCAGCGGAGAAGGCTCTGAAGGGCTGGACGGGACCAGCGGGGAAGGCTCTGGCCCGGCAGGCGTGACGCGAAGCTCTGGCTCGGCAGGCATGCAGGGGAGCTCAGGCTCGGCAGGGCTGCAGGGAACGTGAAGCTCTAGCTGAACGTGGCTGACGTGAAGCTCTGGCTGAACGTGGCTGACGTGAAGCTCTGGCTGAACGTGGCTGACGTGAAGCTCTGGCTGAACGTGGCTGACGTGAAGCTCTGGCTGAACGTGGCTGACGTGAAGCTCTGGCTGGACGTGGCTGACGTGAAGCTCTGGCTGGACGGGGCTGACGTGAAGCTCTGGCTGGACGGGGCTGACGTGAAGCTCTGGCTGGACGGGGCTGACGTGAAGCTCTGGCTGGACGGGTCTGACGTGAAGCTCTGGCTGGACGGGGCTGAAGTGAAGCTCTGGCTGGACGGGGCTGACGTGAAGCTCTGGCTGGACGGGGCTGACGTGAAGCTCTGGCTGGACGGGGCTGACGTGAAGCTCTGGCTGGACGGGGCTGACGTGAAGCTCTGGCTGGACGGGGCTGACGTGAAGCTCTGGCTGGACGGGGCTGACGTGAAGCTCTGGCTGGACGGGGCTGACGTGAAGCTCTGGCTGGACGGTCTCTGGCCGGACGGTCTCTGGCTGGACGGTCTCTGGCGGTGAAGGCTCTGTGCTGGACGGGACCAGCGGTGAAGGCTCTGTGCTGGACGGGACCAGCGGTGAAGGCTCTGTGCTGGACGGGACCAGCGGAGAAGTCTCTGTGCTGGACGGGACCAGCGGTGAAGGCTTTGTGCTGGACGGGACCAGCGGTGAAGGCTCTGTGCTGGACGGGACCAGCGGTGAAGGCTCTGTGCTGGACGGGACCAGCGGAGAAGTCTCTGTGCTGGACGGGACCAGCGGAGAAGGCTTTGTGCTGGACGGGACCAGCGGTGAAGGCTTTGTGCTGGACGGGACCAGCGGTGAAGGCTCTGTGCTGGACGGGACCAGCGATGAAGGCTCTGTGCTGGACGGGACCAGCGGAGAAGTCTCTGAAGGGTTGGACGAGACCAGCGAAGAAGGCTCTGAAGGGCTGGACGGGACCAGCGGTGAATGCTCTGTGCTGGGCGGGATCAGCGGCGAAGGCTCCGGAGGGCTGGACGGGACCAGCGGAGATGAAGGGCTGGACGGGACCAGCGGAGATGAAGGGCTGGACGGGACCAGCGATGACACAGTCTCGGGCTCGGTGGGACCCACTGTGAGCTGCGATCCACAGGCTACCAGCACCCACTCGATGTATGCCTCGAAGTTCTCTTGAGGTCCCACACCGGGCAGGCGTGCCTTCGTCTCTCCATTGAGGCCGGTATGGAAAAAGACACTCAATGAGAGATCGGGAAAAGTAGTTTGGCACGGCAGGTCGAGATAAGCCGCGGTGTGGGCCTCGAGAGATAGCTGGCCCTGTTCCAGTAGGATCAATTGCATAGCCGCATTCATTGTTGTTTGGGTCGGTTCTTCTGTCACGGTGTGGTGTAGGAGGAAGACAAGGCAGGCAGAGGATCCAATATAAACTTCTTTACTTAAGTGAATATTAAGGATACAAACAGGCAGAGTCAGAACTGAAGGAACTAAATACAGATACAAATGAAGACTAACAAGGTGAAGACAGGTGACACAGATGATGATAACGAGGAACAGGCTGGTAAGTGAGGGAGTGAGTTCAGGTGTGGAGACAAGGAGGATTCTGGGAAGTGTAGTAAGACGAAGACAGACAGGTGCAGACGAAGACTGTGACAAATGTAAGGCTAAACAATTAAAATATTAAAAACCGCATTATGGCCATGTTACATCTCGATTTTTATCTTTTTTTTAAAGCGGTGATGAAATAAAATGCCTTTGACATATAAGAGGTCATCATACTATATAAGAATATCCTGAAAATTTTAGAACTGAAAACTGCCCTGTTAGTCCAATAAAAGCTTTTATTGACATCAGGCTCAGCGAATGCCAGGTTTTTCAAACTGGGCATCTATGACGTCAAAGGGGATAAAACACCGCCTCTGCAGAAGAAGATCAACACCTACTTCAACACCACCTGTTTAGCCGGTGTTGAAAACATGTAGAATAAATATGTTTATTCTAATGGCTGATCTGTGATCAGTGATTTCTGATGTGTAACTACTCAAGTTCCGATAGATAATCTTTCTCTCAAAATCGTTCAATTCTGTTTATGCATCAGTGACTAAACGATCAACTTCACATCGTTTCTCTTAGTAAGATGAAAATAATCTTATTTAAATTGCGATTAAATTATACAGAAAGTGATCAAAGAATCGCCCTTTCCAATCGCCCAAGCTGTCAATCAACGCAAGTTTATCTGGACACTTGCCAAAACTAGTTATGAAATCAACGACAGATATAAATGAGCTCAAATGGAACAAAACCAGTAGGACAGATTGCATATATCTTGTAATTGAAGTAAAACCAACCTTTTTGTTGTTGTTTGATGTGCTTTCATCCAGGTTTAAGGAAAAGGGAAATCTTCTCAGGTTAGAGAAGGTCCTTTCAGAGAAGGTTCGCCCTAGGCCATAGACCATCTTCTCTCCGGCCGGATGACCCAACCTCCAACCAGATGAACTGGATAAATATCGTGAAAGTTCTGATCACATCTGACTCCTGACATTATGCTGCCTAACTCATAATCATACACTGTTCGTTCGTTGGCCAAAGGAGGACTGGCCCCCTGACTGAGCCTGGGTTCTCCCAAGGTTTTTTTCTCCATTCTGTCACCTGATGGAGTTTTGGTTCCTTGCCACTGTTGCCTTTTTCGCCTCTCTTCGCCTTTGTCGCCATTGGCTTTTGGCTTGCTTAGTTGGGGACATTTAACATTTAATTTTGAATTTAACAATACTATTACAACATTGTTTTCCTGTTATCTCTGTGAAGCTGCTTTGAAACGATTTGCATTGTGGAAAGCGCTATATAAATAAAGGTGACTTGACTTGACCATCTTATATGATGCTGCTGTTCTGGAAAGCTTAATTCCCTGCAAAGCCACTTTGTCCAGAGCAAGACTTTGAGCAAGCTCCACAATTACTGGAGCAATAGAAAAGGGGAGGGAATGCTCTGCTAGCACTCCAAGAACCATGGCCTACAACAGAAATGTTGAAATTATTTTAAAGCAGGTAGTAAATGTCATGACACAGTAGGGAAGCTGCTAGTGCTTAACTACTAGGCCTACCTCTGCATTTGCTATGCGATTCACAGTGGGTGTTGGAAGCTTTGTCTGGCATTGCTGTCTAATGTTCTCTGGACACTGGTTTGTAGCTGATGTAGATGCTCTGGTCTCACTGCCTAGAAGGCTGGCTACACTGTGTGTTGTTGTGATGTCGATGACTTTCTTCCTGTGCATCTCAGTTTTGCAGGGTGCCAGCAAAGCATGGCTGCCTTTGTTGGCATAATTTATTTCTTTGTGGCACAGAATACATCTCACATGGCCCTTCTCATTCATTTTCTTGAACACATTTGATAAAGGAAATGTAAGCTCTTCTCCTTTAACCTCAATCTTATATTCCAGTTTAAGCCATGACCAGTTCCAGGTGCACTTCAGGCCTGCATCTAACTGCTTCACTAGCAGTGCATCACTCTCTCCTAAATAACTCATTCTGAAATTAAGGCATAAAACAGTTAAGGTTACACATTATGGGTAATTTTCGTATGGCATTTACCTAGTACCATAATAGCGCACATACAAATCAGGTGCGTGTATGTAGTACGAGTGCACAGAACCGTATCCGCGGGCGTAAAAACTGTCCTCGCAAGGGAGCATTTGTGCTCCAGGCTCAAACAAATTTAATTATTAATGCAGAACGGATAATTGTTAATTTATCATTAGCCTACTGCTTCGCTAAAAATGGAAAATTCAGCATTGAAAGCATGCCATAAGTTAGGGTTGGGCAATAGGAATGTTTTCTCATCCACACCCAAGGAAAAGTTTGCATATCATATTGACAAATTTTAGAAGAGTCTCTTTGATAATTCTGCCCAATTGGATGGAGCTGTACCAGTGTGCATGAGGCTTCGACCCCACGACGGGCACGATCTTCCGATGGCCATAGGGGGACAGCCTAAGGCAGGGCTTGGCCGCCGCTGGGACACCTGCCCACCAGGTCAGGGAGGTGTTATCTGTGCGAAGGGAGTGGATGTGACGCTACTTTGGGCCAAGAGCGTCACGGAGGGGAGTGTAAGAAATTGTAGTCTGCCTCGACCCAGAGTCCACTCCAAATATACTTTAGAATGAACTCATCCTCCAAAATGGCTTAATTATCATAGAGATAAAAGAAGTGAAGTTATTTTGTTTGTTCATCATTGGGATTCAACACATCCTGAGCAAATGGTAGTCAATTGTAGAAATGGGGCCGGTGTGAGACACAGGGAACCTTATCAGACAATGGGGTGTCTCAAACGTCATTAACGTACAAACCACAGGTGAGTGCAATTATCTGATGTGGAGACAGTGACACATTTTTTATGATGTTAGTTGCCTTAGGGGCAAGGAAAACGCAGTATCGGGCATGACAATGGACAGAGGCATGGTGGTGGCTTAAGATGAAGACAACTCAAAAGTCTGAATAACAATGGTCAAAGCTTAGTGTAAGGAATTTACATTCTGTCTAAATTACAGTCTTAGAAGGCTGTTGTAAGATTAGGCAATTTGTCTATAGAGAGAGACAGAGGCTGCTGAGTGAAGGGATGGTGACTTTCTACTTTCAGTCAGCCAGAGAAGCTGAAGGATCTGTTTAATGATAATGAACCAAAGCAACACAGCTGACTTTTCTAAAATCAAATTAATAATGAATAAACTTGTTCTGAAACTGGTTAAGATGCCATGAAAATAATTAGATAAAAGCTACAGGAAAAGGTAAGGTTTAAAATATCATTTAAAATGCAAAAAATCTTTTTAGAGATAGGATATTAATAAGAAATATGAACGGTTCATATTTTGATGCGTTTGATGGTGACTGCATTTTATATCTTGATAAATGTGAGTTTAGAGGAACCTCTGGAAAGAGTGTTTTATCATTACAGATGGGTTAAGGCGAATTACAAATTAGAGAGATGTTGATAATTCTGAGTTAATCTGATCATAAAGCTTTATCTGTTAGTCATTCATTTTGGTCATTTATGACGTACAGTAGATTTGAATTACTTTCTGGATCAATTTAAATATTGATGGAAACAATACAGAATTTTGTGCTGAAAAGTTGAAAAGTTATAGAAGGTTGATAGATCAATTTAAGTATTGATGGAAACAATACAGAGAATTTTGTGCTGAAAAGTTGAAAAGTTATAGATAGTTGATAGATCGATAAACAAATTTGTTGATAGATCAATAAACAAATTTGTAGATTTGATGGAAACAATACAGTGACACATTGGCTAAATAAATATTATTTTATGTTAATAATATATAAAAATATTATTTTTATGTTATGTATTTATATTAATTTATGCGAACAGTTATGTGAACAAACAAGGAGAATGATGCGTGACGGACGCTGACAAAATCCAGACTGACGAACACTTTCACTTGACGGAGAGAATTGATGACTGTAAGACTGGGGACCGTGACATTAAAATACTTTGATAAGAAGATGAGATTGTGGCTTTACACAATAATTTTTCCAGAGACAGAGAAAGATGTCTGGAGGAAAGATGACTGAAGGAGAATGCTTGGTTTAGGGTTGATGACAAACCATTATGATAAAATTGATGCACAAGTAGAATTGTGCATCAAAAGAGGGGAGGGGCTTGCTGAAAGCCATCGCACTAAATGCTGAGAGTCGTACAAAATGTCTGTCTGTAAGTGTGCTAATAACAAAGATTGTTTCAACAGGAAACACCAGGGCAAAATGTGCCCAGCAAAATAATGGCTTATGGATGAATTTGGCTAAATATCCCGGCCTAGATTATTATTGTGGCAGAAAGGTGCATAATTTAATTTTTTTCTTTTGCAGGATGTCAGGATGGATTGCAGGAAACAGAACTGATTCTGTTCCAAATGTATAAATATTGTCTTGTTAGCATAAGCAAAATGGGTTATTTGTTTTCCAGGGGAAAAGGACCCTGAGTGCTATTAAGTGAGCAATAAATTATCCAGTGATAATATTTCAGATTGTTGATTCCACAGGTCACACCAAACGGGACTAGCGGCTAGACAAGCGGTCACTAACAAAATTCTTAAGGTCTCCATTCACAGGTGACAGCAGGCAAGAAATGGTTCACTCCAGTGGGGGTGTGGTCGTGATTTAAGGGAAACCTTGTAAGGATCAGAAAATGGTTGAATATGACACCTGGGTCCAAGTTTCTCACCTTAGACTACACTGACAAGCTTCAAACCATCCAATAGAGCAGAAAGTGAGGGGTCAAAGGCTGTGCTAGTAACAGACCTCCCTCACCGACGCGGGAAAAGACCATTGCTACGTCACGCAAAGTGTCACCCTGGCGAACACGGAACGTCCGTGGGACGAACGAGATGATCACATCTGGAGGAAGATGCGGAAAGTTAACAGAAGAATCTGTTTTTGTGATGATTTTATGATTTTATTTGATTGAATCAAACTAGGTATTGATACAGATACAATGATTTGATTGGTGCAAATGCTTTCAGGAAAAGTAGAAGAAAGTACGGTAATAAGTTAAAACTACGATCTGTAATGGAAATAATAGGGTTAATTTTGAATAAGTAAATTGGTTAGCAACTTTTCTGGAAAGATTTTAATTAAATAGGTTATTAAACAGAGCTCACTAAGTAAAACCATTGCCTGATTGAATTAAAAGTTAGTTAGGAAAATCGAGGTGATACATGAAAATGGCCATAGAGTAATGATTAATGTGTAATTATGATAATACTGTTATTCATGGGTGAATAGGTGTCTGTTCAATTGGAAAATGACAGGGTATCCCAAGGATGAACAATACTATGCAAACAATACAAATAGCGGAAATTACAGTGTAATAATTTAATTGAGTTATTTTTATTTTTATATTTTTCCTACTAAAATGTATACTATTTCTTGTTTTATACTGAGGTGACTGAGGGTCTGGTTTGTAATCAGGAATGCGGTACCAGTGCTTATCCATTTAGCCCGACTTAAGGAAAAAATTGTTTGATTTGATTGCTAAATAATTAAGGGACTAAAAAATAAATAAAAAACAGCCTAGGATGAAATGACTTAAAAATGTGTTGCATTTATTGTGTTATCAGGAATGATAAAAAGGAGAGATTGTTGTGGAAATTTTATATTTTCATTGATTTTAGTAGAGATTTTAACAAAGGTTTGCCATATGGATTCTTTATCTGTGTTCTGTGTATGGGAAACAGAGGACCCTGTCCTCTGTTAAGATGTTTATACAGCTGGAGGGTGTGTGTGTGTGAGACACTCAGGAGGTGGTTGAGCAGTGACCTCTGACTCAGAGGTGAGAAAGACCCCCTGGTCCTGAAGGCAGTCATAAAGTTCCTTTTTGTTCCTCTTGTCCAAACAAAAGAGTGACAAGAGATAGCTTTGTAAAAAACAGTATAAAGACTGCCAGAAAACCCCTCCTCATTTATCTCTCATCACTCTTCCTCCATGCTGCAGCTGGTCTGTGTGTGGACGGAGTTCATGGAGATCATAAGGATTTGTCCTGGCAAGAATAAATCTTTTAAAATATAATTCGAATCCTTATGTCTTTGCCCTGTGATGAATTATTTATTTGTTTGTAAATTGTTTTTGCCACAACAGTCGGGAATTTTTTTGTCAAACAAGAATAAATAATAATAGAAGAAGAAAAAGAAAATGGAATGTATTGGGAAGACAAGAGATTGTGGTGGGAGAACGTAAAATATGAAATAAAAAAATACTCAATAAAGTATAGTAGGTTGATCCAGAAAGAGAAAAGGGCGAAGGACAAGGAGATAAGAGATCAATTAAAGGAAGAATTAAATAAGGAGGTGGTAAATGTGCAAAATGTTATAGTAATGGAGGAGAAATTTAAGAAATTTGAAGAAAGTAAATGTAATGGAGCAATGTTAAGAAGCAGAGCAAAATATACAGTAGAAGGAGAAAATAGGCACCAGGTTCTTCTTTAACCTAGAAAGGAGAAAGGCAAAGTCAGAAATGATAAAAGAGTTGAAAAATAGCAACGGCGAGGTAATGAAGGAAACGAAAGGAATTTTGGAAGAAGAAAGAAGATATTATGAAGAATTATTTAAATCAAAGCATACGGATGAAAAAATTAAAAACATATTATTACAACAAATAACAAAAAGAGTGGAGGAGATAGACAAAATGGAATGCGATAAAGAAATACTGAGGGAAGAAATAATGCAAGCAATAACTATTTTGAAAAGTTTTATAAAGTTTTTAAGGATAAAATAAGTCTAATTCTGCAAAAAGTATATGAGGTTTTTAAGAAAGAGGCCTTTTTTAAATCAAAGAATGAGTATGGATTTGATGAAAATAATATATAAAAGAAAGGGGGACAGGACATTTTTAAAGAATTTTAGACCAATAATTATGTTAAATACTGACTTGAAGATTTTAGCAAAGGTTTTAGCGAACAGATTGAAAAACGTTTTACCAAGTATAATAGAGACAAACCAGGCTTATGGTGTAATTGGAAGAGATATAGCTGATATAACAAGTAGCATAAGAGATGTGATAAGCTATGTTAGTGGAGAAAACAAGAATGGATACGTTATTAGTTTGGACTTCGAAAAAGCCTTTGATAGAGTGGAGAATGGATTTTTATTTTCGATTTTAGAGCAGTTTGGTTTTGGGGAGAATTTTAGAAAGTGGTTAAAAATGTTATACAAAGAAGCAGTAACTAAAGTAAAGTGTAATGGTTTATTAACAGAGCCTTTTATTTTAACTAGGTCTATAAGACAAGGATGCCCTTAATCAGCGCAACTATATTCTTTAGTTGCAGAGCCTTTAGGACTGGTAGTAAAAAAATTTCAAGAAATAAAAGGAATCGAGATAAATAGAGAAAAGGAGCTAAGCAAGATTTATCAGTACGCTGATGACACTACAATAATAGTAGAAAATTAGCAGAATGTTAAAAATGTGATGGAAAAAGTGAATTGGTATTGTAAAGGGTCAGGAGCAAAGAGAAATGAAGAGAAAACTGGATACATGAAATTTGGGAGGGTGCCGGTTTTAGCGAGTTTTACAGAAGTTTTACAGAAGTTTTACAGAAGTCAAGTCAAGTCAAGTCACCTTTATTTATATAGCGCTTTTTACAATACAAATTGTTTCAAAGCAGCTTTACAGAGAAAACAGGAAAACAATGTTGTAATAGTATTGTTAAATTCAAAATTAAATGTTAAATGTCCCCAACTAAGCAAGCCAAAAGCCAATGGCGACAAAGGCGAAGAGAGGCGAAAAAGGCAACAGTGGCAAGGAACCAAAACTCCATCAGGTGACAGAATGGAGAAAAAAACCTTGGGAGAACCCAGGCTCAGTCAGGGGGCCAGTCCTCCTTTGGCCAACGAACGAACAGCGTTGATGGGCCTGGCTCATCAGGGATGCATTGTCATCGTGTCCATGTGATGGTCCTTCTTCAGATCTGGATATGGCCTGGATCCGGCGGTTCGCGGTAAACCTCGGGATAAGCAGAGAGACTAATATTAGCGTAGACGCCATCCTTCTTATGATGTACAAAGTACATCAGGAATTATGGGAAGTGTTCCCGGTTCCGGCTGATCTAAGCTATGCAGCCTAACATTGAATTATAGAAATCTATAATGTGTTATGTGTATGCTAAGCCAAAGAGATGTGTTTTTAGTCTAGATTTAAACTGACAGACTGTATCTGCTTCCCGGACTGTGTTAGGAAGATTGTTCCAAAGTTTTGGTGCTAAATAGGAAAAGGATCTACCGCCAGCACTCGATTTTGATATTCTAGGTATTATTAACTGGCCAGAATTTTGAGATCGCAATAGACGTGAAGGACTATAATGCGTTAAGAGCTCGCTCAAGTACTGGGGAGCTAAGCCATTTAGTGCTTTGTAAGTAATCAGCAATATTTTAAAATGTATACGATGTTTAATAGGCAGTCAATGCAGTGTTGACAGAACCGGGCTAATATGGTCATACTTCCTGGTTCTGGTAAGAACTCTAGCGGCTGCGTTTTGAACTAGCTGTAGTTTATTTATTAAGCGTGCAGGGCAACCACCCAGTAGAGCATTACAATAATCTAGCCTTGATGTCATGAATGCATGAACTAATTGTTCCGCATTTGTCAGTGAGAGCATATGATGTAATTTAGATATATTCTTAAGATGGAAAAATGCGGTTTTACAGATACTAGACACGTGACTTTCAAATGAAAGATTGGTATCAAAGAGCACACCCAGGTTCCTAACTGACGACGAAGACTTAACAGAGCAGCCATCGATTGTTAGACAGTATTCTGGGTTATTACGTGTGGCAGTTTTTTGTCCAATGATTAGAATCTCTGTTTTTTCAGAATTTAGTAATAGGAAATTACTGGTCATCCAATTTTTTATATCAGCTATGCATTCCGTTAATTTTGAGAATTGGTAAGTTTCGTTAGGTTTTGAAGAAACATACAGCTGAGTATCATCAGCATAACAGTGAAAGCTAATTCCATATTTCCTAATGATATATCCTAATGGTAGCATGTACAGAGTGAACAGCAGCGGTCCTAGTACTGAGCCTTGTGGTACGCCATACTGAACTTGTGATCGATAAGACATCTCTTCATTTACTGCTACAAACTGAAAACGGTCAGATAAGTATGATTTAAACCATGCTAGTGCAATTCCACTAATGCCAACATAGTTTTCTAGTCTATTTAAAAGAATGTTGTGGTCGATAGTATCAAATGCAGCACTAAGATCAAGTAACACTAATAGAGAGATACAACCACGATCGGATGATAAGAGCAAATCATTTGTGACTTTAATGAGAGCAGTCTCAGTACTATGGTATGGTCTAAATCCGGACTGAAAATCCTCGCAGATATTATTTCTTTCTAAAAAGGAACACAGTTGTTATGATACTGCTTTTTCTAGTATCTTTGACAGAAAAGGCAGATTCGAGATTGGCCTGTAATTGACTAATTCTGTAGGATCAAGTTGCGGTTTTTTAACAAGCGGTTTAATCATAGCCAACTTAAAGGTTTTTGGTACGTATCCTAGAGACAAAGATGAATTAATGATATTTAGAAGAGGATCTATGATCTATGGGAAGTGCAGGAAATTAGGATTTTAGTTGTGCTTTTAGGGAAAAATGAAAAGAAGGTGCAGGATACTATGTGGGGGGAAATAGTGGATGGAATGGAAAGAAGGTGGGTCTTTTAGAGAAACAGGTTTTTAACCTGTTAACCCTCGGCCAGTGCGCCGGCGCTCTGAAGCATTTTTTCCCCCACTAGTTTAATGTTTATGAATGGATTTAACGTGAAAGAAGATCGTTAATCTTGGCAAACTATATATCATTTTAAAGGTATAAGCCTCAAGCATCAATGATAGAGCACTGTTTTTCGATGGAAAGCTTATAACAAATGTATTTCTTGCATTTAGGCAACCAGTACACATCAAAACACACGTAATCAAAAACGGAGTACTTACCGGTATTGTCGTAATAACGAGCCACACACGCATCCACTGCTAAAATTTCCAGATTGAATGAAAAGCTGAGGGTCCACTGAATAACATCCCATAGAGCATTTTTTGTCCAAAGAAACAATAACAATAGCAGACCGTTATATGGGTGTGTTGCTTAGAGTGTAATGAACAAATTAAGACCGCACACACACCCACAAATACAAAGATAAACAATATCTAGTTCAAAATATCCAAACACTGCAGTCATTTTTTTTTTATGTCATGATATGCACATCCTATCATTTTTTCTTTACAACGAAAGCCAATGAAAGAATCGAAATGATATGACTGAAAGAAAATGTAGCCAATCAGTGCACGATTCCAACGATACCCGGGAAGTTTAAATTTCTCACACGAACCATATGTTTTTTTTTATTTGAATGAGTTGCTCTCCGTTCCGCTTGAGGAGCTAAGCTGCAACAGGCTGCCTGTGACCACACCCCTGACAGGTTCATTTGACAGCCAGCTAACAAGCTACAGCTAGTAAACGGTTCCCTAGTCAACAAACATCTGTTTTTGCATCTTACTGACTGCGGATTCTGTCATCAAATTGATCGTCAAAAGAAGTTTTTTTCTGCTGAAGATGTTTTATTCGAGATCACTCGAAGCAGCAATGATGATATCGAGGAGAGTGAACGAGAACGAGGACAGCGACGAGCGTGATATGCTTGAGGACGGAAATTTATCCAATTTTATATCGGTGAGTTGCTATAACGTTACATAATTTATGTAACATACATACACACATTATACGTGTGTGAGAGAGTGTGAGAGAGAGTGAGAGAGTGAGTGTTTGGGTTCCATTTGTTTCATAAGGTAAATGCATTGTGGTCTGAAAAGATTATGCTACTTTATATGCATTTATTTATTTGCATCTATATGTGTTGTGCAGTTGTTTGCCGTTTTTTTCTGGCACACACACACTATCTATCTATGTGGTGTGTGTGTGCTGGGGAAAAGGAAGGAGGGGGCTGGACACCTGTGCAATATAGATGTGAATAGACTGAAATTGTCTGTGTTTTTTCCTAGCACACATACTGTAATATATATATATATATATATATATATATATATATATATATTTACAATCCTGTATATAGATTTTTACAGTATAATATTTATAGTACAAATACAAATAGACTGAAACTTTTACCACACTACATATATTATGCTAAAGGTTTCAGTCTATTTGTATTTGTACTGTAAATAAATAATGTAGCCTATGTTATACTGTAAAAATGTATACAATGTGTGTGCTGGGACGTATTGCAGAAAATATGTGCTAGAGATAAATAGGAAGGAGTTGTGCGCTATCAAAATTGCATATTCCTGTCTGATGGCCGGCCATCAGTGTGATTGTTGGTTCTATGTCTGGTCATCCATGTGAATGCTGTCTGTATCACTGGCCATCACCGGCCATTGATTGTTGATTGAATGGACGACCTTTAGTATGAATGCTGTCTAAACGACTGCCCATCAATTTGATTGTTGAATGAATGGCCAGCCATATAAAAACTAAACAGAATTATTTACTTGACATGCAGTGCTAATTATCTTTCCATTCTTTCCCATGACACAGCCATCAAGTTGAATCTTCAGATGAAGAGTGGCATCCAAGCACCAGCCAACCAGCAGAAAAGAGATGCAAGCTCTCAGTTTCTTCAAGATCTACACTTGCTGTTTTAGATGTGAATCGACCAGTAAAAGTAAGAGGCAAAAAGTTATGTTGTGCAAATAAATCACTTGCATAAAGTCTTCTGGTTGTGTGTATTATTTTATAATTTAACTATTTTATGAATTGACTAAAATAGCTTGCAGTACCCTTCATAACATTAGGTCATTAGGTTGCTTTTTGGTGTATCCAAGGAGGTTTCTTGGTACCTGGACATAGTCTTGGAAAAAATATTGTAGGAATCTCATTTTTCATAATATCTTCCTCAAATGTGAAATATAAACTGATGAGACTTATGTCTTTCAATCAATTACCTAACTGGATTCCTCCAGGTTTGTTTTCATTAATTTTTACATGAAATAATAAAATATTACTTGCAGTACAAATTATCTTCAAGACACTTCAGATTCTATAACTTTTTGTCTGTGTAAGTTTTTTCAACTTGAACATTTGGGTAATAAACTCTAAAGTGTCTTCTTTTTAAATATGTCTAAATTGTGTATGTAGTGCTAATAGTTCAGCAACTGCAATTATTTTAGTTTGGGGATGTCATTTCTGGGGATGTGCCCCAGGCAGGGGGAGGGAGAAAGAGAACTGACATAGTCTTGTAAAAAAGTTTGCAGGAAATCTTCCTCAAATTTGAAATATAAACTGATGAGATTTGTGGCTTTCAATCCTTTACCTATCTGGATTCCTCCAGGTCTATTTTTATATATTTGTACATGAAATAATAAAACATTATTTGTAGCGCACATTATTTTTGAGGCACTTCAACTTTTATAACTTTTTATCTGTTTGAGCATTAGTGGAGTCCCAATTGTCTTCTTTCCAAAAATACCTTAATTGTGCCTGTGGTACACTGTTCTCAGGAGCTGTATTTATTTTAATCCAGGTATGTCATTTTCAGCTGTGATCCCCCTAGTGGGGGTGAAGGTTAACAGGTTAAATCTAAAAGGAAAAATTTTAATAGTAAATGTTTTAATGTTATCAAAAACATGGTATGTTTCACATGTATCTTTGATGCCGCTGTGGGCGAGACAAAGAATGAAAAGATTTATTTTAGAGTTCTTATGGGAGAAAAAGCCCCCAAGAATTGCTTACAACACTTTGATTGGGCCGGCAGAGGAGGGAGGGATGGGACTAGTAGATTTAGAACAAAAAATGAAGAGTATGAGGAAGATACGATAGGTGGTTAAGAAATATTTAGACAATGAAAATAAAGAAGATTGGAAGGGAACAATGGAGTTTTATTTGAATAAGTGTGGGCATTTACAAATAGGAGACAATATTTTATGGATGAAACTGAAGAATTGGATGATACAAGGAATACCGGAATTTTACAAGGAGGTTTTAAGCGCTTGGGGGTCTTTTTTATCAGAGGTGGATTTTAAACCTGTTGGAGCACCCTTGAAATATGTAAGGTAGGCCGGTTCCCGACTTGTACCCATAAATGCTCCTCACTTCTTATAGAAGGCCATTTTTCTGAAATCCGTCTAGTCTAATAACTAGGCCTCAACCAAATATGACTCTGAAGAACAACAGTCAGATGAAAGCTATTCTGATTTACAGTCTTTCTGTAGACTAGAAAACACTAGAAATTCTGGGTTGATAGATAAAGATGTAAATGCAGTTGAAGTGTGTGGAGCAAGACAAAAGGCTCAGAGAAGGGCAAAAGGGATTGACACTGTTCAATCTGCAACCCCCATACTGCAGTTACAAGCAGTCAAATTATCTTTAAGTCCTAAAGATATCGAGAAAATTGTTGAAAATTTGCCATCAGTTCTAAGACATTTTTCTGAGTTTAGGAGAGAATTGTCCAAAACCGAAGGGAAGATCCGAATGCAATATGCGTCGGTGGCCACCCCTTCGGTGAAGACTCCCTCATAGGCCTCCCCATCCATTAGTCAATCCTCACTTCACTGTTTCTTTAGGTGTCAAAATAATTAAGAAATAGGGAAAGAAGGAACAACAATAGCAGAACAACAATAGCAGACTCTGAAAAGTTTACAACCCTAGTGTTTGAACCAATTCCGCTCTCCTGTCTTTTGTTTTCTTTCTTCCTTTGTGCAGATACCACTTGATGGCTGACCCGAGACGAATACGCACGACCTCCTCACCTGAAGACACAACCTCTAGAAAACAACGAGATCCACTGCCGAGCCAACTATCCCAAAAGGATAAAGAAAAGAATAAAAAAATACACAACGCAGAGACCGACTTACAGAACCTTCATTCATCCATCAACATGATCAAGATTGTCATACTACTAACCATCATGGACATCGCACATAGTGTGGATTACAGAAACAACATATTCTTAGAGCTGATGAATATGTCAAGAAATGCCTTGTTTGCAGGAAAGAACGTTTGCATGCCACACGCACCTTCAGTAGGAGCAGGAATTCCATGGGTGGCACACCCTATCTCCAAATGTGACACGTGTACCTTATTCAATCATCATACCAGTGGATTATACAACAAGGATACGTCACAACGTAAAAAATCCTCCAGCTTCTCCGTGTTGCATTCCAGGACTACCATCCTGCAACCTAACTTCAGCTACTCCCATCATGACAGATCTCCTGCCAATGATGTTCTACTGGTGCGTGGAAAATTATGCTCCAGCATCAACTCCTCTGGGTGAAATTCCTCGTGAACGGTGCAGCTTTGTGATTGAAAGAGGAACAGATTCCTCCTCTGTTACTACAACAGATAAGAAAGAGGAAAATGACTTAACAGAGTGTTTCTCCAAGAACCCATCCTTACCCAATTTGTTTGCAATAAATCAGTTGTGTATGATCCCTCCACCAACTGACACTTTTTGGTTATGTGGAACTTAATGTAAACCAGCTTGATGTAAACCAATCTGGCTTCAAGAAAGGACACTCGACCAAGACTGCACTACTGTCGGTCACAGAAGCCCTGCGGATCGCGAAAGCTGCCTCCAAATCATCTGTTCTCATTCTCCTTGATCTGTCTGCTGCCTTCGACACCGTGAATCATCAGATCCTGCTGTCCTCCCTCTCATCACTGGGCATCACCGGATCTGCCCTCCAGTGGTTTGAGTCCTATCTCACAGGTAGGTCCTTCAGGGTCGCATGGAGAGGCGAAGTATCCAAAGCACATCAACTGACCACAGGGGTTCCACAGGGCTCAGTTCTTGGACCACTCCTCTTCTCCATTTACACCACCTCACTGGGACCCATCATACAGGCACATGGTTTCTCTTATCATTGCTATGCTGATGACACCCAGCTCTACCTTTCATTTCAACCAGATGATCCCACAGTATCTGCACGTATCTCAAGCTGTCTGGCGGACATCTCGGCATGGATGAAGGAACACCACCTACAGCTCAACCTGGCAAAGACAGAGCTTCTCGTCCTCCCTGCCAATCCGTCTCTACATCACAACTTCACTATCCAGCTAGATTCATTCTCAATCCTCCCATCGAGGTCGGTCAGAAATCTTGGAGTTACATTTGACGACCAGCTGACCTTCACAGAGCACATTACAAAAACAGCTTGATCATGCAGGGTCGCACTGTACAACATCAGGAAGGTCAGGCCTTTCCTAACTGAGCATGCAACACAACTTCTCGTCCAGGCCCTGGTTATCTCTAGGCTTGATTACTGCAATGCTCTTTTGGCAGGACTTCCATCATGTGCAACTAAACCTCTACAAATGATCCAGAATGCTGCAGCTCGTCTTGTCTTCAATGAGCCCAAAAGGGCCCATGTCACTCCTCTGTTCGTCTCACTACACTGGCTACCACTCGCTGCTCGCATCAAATTTAAGGCTTTGACGCTTGCTTACAGATCTACCACTGACTCAGCTCCGTCCTACTTCCACTCACTCCTACGAGTTTATACCCCGACCAGAAACCTATGATCAGTCAAGGAGCGGCGGCTCGTGGTACCCTCACAGCGAGGCATAAAATCACTCTCCAAAACATTCTCATTCACGGTTCCATGCTGGTGGAATGATCTTCCCACTCTCATCCGGAATGCAGAATCCCTGTCAGCATTTAAAAGTCAGCTGAAAACTCATCTCTTCTGTGAGCACTTAACATAGAAAAAAATAAAATAAAAAAAATCCCTTCCCCTTGTCTGATTTTTACTACTCTGAGCAATGCCTGAACTTTGTATTTTGAATACTTCTTGTGTTGTTCTTTGCGTCTTCCCGATGACTTGCTTTAGTCCTCAGTTGTAAGTCGCTTTGGATAAAAGCGTCTGCTAAATGACTAAATGTAAATGTACTTCTGTCTACAGCATCCTCCCCAGCCAATTCAACGGAAGGTGCACCCTGGTTTATGTTCTACCAGCTATCAGAGAAAATACACACTCCACCCCAAGCTCACCACAGTTACATAATGCAGCTCCTTCTACCACAAACAACGAAGATGGCTGCGTTCCAGGACTCACTTGTGCACAAACATGGTGGTCAAGAACTCTTGGAGCATTAATTCCGTCTTATGGTGTCATGCAGGCCCTTGATCAAGTCAGAAGCTTATCGAATTCTGTACAGAAATTGGCCAATGATACTGTCACAGAACACTCGACGACGCCTCCTCCTGGTTTCACCAGATCCCTCTCTCCTGCGTATTAGGACTTCATTTCCCATTATCCTTCCCTGCTCATTATCTCCTGATTAATCACCCCATCATCTCATCAGCATCACCTGTGTGCCCTTAGCTTCCCTTTATCTGGACTGCTCTGTTCCTTGTTAATTTGTGAAGTCTTGTTTTACCTACACTCTGTCTCTAGCTCGTTTCTTGGATTGCTCTGTTACCTTGATTTGGACTCTGAACTCGTTTTTGAACCTTTGCTGCCAGCCCCTGACCTTTGCCTGTTTGATGTACGTTTATTGGATTACCCTTACCTGTGTGCTGAGTTTGAGTTTGCTACCGCCCTTGCCACGGGCCTTTGAGTTTTATGACTGCTCTCCTTTGTTTGCTTACCTGTATCAATAAATTACTGCAAATGGATCCGACCGCCTCAGCCTCTTCATCACAGAAGACTTCACCAATACAGGATCCAGCAGATTTCCATCGATTGGCCTCCGAGGTATCCACTCAAGCGAGTGTGCTGGCCGCCCATCAGCAACAGTTAGTAAAATTGACAAATCTCACCGAGGAGCTCGTGAGATCAGTCCGAGCGCTATCCCCGCCGAGCGCGGCTGATAATCAAGCTCCGAGTCCAGCTGCACCTGCTCCCGCTCCACCTGCCGTGAGTAACAATTCAAACCAGCCCAAGTTATCCCTTCCTGAGAAATTTGATGGCTCACCCTCTGCCTGTAAGGGATTTTTGTTGCAGTGCAGCTTGTATTTCGATCAACAGACTCAGTCCTTCTCCACTGATAA
Source organism: Semotilus atromaculatus (assembly GCA_031834385.1). Lineage (NCBI taxonomy): Eukaryota > Metazoa > Chordata > Actinopteri > Cypriniformes > Leuciscidae > Semotilus > Semotilus atromaculatus. The sequence goes on from JAULUF010000050.1 coordinate 20,015,622, forward strand.
GAGCCGCGTTTCCTTCATGTGTTCTCTACTCACCGGCCGGGCTTTGGAGTGGGCTACTGCACTCTGGTATGGAGGTCAGCTCTCTTTCCCCTCTTATAATGAGTTTTTAACCCAATTTAGAGAGGTGTTTGAACATACTGCGGGAGGAAAGGATCCGGGAGAATTGCTGCTCACGTTACGCCAGGGGAATTCTACCGCAGCGGATTACACACTCTCGTTTCGGACCCTTGCAGCCCAAGCTGGATGGGAGGAGGAACCTTTAAAGCTCCTGTATCGCAAGGGACTCAACCCGGACCTCCAGGGAGAGCTGGCGTGCCGCGACGACGGTAAATCTTTGAACTAAATTATGGAACTCGCCATCCGCCTCGACAACCTGATTCGCGCCCGACGCACACCCATCAGATCCAGTCTCCTCGAGTGTGCCTTCCCCAACGCGGAGTCGGAGCCCATGCAGATTGGTTACACACGCCTTTCTACAGCGGAGCGGGAGAGGAGACGCCGTAATCATCTCTGCATGTATTGCGGTGAGGCGGGTCATCTGAGGGCCACCTGTCCGGTTAATCCAGCGCTCAAGAATTCTGCTGCGGTGAGTTTTAATCACTCTTCTAAATTATTCTCTGTAGACAGTTCTTTGAAATTTAACGGACAAACTTTAAACATAAGAGCCTTGATTGATTCTGGAGCTGCTGGAAATTTTATCGACCTTGCATTTGCCAAAACTCATCGTGTTTCTCTCCTCGCATGTGAGTCTGGTGTGACCGTGGAAGCGCTGGATGGACGCCCCCTGGGGTCTGGAGAGGTGCAATACACCACGCAACCCCTCACGCTCAGCTTCGGGACACAGCATTCAGAGACTATCCAATTCTTCACGATTCACTCGCCTATGCATCCTGTAATCTTGGGGCTTCCTTGGCTAGTGAAACATAATCCCCATATTTCCTGGTCTAACGGGAGAATCTCCAGGTGGTCCGAATTCTGTCAGATCAACTGCGCGGCTGCTGTCCAAGGTACTGAACTCCACAGCACTGCACTCAAGGGAGTGGATGTTCTGGAAATTCCCTCTGAATACCACGATCTAGCCCTGGCCTTCAGCGAAACTGAAGCTTCTCACCTTCCCGCTCACCGTGCTGGTGACTGTGCTATTGAGCTTTTGCCTGGGGCCGTACCTCCACGCGGACGAGTTTACCCGCTGTCACAACCTGAAACAGAGACCATGAGAGCGTACATTGACGAACAGCTGGCTAAAGGTTTTATTACCACCTCTACATCTCCGGCTTCCGCTGGATTCTTTTTCGTTAAGAAGAAGGATGGGGGCCTTCGGCCGTGTATTGACTATCGTGGTCTTAATGAGGTAACAGTCAAATACCGCTATCCTCTTCCGCTAGTCCCAGCAGCCCTGGAGATGCTCCGCACTGCCCGCTACTTTACAAAGCTGGACTTAAGGAACGCATACAACTTGATTCGCATACGGAGTGGTGACGAGTGGAAAACTGCGTTTTCTACTACATCCGGGCACTACGAATATCGGGTAATGCCGTTCGGCCTTTCTAACAGCCCTTCCGTTTTTCAAGCTTTTGTAAATGATGTTTTCCGGGACATGTTACATCAGAGAGTTATTGTCTACATTGATGACATTTTGATTTATTCTGATTCCCTTGAAGAACATGTCCAGGATGTTCGTGCTGTCCTCAAGCGCCTGATCGACAACCAGCTATATGCCAAGCTCTCCAAGTGCGAGTTTCACCAGACACGTATCTCCTTTCTGGGCTATATCATCAGTGCGGACGGAGTTCTTATGGATGACAGCAAGGTCAGCGCCGTGGTGAATTGGCCTCAACCTTCCTCGGTTAAGGAGCTGCAGCGCTTTTTGGGCTTTGCAAACTTTTACCGCAGATTCATCCGCAATTTCAGTGTAATTGTAGCCCCTCTCACATCTCTGCTTCGAGGAAAGGGAAAATATTTTAAGTGGACAGCGGATTGTACTGCGGCCTTTGCTCAGCTCAAGGAAAAATTCACTTCTGCTCCCATCCTCCGTCACCCGGATCCTGAGAGGGAGTTTATCATTGAAGTGGATGCATCAAACACAGGAGTGGGGGCGGTCCTGTCTCAGCGGGATGGGAATCCAGCGAAAATGTTCCCATGCGCCTTCTACTCTCGCAAGCTTAACTCCGCAGAGCGCAACTATGACGTGGGGGATCGCGAACTCTTGGCCATGAAGGCCGCCTTTGAGGAGTGGAGGCACTGGCTGGAGGGAGCTCGTCAGCCTTTCACAGTACTCACTGATCACAGGAATCTCGAGTACATCAGGTCAGCTAAGCGTCTGAATGCTCGCCAGGCTCGCTGGTCTCTGTTCTTTTCAAGATTCGATTTTAAGATCACCTACAGACCGGGCTCCCAGAACGGCAAAGCTGACGCCCTGTCCCGCCAGTTTGACGGTCCTTGTGAGGAATCTAAACCTGAACCCATTATTCCCACTACACTAATTGTGGCGCCTGTTCAATGGGACATCATCTCTGAGATCACCGCGTCTCTAAGTAATCATCCCGCTCCACCTGAATGTCCCGCCGGCCGTCTCTTCGTTCCACCCGGGCTCCGCCATCGTGTGCTTCAGTGGGTTCACTGCACCCCCAGCGCGGGTCATCCAGGTATCGCGGCTACCATACAGTTAGTTACCAATCGCTTTTGGTGGGTTTCACTCCAGTCTGATGTCATAAAATTTGTTCGTCAATGCTCTGTTTGTAACACTGTAAAATCCTCCCATCTCAAGCCAGCTGGACTGTTACAACCTCTGCCAGTACCACAGCGTCCCTGGTCGCACATCGCTGTGGATTTTGTTACGGATCTGCCTCCCTCACAGGGATTTACCACTATCCTCTCCGTGGTGGATCGTTTCTCTAAATCCTGCCGTTTCATACCCCTGACCGGCCTGCCCACGGCCTTAAAGACAGCCGAGGCTCTTCTCAATCAGGTGTTCCGTCTCTTTGGTTTGCCCGAGGACATTGTCACTGACCGCGGTCCCCAGTTTACCTCCCGTGTCTGGAGAGAGTTGTGCGACAAACTCAATATCAATGTCAGTCTAACGTCTGGTTACCATCCTCAGGCCAACGGGCAGGTTGAACGTCTAAACCAAGATTTGATTCGATTTCTGAGAACGTACTGCCACCAGAATCAGCAGGACTGGAGTCGCTTTCTGGCCTGGGCGGAGTATGGCCAGAATTCCCTGTTAAAACCTGCCACTGGTCTAACGCCTTTTAAATGTGTTCTAGGTTTCCAGCCTCCCCTCTTCCCGTGGGCCGGGGAGCCATCCGACCTCCCAGCAGTAGATGCATGGCTCCGGCGCAGCGAGGCCACCTGGGATGCTGCTCACGTTCAATTGCAGCGCGCCGTCCGCCGTTATCAGCATCAGGCGGATCGGAGGAGGCGTGGGGGTCCCAGGTATCGACCCGGTCAGTGGGTGTGGCTCTCTGCGCGAGATCTCCGTCTCAAGCTCCCGAGCAGGAAATTGTCTCCTCGTTTCGTCGGGCCATTCAAGATTCTTCGTCAGATAACACCAGTTTCTTTTCGTTTGGCTCTCCCTGCTCATTACAAGATCTCACCCACATTTCATGTGTCCCTTTTCAGACCCGCGTTCGCCCCCAGGAGAGAGGAGAGCCGGGAGGAGGCCGCTCCTGTGCAGACTCCCCCCATTGAGGTGGACGGTGCGGAGGCGTTCCGGGTGCGAGAGGTCCTGAACTCCAGACGTCACGGCGGGGTGTTACAATACCTTATCGACTGGGAGGGGTACGGTCCCGAGGAGCGCTCCTGGGTCAGGTCTCAGGATATCCTGGACCCCACATTAACTGCTGCTTTTCACCGGGACCATCCAGATCGCCCTGCTCCAAGACCCCGTGGTAGACCCCGTCGTCGACCAGGTCCTCGCTTCCGGAGCCGCTCGCAGGGGGGGGGCTCTGTCACAGAACACTCGACGACGCCTCCTCCTGGTTTCACCAGATCCCTCTCTCCTGCGTATTAGGACTTCATTTCCCATTATCCTTCCCTGCTCATTATCTCCTGATTAATCACCCCATCATCTCATCAGCATCACCTGTGTGCCCTTAGCTTCCCTTTATCTGGACTGCTCTGTTCCTTGTTAATTTGTGAAGTCTTGTTTTACCTACACTCTGTCTCTAGCTCGTTTCTTGGATTGCTCTGTTACCTTGATTTGGACTCTGAACTCGTTTTTGAACCTTTGCTGCCAGCCCCTGACCTTTGCCTGTTTGATGTACGTTTATTGGATTACCCTTACCTGTGTGCTGAGTTTGAGTTTGCTACCGCCCTTGCCACGGGCCTTTGAGTTTTATGACTGCTCTCCTTTGTTTGCTTACCTGTATCAATAAATTACTGCAAATGGATCCGACCGCCTCAGCCTCTTCATCACAGATACGGCTTTGGCCCTTGGTAACATCACGGACACTCTCGCTTCTGTAGTGAAGTTTTTCCTCGTAGAAAAGTGGAAAAGAGGAAGTTTTCCAAGCAGAAGTTCTTTTATTGCTTGTCGCTGCAGTCATACCAAACTCGTCTGACTAAGATAATTTTACATTCTTAGTTTATACTTTTCAAAGAGGGCAGGATTACCTAAAGGAGGAGTCATTCTGAACAATGCATGTAAATGATTCATGAGTCAGCTGTTTACCTGAGTTCATCAGGATGACAGTGTCAGGCATTGATGGTGATGGTGATCCAATCAGCCTGATCAGATCACTCAAACATTAACACTATCATAGAGACAAAAGGCCCTGGCTGTACTCAGAGAAGTGACCAAAGGTTATTGTCACACCTGAATTGCTTGCTTTAAAACTCATCATCAGTTTATATACTATTGGACCTAAATTAAACATTTTAATAAATTTGTATTCCTTCACTTCGCACAAGATAATGATCTTACAGAACAGAGTGGCCTTGGATTACATTCTAGCAACGCAAGGGGGAGCCTGCACCATCATCGGCCCTGAGTGCTGCACCAGTTTAATAGATCCAACAGAGAACTTGAACAAAACCCAACAAGACATTCTTGGTCTTTCAGCAAAATTACGCCAGATGACTGAAGATAATTCTTCATGGTTCGGAAACTTGTTAGGTAAACCGTCGATGTGGATAAAGGAAATAGCAATTCTGATGTTCTTTCTCTTATTAGTGTACTATCTATGCATCCACAGTATCAAGTGTTTCATCCAACAAATGAATCATGCCTCTCACGAGAAAATCCCAATTCCTACCAGAAACGACTATTACCCGTAAGAATTTCACAGACCTTAACCCTCTGGAGTCTAAGGGGTTTTTGAGGTCTGTGAGATGTTTTGACATGCCCTGACATTTGTGATTTTTTCAGTTGCTTATAAACATATTAATGGCAAAGGTGTAATTACACTCTATTTAGCACAAATAGGGGTACCATAATATGCGAGCAACATCTATTTACATATTTGTATTTTTGAGGGAATAATGTTTATTATGGCGTTATTTTTAAGTCAAAAGTTACGAGCGCGTAAGACATGCTCACGAGCACATTATGTTATTTCACAGGCGCGAAAATGAACCTTCAGCTGGCATGATAAAAGTAATCGCGCACAAATTCAACAACCGAGAGGTGCACCGGTAGCTGCGAGCGAGCGCCTGGCATACTCTCATAGGTTAACTCTGCTTGTACAATGGAATCCTGCTCGCGCGCAGCGGGCTTCTGCTCGCGGACTGCTGTTTTGCTCGCGCAGTGGATTTCTGCTCGCTCAGCTGATTTCTGCTCCCTCGCGTCGACATGACTTTTGACAATTTGGGGGCGGGACCTAGGGAGGGGACTGGCCCTCTTATGATTGGTCACTTTCATCGTAATCACCAGAGCCATATAGAGAGAGTTGCGACAACGGAAGTTCGAAATGCTTAGTTGTCACGTGATTCGCGTAGACCTCAGATAGTTCCAGGAAGTGCTTCGGCGCCAATTCAAATCGATGGAGTTAGAGAGCAGAACTGTGCTTTTTGGTAGTTTTATAGTCAATAAATGCATTGATTTACAATATGTGTATAATACACTGATACGTGAATATAGTATGTGTATGTAGGTACAGCAATGTTGTTTTTAAAAGATAAAAATCTGATAATATTTCATTTTTAGTGTGTTCAACCAGCCTTATCTACCTTTGTTAACATATTTCTGGCTAACGTTACCTTGGATAAAGACCATATTGCAGTTGTTTTGAAGTATTTTTGTGTTCTTAAACTTGTATGTTATTTAAGGGTATCACATAATGTTCACTATGGTTTCACAAGGACAGGAGACTTGCAGGAAACAGGTGATTGTCTTAAAAAAATCTAGGCTATTGCAAACAAGTAAACTTTCTTTAATCTTAATGTTTACAACGCTTATGCACCCCATGCACTTATTACTATATACATTAATACATAATATATTTAATTAATTTTAAAACAAATCATGATTATACACACACATATTTAATAAGTGTCCAAGTGCATTATTTCCTTTTAAAATAATGAACAAATTCATGACATACATCACTTTAATCTATAAAACCTATTTAGTTTAATTTCATTTTTAGTACATTTAAAATAGGCTATATAAATAACAGATATTTTATGTTTTGTTATCTTAAATCCTTAAAAATGTCAGGTTGTGCAACTGTCCGCACAAATGAAGTCTAAAAAAAACCTATTTTAAATGGTGTCTTAAGAATAACAATAAGTTTTGAAAAGATAAAAAAAAACTTTTTGAAGGTTAATTTGTCAATGACATATATATATATACTTTTGCACTTATTTAGCACAATGGGATTCATAAATGTCTAATAAACGTCAAGCATGTTGTCTTTACTTTCCTCTAGTGTTCTTGTACTGTCTGACACAGAGGAGAAAATATGCTCAATTTTGTGCTAATCATACTTAGGTGTATCTACACTTTTTCACAAAGACCAACACTGGGAGGTTTAATGTTTATTAAAAATAGGGAGCAAGGAAAGTCTTGCAAAATCCAAGGAGCTGAGACTGAAGGAGGGTACAGCGTCAGTGCAGGGAGTCTTCAGGATCCACTGAATCACTTGTGCTTCTTGTGTTGAAAGAGATAAAGGAGACACAAATGGGACAGATTATAGTAGTGTATATACAGTTATGGTCATCAGGGAGCCGCTATCAATATGCGGGAGACTAACGGAACTAACGGGAGACTTGGGATGTCTGCATTTAAATGACTTCTATCACTATCACAATCCCCAATGTTATATTTAACCCCTGTTAGAAGCCTTTCCCTCTTATTACACAACAAAGGACAAAACTGCATTAATATAACGTTAATTTTAACTATAATCCTAAACCAAACGGTATGTATCATGACTCAGTAACTATCTTTACTAGGTTGCGTTGCCATCTCTAGACAACATGTGTGGTTTGATTACATTATGTTGGTTTCCCTGTATACATATAACAATATATAAATACTCAACTTCATAAACAACTTCAACAACATTCGTCATGGAAGTGTTGCTGTCATCATCATACAGCTCACCTATGGGCTATATGCACGCATAAGTTCCACATTTGACGCAAGGATGCTCTTCAGTTTCCGGTTGGGGAGATTAAGCGGAGGAAAACCGAGGAAAACGGGATTATGGCAGAGTCTTCAAAATGTACTGTCCTCCCGTCTTTGAAACGAAAATTTCATACGTTTAGATGTCATTTTATATATAGTTATGTTTATTTAATATAATTTAAAAAGAAGCATAAACATGCTTAGTTTTTGAAGGTTTCTTTTGAACTGCAGTCCCTGAAGGAGCCTGTGCAGGTCCACGCACCGCATTGTGCTCTCGTGGTTCCTGGGATTTGTCCTGCCTGGATACCCTGGCTGAGCCTGACTGTGCATTGCACTGTCCCTGAACTTCACTGTTCATTCAACATAATTAATTCACTGACAACATGTAACTTCTGTTGTTATATAAGCTAAATGAATGGGCTCTATGCACGGCGGTATTTCCGGTGAAGGTGTAAGGATGCTCGATATCTTCCGCCGATCGTAGAGTCCAATGCAATACCGAGAATTTATATTGAATTTTATACTCCATGGTTATAGTAAAGAAACGTTAGTCACAAAAACAGACACCCCTCATTGTGTTTATGCTTCTTTTTAAATTATATTAAATAAACATAACTATATATAAAATGACATCTAAACGTATGAAAGTTTCGTTTCAAAGACGGGAGGACAGTACATTTTGAAGACTCTGCCATAATCCCGTTTTCCTCGGTTTTCCTCCGCTTTAATCTCCCCAACCGGAAACTGAAGAGCATCCTTGCGTCAAATGTGGAACTTATGCGTGCATATAGCCCATAGGTGAGCTGTATGATGATGACAGCAACACTTCCATGACGAATGTTGTTGAAGTTGTTTATGAAGTTGAGTATTTATATATTGTTATATGTATACAGGGAAACCAACATAATGTAATCAAAACCACACATGTTGTCTAGAGATGGCAACGCAACCTAGTAAAGATAGTTACTGAGTCATGATACATACCGTTTGGTTTAGGATTACTCAATGTAGCTCTCATCCTGGCCACAAAATCGAGGGCCATATTGCGCAAATCTTCCTAGAGGAATGGGGAGAAATAAAGAAATGTAACTGAAACAAACAGCACCACAAATGAACTACTTTAACGTAATAAACATTTTTGAAAAAAATTCACCTCCTCTTTTGCGTCCGCCATTTTCTTTTACATCTATTTATAAATGACAAGATGGGCTGGATCCACACAAAAATACAACAAGGGACAATGTGAACATGTGTGGCTAAGTTAATCAACATTCAAAACAGTATTTTACTGCATTGGATGTTAGCCTGCAAAATCAAATGCATTAACTCAGCCTCAATAAGAATAGCACTTTTAACGTTACATGTGAAAACAATTATGTTATGATTCTTAGTTGTCTAAGAAGTTTTAAAATGAGTGTGTCGGGCGATCAGCATCACAAGTGTTGGCTGAGGCATTAGCTACAGAACGAATATACTAGCTAAAGTTACGTTACTTATTACTCATATTATGTAACGTTAATGTTACTAAACAAAACGTAGGCGTCATCGTTCGCAAATATATACATTGATGGTAACTGATTTAACTATATGCATTTTATACGTGCAGAGACATTTTATGTATATTAGAAAACCTCATTCTAATTCATTCACTTACCACTCTTCTTTGGTGGTAACTTAGCCCAACTCCGTGCTTCCTGTAATGAGAGCTGTCAATCAAGGTAGAAGGATGTCTCTGTGGTTGTGATTACGATGAAAGTGACCAATCATAAGAGGGCCAGTCCCCTCCCTAGGTCCCGCCCCCAAATTGTCAAAAGTCATGTCGACGCGAGGGAGCAGAAATCAGCTGAGCGAGCAGAAATCCACTGCGCGAGCAAAACAGCAGTCCGCGAGCAGAAGCCCGCTGCGCGCGAGCAGGATTCCATTGTACAAGCAGAGTTAACCTATGAGAGTATGCCAGGCGCTCGCTCGCAGCTACCGGTGCACCTCTCGGTTGTTGAATTTGTGCGCGATTACTTTTATCATGCCAGCTGAAGGTTCATTTTCGCGCCTGTGAAATAACATAATGTGCTCGTGAGCAAATTTTACGCGCTCGTAACTTTTGACTTAAAAATAACGCCATAGTTTATGCATGGTTATTCAAAAAACTAAAAATTAAAGTTTCTGAAATAAGGCCACAAAACACATACTTAATATGTGTCCACAAGACTTTTGACTAATGGATGTAGTTGCCTAGTGTTTTTGCTTCAAAATGATCTGAAAATCACCCGGCCTAATCATTCACATAAAACAATACATTGATTTAAATTTTTTAAAACAGTTTTTGCTTCCAAAGGCAATATGCGCAGGGGCGTGACTTGCTGTGATTCATACCTGAGAAGACAAAGACCCTGCATAGTAATGAGCCTGCATACTAATGAGCCTGCATACTAATGAGCCTTTCATTCAGGTGTGTCACACAAGAAAGAATGCGAGGACAAAAATAAATAAATAAATAATATATATATATATATATATATATATATAAAATACAAATATAAATGAAAGTCAAAAGCACATTTTTAGTACATAGTCATACCTGGAAACAAATCCTGTTCAAATAGGCTATATGGACCATTCTACAGAATTAGTTAGAGTTAGAAAGTTAGAGTTCTCAGAGAGGAAAAAAAGGTATTTTTTCACAAATGTTTTATACATTCAAATTGTATAATTTCCAAGGTAAACATTTCTAGTATGCAGTTAATTCTCATACTGTATTTTCAGAAAGTTTTGGAATCTCCTCAAATGTGTCACTAATAAAAAACAATAATATTAAGATTTTTTTTTTACATCTATCTTGTCTTTTTTATTTATTTTTTAAGTAGGCCTATAGCCTGGATTTTATCATTCATATTTCAAAGTTAAGGATTCATTAGTTTGATATAGTCTACATTGGAACAAACACTATAATAACATCTTAGATTATGAGCTTATTTTTGACAAAACATTCTAACGTTATATATTTAACATATGAGCAGAAACTGGTTAACTAAAGCTTATTTGATGTCTATTTTAGAGTAAAAATCTTTATAATCTATCCCAAACTAGTCAACTAAATGTTGTCTTTCATATTTCGTCTGTAACAACAACAGTGCGAATTCCGTTCATTCATCACACAGAGAAAGACACGCGATTCATTTTAAAACAGTATTCGCGATAAGAACAAAGAATAAAAAACTTACTATGATCCTCGCTGGATCCATGGCTCCTCGAAGTGAAATTAATCCAGCACTGAGGTAAATTATCCAGAATTATTCCTCAAAGCCTCGAAAAACGACACAGACTACCGGTACATTAATCTGAACTTGGTGTTTTATCGAGCTCGTGTGGGCGTTGGCAAGTTTCAGATCATTTGCGTTTCTATAGCGCGTGCTCTCTGTGGGCGTGGTCACATTAAAAGATAATTAGCTGAAATGAGAACGCCTGGCATCTCTCTCTTTTTATATAGATTACATAAACACAGAATATTTGTTTTAGTTTTGAATTAGATAATTTAAAAGTACACACTTAAATGATTATAAAGATATATTGATCATGCCTGTGTGACTAGTATTTGCGGAGTTTTGTTTATGTTTAGAGACGTGCTCTAGAAAAAAAGTTCACGGAGACGGAGAGGCAGAAAGCACACCCTGTTTATTTTCTTTATTTTACAAAAGCACAATGTTTTATTTCGATTGTAAGTGGACCCATAAAAAAGTAGACATTTAATAGTTTATTTTTTCATATTTCTTAAGTGTGTATGACCAAAGGTGACGGAGTATTTTAAGTCTATTTTGCTGCTATGTGAAAAAAATCGCGCAAAACGCGCCGGTGCGTTTCTCGACTCCAGAGGGTTAATTGCATGTTTTGTTTCTGTGTCAGCATGCAATTGCAGAAACATCAACACAGAGCAAGCTATGTGCCTGTAACTATCACAAGTTGCAAGAATGAATTTTTAAGTGTTTAAATTTTATATGGTGTGGGAGTTATTTAGAACTCCCAAAGAGGGGACTGAAGGAATACAAATGTATTAACCCTCTGGGGTCTGAGGTGTTTTCTGGGTCCTGGAAGTGTTCTGACATGCTCTGACATTTGTGCTGATTTCTGATACTTGTGACATTTTCATGGCTAAAGTCTGATTACACTGTATTCAGGACAAACTCTGCTACAGTAATATGTCAGCAGCATGTATGTAAACATTTTTAGTTTTGAGATAATGACGTTTATGCGTGGTTTGTGAAAAAACTAAAAAACATTGTCCCTGAAATAAGGTAATAAAACCCATACTAATTATTTATTCACAAGACTTTTGAAAATTGTATCACGTGGCCTAGAATATTTGCTTCAAAACTATGTAAAAATCATCCTGACTACTCATTTAGATAAGACAATATATTGATTTAAAATTTGTAAGACGTGTTTTGTGTTAGAAAGCTTTATGCGAGGAGGCGTGAACCATGAACCATCAACTATGAATATTTAGTCTCTTCACACCTGAGAAAGACAAAGACCCTCCCCTAATGGCCCTATAAGGTGCTATCAGCTGTCATTATCAGGAACCTTGCACAAAGAGTGAGGAGAGACTTAAAAAATAATGGCTTTTAAATGGTTTGGATTTATTTACAACACAACACTATCCAAAGATACACAACAAATGACAAAAAAGCACATTAGTAAACACTGATCTAAAGACAGAGACTTGGACAGTCCCACACCTTTCTGCCATTCCTAAAACATAGTGGGCTACATACCTGTCATCTCCAAGGTGTTTGATTTTTTACCATGTTCATGTACAGAGACTCATGTGAATGTCAGCAGGACTCATCAGTGTCTTCTGGTCCCTGTAAAAGAAAACATTTAGGGAAAAAAAACACCTGTGAACATATCAGGAGAAACTATTTTAGATTTTTCTGGTTAAAATTATGAAATTTACTAAATACATACATACACTATATATATGAACTCCCAAGTGTGTTGTGCCATGTAGGCATATGTAGGGCTGCATGAAATAATAACAATAGCCTGTAGCAGGCAGCCTATAAATCGTTAAAAAGTTCAGTGACACTACACTAGAGAAAACTATATGGATTATCATGTTACTTCGTTTCCATTCGTTACGACGTTATGAAATGTTGGAGTAAAAACATGAAGCGTATAATGTTTGATTTGTTCTGCTTTTCAAACCCACAGCACATGACTCTTAACTCAGCAATGGCAAACATTTACTGAATGCGATGTCATTGTGTCATAGGCTAGAATGCATTTAGCATTAGACTTCATGTTTTTAACTCCAATCACATTTTATAACGTACATTTTAGTCTGGCACCAGTTTAACTAGTAGCTACAATGTAAAGTTTATGCAACAATAACATGCTGCTGCTAACATGCTACTAACAATAACATGTCTTACCTTAAAAATCTCATAATTAAATCGTGTTCTTCTAACTCTTCTGAGGTAAATCCAAGGGCACAGCACAGCACAAACAGTATTCCTCGCGTTCCTCCACGTGGCTCATTAGTATGCGAACAGCTGTGTCGCGTGGGCGTGGTCACATTAGCGCTAATGAGGCCCATTTGAGAAACTGTATTTGTCGCTGCTTTCATACAGATTACTAAAACATAGAATATTTGTTTTTGATATAATTTACATCATTTAAAAATAGAGACTCCAAGCGTTGTAAAGACATACGTTTCAAGTTTGTGTGACAAACATTAGCTAAATTACAGATCATGTTCTGTCACGTTTCAGAATGAGCTTCACATTGAGAGAGACGACAGAACGCGCATCATGTTTATTTTATTTATTTTACGAAAAACACAACATTTTGTTTTTATTATGTGTGTACACAAATAAAAGAAGACATTTCTTCAAGTGAGCTGGTATCGCCGGCGAGACCGCCGACCCCAGGGGGTTAAATGTTTAATTTAGATTCCAATACCAAAGTATAAATGAGAACGTGTATTTCAGGTTAGGATATCAGCTGTGAAACAGTTTCCAGCAAGAGAACTGGCAAATCATGTTTTTTCTGTATTTGTCAGATTACTGAAACTCTTAATGGCTTCTTCCTAACATTCCTGTTTCCCTCTATTGTAAGACTCTTGGTCCTGTTTCTTAACTCTCAGTGTCTGAATAGGAATTTGATTTGGACTGGGAGAGGCAGTTCTTTCAATCTAGAACTGGTTTTCCTAAAGCTGTTTACATCATTCACATGCTTTGTAAGTCCCTCCCCTTTTAAGATTGTTATAATTGTGAGGGAATTTCTCCCTTAATTAGACTCGTGACGACGCGTGGTAAAGACTACAGCAACGCCAGCTCGTGTGTGCAATAAAGAACCTGCAAAAGATACAACCAAGTCTCCTGGTCTTCGCTTCTGAATCTTCTACACTTTAGAAGAAATAAGTTCACTACATGGTGGGATAATATAAAAATAGATCAATTGAATATTCAAAGAAAATTCAAAGAATAAAGAAAAGTAAAGAAATATTATTAAATAAGGAATGGGAAGAAGAAATGAAAAAAGTATCAGAAGGAAGGATGGATGGGAATAAAATAGTAATATTAGAAGAGAAACTGAAAAAAATTGAAGAGGCAAAGTGCATGGGAGCTAAAATAAGAAGTAGAGCGAAAAATACAGTAGGAGAAAGGAGTAAAAAAAAATTATGATTTGGAGAAAACAAGAAAACAAGCAGAAATGATAAAAAAGTATTTAAAAAAACGGAAAGGTTGTGAAAGAAAAAGAAGGTATTTTAAATGAAGTTAAAGATTTTTATGCTATTTTATTTTAAAAAGATGTAATAAATGAGGAAGATGAAGAGTATTTATTGAATCAAATTGATAAGAGTAAATGAAGATGATAAGAAAATGTGTGATAAGGAAATAAAAGAAGAAGAAATAGATGAAGCTAACTGATCAGTATAGATCAGAAGCAAAAAGTTCAGGGCTGGATGGTTTACCATCTGAATTTTATCTGATTTTATCTAATTTTATACTTCTACCATCTGAAGGCTTTTAAGAATGTTTTAACGCCAATTTTGCATAATTTATTAATTTATATTTTTAAACAGAAAAGATTAAGTGAAAGTGTGAAGAAAGGAATGATCAAGATTATATGTAAAAATAAAAGGGAAAGAGAAGAGCTTAAAAATTATAGACCATTGAGCATGTTAAATATTGATTACAAGATACTGGCCAAGATTCTAGCAAATAGACTGAAAAAAGTGATTCCAAACATTATAAAAACAAATCAAGCATATGGGCCCTATCTTGCACCCGGCGCAAATGACTTTGTACACCAACGCATGTATCATTCGTATTTTGCACCCGCGCAAAGCGGGCTTTTCCCTCCACAGACGCACGTCGGCAAACTAGAGAATGAACGTGCGCTCTCTGGGCGGGTCGGCGCAAAAAAGGAGGCGTGTTCCGGCGCAAACAATCCCTGGTGCTATTTTGCAGTTCCAGAAAACAATTGCGCCACTGACCAGAAAAAACCTTGTCTAAAGTCAGTGGCGCGTTGCGCGTACATTCAGATGCTATTTTAAGCACGCGTGCTTGGTCATAATACAGGGTGTGAACAACGCGCATACACTGTAGATGATTCTCTCATCTACACAGATGCATTTTCCTTTTAGCAAATGATACATTGTTATAAGGAAAAATATTAAAACACGAGGGAAATCATTGTTGTCAAGTCAAGTATATTTATATAGTGCTTTTTACAATACAGATTGTATCACAGATTGTATCAAAGCAGCTTCACAGTATCAACAGGTTGTGTCCATGACGATGGGAAAAATAGGCATAAAGCTTACATATTTACCCAAATTATGAAGCTAATTTGGGTGGGTTTGTCCCATCCCCAATGTCACTTCTCTTTCTTTTACGGCCCTGACGAGAACATCGATCTCCACGGCTGTGAACCGATTCTGAAGCGCGCCTGGTAAATGCGCCGTTATAATAGTATTGCGCCATGGAACAAGCGCACCTCGTTCATCATGCTCTTAAAGGGAATGTGATATGACGCTCTGATTGGTTTATTTCACGTTATGCCCAAACCACACCTATGAATAATGAAGCTACTTCAGACCAACCCCTTTTAAACTTGCGTCGGGCGCAAGAGTCATTTATCCCGCCGGTAAAATAGCAACAGCGCCCAAGACCCGCCCACAAAGTTACTTGCGCTTCGCGCTGGATACTTGCGTTTCAGATCGTTAAAATAGGGCCCATGGTGTTTTAAATCGAGATATATCGGATATTAACAAATATCAGAGACTTAATGTGGTATATGAAAGAAAAAGGGGAAGAAGGACATTTGATAAGTATAGATCTGGAAAAGGCATTTGATAGAGTAGAGCACAAATATGTATTTGATATACTGGGAAAATTTGGTTTTGGGGAAAATTTTATTGCATGGATGAAATGCTTATATGATATTTTAAGTTGTATTAAAGTAAATGGGTTTTTAATAGATTTTATTAAGATATCAAGATCTATAAGGCAGGGATGTCCATTATCCGCATTACTGTACACTTTAGTTGCTGAACCATTAGGACTTGCAATAAGCAATGAAAAACAGATAAAAGGAATAGTTTTGGAAAATGAGGAAGTGCATCAGAAAATATTTCAGTATGCAGATGATACCACTTTGTTTTTAAAAGATTTTAAGAGTATTGAAAAGGCAATGTCTATATTGGGAAATATTGTGGTGGAACAGGGGCTAAAGTCAATAATGATAAGACTGAATATATGAGAATGGGGAAGGTAGACACTTTAGGAAGACAATGGATTTAAAGAACAGATGAATGAACTAAAGATTTTAGGAATAACACTTGGAAGAGATGAAATTAGAACAAGAGACCTGGTTTGGGAAGAGACTATAGGAAAAATGGAAAAAAGACTAAACTTTTGGAATCAAATACAATTATTTATAAAAGGGAAAGTACTGGTTTTAAACTCTCTATTTTTATCTAAGATGTGGTATATTTTAAATGTGGTTAGTTTTATGGGATGGTAAACCAGCTAAAATAGCTTACAATACAATTATTGGGGAGGTAAAAAAATGGAGGTTTGGGACTGATAGACCCAATGATAAGAAAACAAAGTTTGAGAATAAAGACATGGAATATGTCCATTTTCCATTTAATATGGAAAAAAAAATAATGAGTTTTTATATAAATAAGTGTGGGAAAATGGGGGATGATTTTATATGGATGCATTTTAAAGGTGCAAAACGCAGGTTTCAGAGTTTTTGCAGAACTACGCCCCCTCTGGCGACAAGCGCAACTGCAACCAGAGTTGTGCACGCTCATAGACCACACGCACACGCACGCATGCACGAGCACGAGCTGTTCATAACTAAAGGAGCATCTGCCGCACAGATCTTTGTAGTACAGCCAAAATGTCTTCAGAGGTAATAAAGTTATAAATCTGCAAGTCATTTCAAATATATGGAAGGAAAGACATTTGAGTAAATTACTCTTATGTGTGAGGGGAAAACAGGGGTAGTAGAAAACTTTGTTTATGTGTTTACTGTATCCACCTATGATTGTATTGTTATGAAAACACGTTCATGAACAATATAATTGATTACTTCGCAATAGCTCAAAATAATAATCATACCGTACACGGTTGGTCAACAACGTTCACTCAAATGTCTCAAGGTAATAAACAATCAAATGTCACCATGACGTTTTCATAAAAGCCCAACAGGCTAAGCCGCCGAAGACTTGCGGGGTTCAGCCTGTTTTATTGATCTGCTAAGTAGAATATTCCAATAACAATACATCCTTTTTCTGTTAGAATTTATTCAAAATTTGTGTCTAATTATCGGTCATATTTTTCAACATGTTATATCACACAAGAATCTTGAACTGTTTTGGTAATCACTAAACTACATGTAGTGCTGATGTATTTAGTAGATATTTTGACAGGAACAATACACACTGACAAACATAAATGTGAAATGTGTCAATACTTTATTTAGTAAATAGTTAGTCTACTAAACAGTATGAGTAAAGTAAAAATATTTACCCCTTTACCATTGTATTTCCCTTCCTGCAATGTTCAGAATAAAACATGTATTTTATCACAATACCAAGATATTTTACGTTTTCCTCGTTTTGATAGAATACGAGCTCTGACCAATTTGATGTTACTGTGGAGAGAAGCACTGAGGATCACTCTCGTCTTACTCCGACGCTTGTCTGACTCCAATTTGGCCCTTTTGGTGGCACTAGACAAAATTTTTCTTTTCTTTACTTTACGTGGAGTTTGCGTTGGGGTTTGGAATGGACTACAAGCCGGTCTCTTTGAATCCATCCTCTACTTTTGACGCACGAGTTGTCTTCGCTGATGCGGAGAATGGCGGCTTATACACAAACTTGCGAGACAGCCTGATGAGCGTGAACGCGCATGACGTCACGCCCAGGCTCAGATTCGAGCCCGAATCCCTCTTATATATTTTACTGTACAGGATTATAGAGGCGATCTCAGTGAGCAGAGAAGGGCTCATTCAGCCCATCAGGCAGTTCTTTAAGCATGTATAGGAAGAAAAACAGGTATTTTTAACATGAAAAGTTGCGCAATGCACCTTTAAGGACAATATGATAGAGGGGATACCAGAATTTTATAAAGCAGATTTAAAAGCATGGAATGGTTTTAAAGAAAATGTATGTAATGAGTTTAAAGGGAGAGAACAACTATTGAAGCAACCTCTTTTTTTAAATCAACATATCAGAAACAACAGAAACACCTTTTTTTTTAATAAGAATTGGTGTTATGCAGGACTAAAACAAGTTAAAGACATTTTATATGAGGTAAAACCAAGATTTTTTACCTTTACAAGCAATAGTAGATACATTAGAGGAAAATGAAGATGTAGAAAATAAACAATTGATAAAGGAGCAATATTTGAAAATAAAAGAAGCCATACCAGTAGCATGGATTAAAAGTATTGAAGATAAAGAAAAAGTGAAAGAAAATTTTTATGTATTTTTAAAAAGAAAAGATGAAAACATTTATTTTAATGATTGTATTTTAAAAATGTTTTATACTTGTTTATGTAAGTCTGAATTTGTAAGACCAAAAGCAATTGAGTACTGGGGGAAACTTTTTGATAATTTTGATGCATCCAACATATGGAGAAATGTGAGAATGAATTTTAAGAGTCCTATGTTGGAAAATTTGGATTATTTATTAAAGGAGAACTCCAGCACAAAATGAACCTTTGGTCTAATTACACATTGTTACCAAGTCAACCGTTATCTGAGATTTGTTTTCATGATTATCGAATGTAAATAGTTTTATCTCTAAAAACAGTTTAGACTATAACGCTAGTATAACGCTAGTAAATAGGGCATAGCGTAATGCCAAATAAAAATCGCTTGTTAATACCACTAACAAGGCTCAAAATAGCCCCACACTAACACGGTAGCATAATAAGGGTCCCTACCTTCAAACCGAAGCATTGAGAACTTTGTCAGTGTCCAGACAGTTTAATAAGAAGATATTTTATACATTCAGTCAGCTTCGCGAATACAGGCAGAAGCCATCTTTGAAAAACAGTCTCTACCAGTCGATCTACGAACGCAGATCCAAGTGCGCTGGTGAGATGTGATTAAATTATTTTTATTTATTTATTTTCTCTGTTGCGTTCAGTGCTTCTCTTATGCGCTCAGTGCTTTCTTCCGGAAACAACGGACCATATGAGATTCTACACAATTCAGCGCACTTGGATCGGCGTTCGTAGATCGACTGGTAGAGACTGTTTTTCAAAGATGGCTTCTGCCTGTATTCGCGAAGCTGACTCTGTATAAAATATCTTCTTTTTAAACTGTCTGGACACTGACAAAGTTCTCAATGCTTCGGTTTGAAGGTAGGGACCCTTATTATGCTACCGTGTTAGTGTGGGGCTATTTTGAGCCTTGTTAGTGGTATTAACAAGCGATTTTTATTTGTCATTACTCTGTGCCCTATATACTAGCGTTATACTAGCGTTATAGTCTAAACTGTTTTTAGAGATAAAACTATTTACATTCGATAATCATGAAAACAAATCTCAGATAACGGTTGACTAGGTAACAATGTGTAATTAGACCAAAGGTTCATTTTGCGCTGGAGTTCTCCTTTAAGACACAATTGTATAAAGACAGACATGATATTGTGTAAAATTGGGCTGATCCAAGATGAAAAATGTAAAGTTTGCATGGAAAAAAAAGAAGGTGTAATGCATTTGTTTGTTAATTGTAAAAAGTTAAATGGTTTTATGAAAATTTTTAAAAAGATGATAGGTGACCTTTTATCCGATAAAACAATAATTCTAGAAGAATGGGAAACATGTTTTTATTTGGTTTTAATGGTAAAGCAAAAAATAAGTTTGCTCTTAATTTAATGCTAACAGTTGCCAGATTTGCAATATGGAGAAGAAGGAATCTAATGAAACAACAGAAAATAGAACTTCCAATAAGTGTGTTCTATAAGCAGATCTTGAGTGATGAATTGAACGTTTTATATGATTATTTGAGTCCCTGAGCTTTTTCAAAAAGCCTGAAAAGGTCTCTGGGTTTCTTAAAAATGCCTGACTTAGTCTCTGTTTCTTCAGAAAGCCTGAAAGAGTCTCTGACTTTCTTCAAAAGGCCTGGGGCCTCATTTATAAAACTGTGCGTAGAATCCTTACTAAAAGTGTACGTGCGCCGGAAAGCCAAAAATAGCGTACGCAAAAAAATATTCAGACTTATAAAACCGTTCGTACGCCAGAACCTGTGCAGAATTCACTTTATAAATCCCAGTCAGCGGAAGATTGTGCGCACATGCGTCTCCACCCCGAAATAACCATATATGGAGATTACAACGCCTAGTTTTACTATGCATATCCTCATCTGCATATCATTTACATATGATTATTCATCCACGTGATATGTTTAATGGTTTAAGACATTAGGAAAATATAAAATATGGATGTGCCGTCAAATTACATTAATAAAAATCATTTAGGCTAGTAGCCTAGCCTTGTTTTTGAATACATAAATCAAATGAAAAGTGTAAAAATACATTTCAGAGAAAGTCGTTCTTTAGATAAGAAGACAAAAGGTTGCAAAACATTAGTGCTGGTACAGTGGCTCGGGTGGCCTGCGAAATTTGCGTCATGGATCGATTAGAAAGAATTAGTTGATGTACAGAAGCCATAAAAACAAAACACACACCCAGGATGCGTACAGTTGTATAAAAAACAGACATGGCTGAGGGCAGATTTTATGTCACACTACCCTGCAACGCCTCACTGTCTGTGTACCCGAATAATAAAATCTCTAATTATACAACAAGACTGGCTACCCCTATAAATATGAAAGGAGAATGGGAGGTGGGACTTGTTCAAATTGAATATCCAAGAAGTTGGTACACCTTTAACAGCAATGATGCCATTTTCGAGATAAACATAGGACCCACCACTGCCGATGGTGAAAAATACAATAATAGCATACGCCACGGTGTGGATGTGAAGACGACCAGCTTGTCGAAACTACGCATTCCAATAAAAACAGGGTATTACGACAATGTCCCATCTCTAGTTAGTGTAATAAATGATTTAGTAGCACCCCAGGGGGTATTCGGTTACGACCGTGTAAAAAACAAAGTATTTCTGAAAGCAAAACCTAACATTTCAGTAACATTCCATGGAAAACTAGCCGTTATTTTAGGATTGAAACCAGGCGTCCCTATAGGAGATTCTATTCTGCAAAAAACAAATCCTGAAAAAACTAATTTTGAAAAGGATGTTGTAACATATGCGATGCATCAGTCGGACATACACAGGGGTTTCTATACTCTTTATATCTACACGGATATTATCCGTTACCAATCCGTAGGTGATGCATTCGTACCGCTCCTGGAGTGTGTACAAATGACAGGGGATAACAATAACACAGTCAGTGTTCGATATGACAAACCCCACTACGCGTCTATCAACAAATCTGTCATTACGGATATCGTTATAGAGGTGAAGGACGATCAAAATCAACACGTCCCATTTTCTTACGGGAAAGTGTGCATTAAACTTCACTTCAGGCCTGTAAAACATTTAGTTTAAAATGGTGTATTTCAACAACCACAATGTCGACCATATGCGCTACGTTGCCTATTACCAGAATCAGGCAGGCAACGGGCTCCCTGGGTATGCAGGAGGCGGAGTTATGTATGGGGCCGGTTTGGGTGGCCTTTTTCGAGGGCTCTTTAGAATGGCTATACCACTACTAAAACGAGGATTTAGCATAGCCAAGCCGCATCTTAAATCAGCTGCAAAAAACATACTAAGTGACGTTGTTAGTAATACGTTATAGCGATCTTTTAACAACAACTATGATACTCAAGACGGATCAGGGCTAATGGTAATGGCTCGCAAAAGAGCATCTAGGCCACCGGGGGTGCGGAGGAGTGGCCAGAAGCAGAAGAAAACAAAACGTCCACCCAAGAAAACATCAGTTGTAAAACGCAAGCGCCAGGAGACAGCTAAGCGTACTGCTTCAAAAAGATCAAGGAACTCTGTTAAAACAATATTTTAGATCATGGCTTTTCTACACAACATGTCAGAGGAGTGTTTAAAGTCCGAACTGGATCTGTTTACAGTACCACTAACTCAAACCGCAATTGAAAAAAACACTTATACAGAAGTGCCACCATTATCAGCGATATCCGACACATCGCCTTTTTATTGCGGGGAATGGAGAGGATTACATAGATCTAAACAACACATTAGTTTTTTTGCGCCTCAAAATCACTAATGCTGATGGATCGGATATTGCAGATGCAGATCCCGTAGGGCTTGTCAACTACCCTGGAGCTACTATTTTTTCACAAGTGGATGTATCGATTGGAGATCGGCTTATATCACAGAGTTCTAGCACATATCCATACCGCTGTATGAAAGAATGTCTTACCAATTACGGTAAACATACCCTTGAAACGCTTTTCTCAGCAGGGCTTTTTTACCTAGACACGGCCGGGCATATGGATGTGGCGGACCCAGCAGGTGAAAACCGTGGTCTGACAAAGAGAGCAGCCTTCACCAACGCTAGTAATGTAGTCGAACTACTCGCTCCTGTTCACAGCGATATCTTCTTTCAAGAAAAACTATTGCTTAATGGACTAGACCTTAAAATTAGAATGACTAGAGGTAAAGATGAATTCTGCCTGATGAGGAGCAATGCCACAGCCTATAAACTGAACATCCTATCTGCATCACTATTTGTGAAAAAAGTGTCTGTGTCACCAGCTGTGAGACTGGGCCATGCACAAGCCCTACTCTCAATCACTGCCAAGTACCCCATCGACAGAGTGTGTCTGAAAAACTTCTCAGTACCTGCCGGCTCACGTGTCTGCAATCAAGAAAACTTGTTCTTAGGAACTCTACCAAAATCTCTGGTTCTAGCGATGGTTGATAATGATGCATTTGTGGGGGCGTATAATAAAAACCCATTTGCGTTTAAAAACTACGATTTCGAATTTTTGGCCATTTATCTGGATGGTCAACAGTACCCCGCGAAGCCTCTGCAACCTGAATATGAAAATGGTTCTGCAGTGCGGGAGTTTTACCAATTAGCGCTGGCATCTGGAAGGCATCTTAAAAACCAGGCTCTATGCATCAATAGGGAGGAATTTCTGCACGGCTATATGCGCACTCTATGCGTTCAATTTCGCACCAGATGAGGAGTGTAGCCAGCAAGTGTCGCTTATCAAAAGTGGTAATATTAGACTAGAAGCCCGTTTCAGACAACCACTACCACGTACGATTAACCTTATTGTTTATGCCTTGTTTGACAGTTTGATTGAAGTGTCAAATCGCCGTCCGATCCTGGTTGATTACTACTAACACGTTTAAATGAACACTGTACAGCTTATGACTGTCATGGATAAGGTATCATGCAATACTTATTTTCTCGGAGTTCTACCATGTGACTATCTACCAAAAACCCCTTTAAGAAAGCTACCAGCAATGGTTTTAATCAATACACATCATTCAGGACTCCCAGGGGAACACTGGGTGGCCATCTATATAAATGAGGACGGTGTAGGATGTTTTTTCGACAGCTTTGGTAATAAACCAGACTACCATGGTTTTCCGCCGATTATCAAAAACTTTTTAAAGCTCAATTCTAGTCAAGTTCAACATTCAACTGTGCAAGTCCAAGATTTTTCATCAGACACGTGTGGTCAACATTGTGTGTTCTTTCTCTACCACATGGCAAAGGGATTTGATTATGATTATGTGTTGAAATTGTATTGCAATGATTTTATTAAAAATGACAAAAAGGTGTCAGCATTTGTGAAAAAACTAAAACAAGCTCCATGTAATGAAAATGTTTTCAAATGTGTTCAGTGTGTGCAAATGGGTGAAATGTTCATGTCTCATGCTTAATATTTTTAATAAAACAAGTAATGAACGGAGATTTGTTTCTTTAATCCCTCTTTAATTACATATACATCACATCATAAGTTTCTCAAAAAAAAAAGAAAAAGAACCAGAACACAATACACACACTTTGTGTGGATTAAAAACTTAGCCACTTAGTCTGGTCGAGATCGGGTGATTTGAATGTGTTAGTTTTAGACATTTTATCTAAAATGTAACGAACATTTTTCACACTCCTCTGCGGTATATTCTTTAAAATCTCATCTGCAAAATCACCTAGACCGGCGTGGGCATTCACACGGTCTGTAGCGGGTGGGTCTTCTTTTTCAACATTACCAGGCTGTGGTAGACTTAATGTTAATGTGGTGGATTCCCTATCCCCTTGTCTAGTGAGTGTTAAAAACCTCTGCAAAACACCGGTGTACATCTTAGCTTTTTCATGGTGATCCAGATCTGTCCTGTGCAAGATATTTCTTATAGTCATGTCCAGGTCGTTCTCCACAACCTGTTGTATAGACTCACGGGTGTTAGAGGATTTCAGCTTATCCAACTGGTGTTGTGGGACTAAAAACATCTTCTCAGCATACTCCATCACCAAAGCTTATTTAGAGGTAACCAAACTGGTTATAAAGGGAATTGCGACGCTTAACAATGGTAATAGAAATCCTCCTTGTTGGTTGATTAACCGTCTTTTACGCCTAACTCCAACCTTTTTATCGGCAACAATTTTGATCTCGCTTCTTCTTCTCTTCAGTTTCTGATACTGTTGTGTTGTTAGCGGAATGTTACCATGGACTACGTTAAGAGCTACTTCACACAACGTCACAATGAGCTCGTCTGCAGCCACCTCTAAAATAACGCGCCTTTGTTTAGGTGTGGCTTTTAATAACAACTTTAAAAGAGGTAGGTTTCTTAAAAGTCTTGCAGACATTTTCAAATCTCTCTGTCAATATTTTCTTTTCTGAATGTACACAACTGGATATTGTGACAGTATATCTGTTTTGAGACTGTACTGCTCTGGTGTTTTCGCTTTAAAGTCAATCAAGAGGTACCCGAAAGGAATGCCGGTTGCATTTTCATAACAGTCCATGAAAAAATTTGTTTTTCTGGAGTACATCTGTCGGGCTAACACATTAATTTGGGTATTGTCTCTGGGGTTTTTAAACAATACCAAATAATTTGTGTTCAAGTTGATGGTCCTGCTGGATTTACCTTGAAAAAACAAGTTTTGCACAATATACAGGGCACTCAAACTCTTATGGTGCACATACTGTGTAAAGAGTCTTTGAACTTCAGAATTGCTACTAGCATCGGACATAGTCTTGTTGGTGGGGAACAAACGATCATCATTCAGGGTCTGTTTATTGATGCTTTCAATAAATTTTATATCATGCAGTTTCAACAATTCATCATACAAAGGCTGCCAACAATCATAAATGTACACAATGTTTTCAATATTTTTAGATATTACACTTTTAGCATTTTCCAACAACATTTTTACAAAAAAGTTTTTCCTGAGCTAGAAGGGCCGCTTAACACACATGAAAACGGGTGTTGTAATCTGAAATCAAAACCATCTGAGGCTAACACACCTCGATGACCTAAAACGTTGTCAGTAGCCATATGGTAGTGTGGTTAGGTCTGGGAGCAAAACGCGTTTGTTGTACACAACTTAAACAATTTTCACAACTGACTTGTTGTGTAATGTGAACTGCTTTTTGTTCCTCACTATACTGTCGGTGTATGCGAGAATGTAATTACCGTCGTCCCGACCCCTCACATACTGTTCAACAAGACCTATTAACGAGTCTAGCCTAATGGTCTCAGAGTTTACGGCATTCGGAGTGATACCTTTGGCCTTCATACAGACCTTGCCCTTAGCAGTACGATACCCGTAACTTTTTGGAGCGCTCGAACAAAACTCCACAATATGGTCTCCATCCCCAACTTCATCAGTAAGGTCACCAAGGTATGGGCCTAGTGGGGGCTCAAATTCACCATCTTTAGATGTGAAAACAACGCTATCGGTATCGCAATAGAGCAGTCTATCACCCAACCTGTCCATAAGCTCATAAAGCCCTAGCCGTGCATGGGCTGTTGTAAAAGCCCCAAGAAAGACGTTAATGTCGCGGGTCTGGACCCCTTTCCCATTTGCATAAGCCCACTGAACGATCGCAACAGTGTCTGACACAAATGAGAAATGCTTGAGTTCATACTCGATGCCAAAAATGTATCGGGCAAACTGTTCAGGGTCTGTAAGTATTTCAGTTGTGGGCAGCTGTTCGCGCATAGAGAAGCGCCCCCATAATGAATTAAGAAGTAGCTTCATAATGGATCTGCGTGCTGCATTAAACTCGATCTTGTCCAGATTCAGCTTAACCCCCTGGGGTCTGCTATCGCGCCGGCGCGATTGTCTCGCTTTTTTTCTTATCAGTGCAAAATAGACTCAAATAACTCTGTCTATTTTTGTCATACAGGCAAGTGTTTTACATCATTCAAAACTGTTAAATTTCTTCTTTTATTTGTGTACACTCATAATAAAAACAAAATGTTGTGTTTTTCGTAAAATAAAGAAAATAAACATGATGCGCATTCTGCCGTCTCTCTCAGTGTGAAGCTCATTCTGAAACGCGACTGTAAATTATCTGTAACTCAGTAAATGTTTGTCACACAGATCTGAAACGTATGTCTTTACAACGCTTTGAGTCTCTATTTTTAAATGATGTAAATCATATCAAAAACAAATATTCTGTTTAAGTAATTCGTATGAAAGCAACGACAAGTACAGTTTCTCCAGCCTGAGCTCATTAACGTTAATGTGACCACGCCCACGCGCAACAGCTGCTCGCATACTAATGAGCCACGTGGAGGAACGCAAACTGTTACGCTCTCAAAACAGATAATCCCCGACTTCAGTCTTCAGTCCTGCTCTGCGTTTCACGAGTGTGAAATACTGTGCTGTTTATCTTGGATTTACCTCAGAAGAGTTAGAAGAATACGATTTGATTATGAGAACGATTTTTAAGGTAAGACATGTTATTGTTTGTAGTAGCATGTTACTACTGTTATTATTAGTTACTATTAGTTAAACTGGTGCTAGACTAAAATGTACGTTATAAAATGTGATTGGAGTAAAACATGAAGCCTAATACTAATTGTATATACATAAAAGGCTACGAATGTTTTTATGTTCGATAATTAAACACAGCACGATATAACAGAAGGCTCGTATGATCGTGAATATTATAATGTTTAGACCTGTGTTTATTGTTAAATACTGTGGAATGTGGATATCTGCTCACATGTAGATATGTATAATTATGTAAGAATAATGCTTCATAGTTTGGTCCAGCTCGATCGCATTCAGTAAATGTTTGCACGCGCTGAGTTTGGGTCACGCGCGCTGTGGTCTTGAAAAACAAAACAAAACAAAACAAATATTAGGCTTCATGTTTTTACTCCTGCAATCTCATTTCATAACGTCATAACGAATGGAAACGTTTGAAGTAACATGATAATCCACATAGTTTTCTCTAATGTAGTGTTACTGAACTTTTTAGTGATTTATAGGCTATTGTTATTATTTCATGCAGCCCTACACATATACCTAAGGCACAACACACTTGGGAGTTCATAGGCCTATATATAGTGTATGTATGTATTTAGTAAATGTCATAATTTGAACCAGAAAAATCTAAAATAGTTTCTCCTGATATCAGCATGTTCACAGCTGTTTTTTTTTTTTCTAACAAATGTTTTTACAGGGACCAGCACTGAATCCAGCTGACATTCACGTGAGTCTGTGTACATGATCATGGTGAAAAATCAAACACCTTGGAGATGACAGGTATGTAACCTATATGTTTTAGGAATGGCACAAATGTGTGTGATTGTCCAAGTCTCTGTCTTTAGATCAGTGTGTTTTACTAATGTGCTTTTTTGTCTTTGATTGTGTAACTTTTTGGTTGTGTTGTAAATAAATCCAAACAATCTAAAAGCCATTATTTTTTAAGTCTCTCCTGATTCTTTGTGCAAGGCTTCTCACAATGACAGCACCTGATAGCACCTTATAGGGCCATTAGGGGAGGGCCTTTGTCTTTCTCAGGTGTGAAAACACTATATATTCATGGGTTGTTAACGCCCCTCCGCATAAAGCTTTCTTACACAAAACACGTCTTACAAATTTTAAGTCAATATATTGTCTTATCTGAATGAGTAGTCAGGATGATTTTCACATAGTTTTGAAGCAAATATTCAAGGCCACATGATACAATTTTCAAAAGTCTTGTGAAGAAATAATTAGTATGGGTTTTATGACCTTATTTCAGTGACAATGTTTTTTTGTTTTTTCACAAACCACGCATAAACTTCATTATCTCAAACTTGTACATACATGCTGCTGACATATTACTGAAGCAGAGTTTGTGCTGAATACAGTGTAATCAGACTTTAGCAATGAAAATGTCACAAGTATCAGAAATAAGCACAAATGTCAGAGCATGTCAGAACACCTCCAGGACCCAGAAAACACCTCTTACCCCAGAGGGTTAATCCCTTCTTTCTCAAAGTAATCTCTAACATAAGATTCTTTGTCGGCATCAGTCACAACGTCTTTCGGAAACCCTGAACTCTCTGTTTGAACTGTAAAAATGTTTTTACATAATCACAAAACAACGTTTCAGATCGTTGGGGAAAATGCCAGACCTCATCGATTTGTGTCACTACATAACCCTTCTCAATGGCTTTTAACAGCTCAATACTAACCCAGGTCCCATGAATAGCTCTTTGCTCATTAGTATGCACACACAGGTGTGTCTGGTTCTGCTGTTCAGCACATGTCCTACAAAGTGGAAACATTAACTTGCCCCCGGTCCTATAAGGTAGAACGGAGTGAAGCAACTTCCGTGGCGGAAGGACTGTTGCCTTGACGAGTCCGTAATAATCTTCAAGGTTTTGAAAATCCTTGTGTATTATTTCAGGATGCCCAATTGGGTAGCATTTTCGAGCCTGGCAGTAGGGATATAGTGATGTAAAGTCAACATACCTAATCCGCTCGCCCTCCGCAACTTTGTGGTACAGTTTTAATGCGTTAGTACGGCCGCCGAATAGAGCTTCATGTGGTTTCAATCTTTCAGTGTGTTTGTAAGTGGACATAAAATCCATCACTGCTGCGTCGGTCTGTTTAGCGCGGACCCAATCACATTCCCAAATCACCTCGACCTGAAGACCATAAGTACGCTCCAAAATTTCAATCTTGTCATCACATTGTCTTCTCAGAACACCATAAGGCACTTTTGATAACGGGTTTATATCATTGGGGTTATAACAGCGCTCGCACCTATGAAAAAAACACCAGAGAAATTCAAATGCTTTTTTCACATCACCATCGTCATAGAATCCGTCCACATAGTATTTCCCAAATGACGCCTCACCACTGTTAAGGGCATGTTGAACATCTATGGACCGCGATTTTCGGACAAACTCAAGCCATTCAGTTGAGATGTTTGAATAAGTCTTGTTCTGGTTGGTGTACGCATTGTTACGTGTCAGAGCTATTGTGTCTTTTGGGATGTAGTGTGTTTTATACGTAGCCATACATGTTGCTGCCAAAGTGGTGTAATTAAATGGATCAAGACCTGTACACAAAATGAATTCGTTGCGGTACTTCAGGCAAGCTTCCCTCAGCAAAACGACATCGTTTTTACCATAAAGCGCCAGTTCTTTTTTAAAATCGAACACTTTGTCAGATATGGTATTGTACCAATCATCAAACGACGCCCTGTCTTGGTTCGACATTGTCGCATACCCGTAAAATTTCTTGTCAGGGTACGGGCCTATGTAGTTGTCATTTTCAATGCGGTTAAAGTGGTGCGGAAAATAACCCTTCTCAGCATTAGTCAAATTAAACGCAACGGGTGTCTTGGTCAGACGCATGGGGATGAATGAGTATGAATCAATAAAACGTTGCTTGAAAGCTGTGTCATACATTAAGATTAGCCTGCAGCCTTGCATTGTGATTCTAGGAGCAATCCCCATCTTAGTAAAGAATTCCAAAAGAATGAAATTATCAAATCCGGATGCGTTGTGCGCAATCCATGTGTAATTAAGGTAACGTGGTTGTCTGAATTTTTTTACGAGACGATCCACACAATCGGGCCCTTCAGCCACGAATTCCTCACCATTAAACGTGATAGCACATACAAAATTGGCGACGTGTTTACCGTTTTCATAACGGGTCTCAAAATCGTAGAAAATGTAACGATCGTTCGGCATCTCCGGCTTAACTGGTTGGATAAAACATTGATGCACACCATCGGAAACCAAACTCTCCCCACAGTGCACACAACGATCTGCAGGGCATTTATGGGGTTTGGGTTTAGTACCGCTGACATGGTAACGTCTATTACATTTACTACAATATTTAGTCACGTCGCAC
The DNA here is from genome assembly GCA_031834385.1 of Semotilus atromaculatus. NCBI lineage: Eukaryota > Metazoa > Chordata > Actinopteri > Cypriniformes > Leuciscidae > Semotilus > Semotilus atromaculatus. The sequence continues at coordinate 20,046,044 of JAULUF010000050.1, forward strand.
TGCGCATATTGCATACCTCGAGGTGGTTTTTTATGCATCTCAAAACAATAGTCAGACTTACAGTAGCGCAGACAGTCAACGCAATGTTTTGGCTTTTTGGGTTGTTTATGACATTCCGGGTCATTACAGACATCGCAGATGTACCGACATCTGTGATCTCTTCTGCATGTGAACCCTCGGTAGCAGAACTCACACATGTATGAGGTGCCAATAAATGCACGTAGATTTTTAATCATAAAATAACGATTGTCATGCAGGTACAAAAATACTGTTTTAGGATGCGGATCGTCTGTGTTTGTATACTTCTCCAAAACACCTGTATCAGACCGATAGAAGACAACTATTTTAACGTTCAGCATCTGTTCAAACCGTCTGATGTCATTAAACGCTATCTTGTGTTGGTCAACATAGCCAGCTGACTTCTGCAATGAAGATGCTACAGACTCTAGCTCTATGTGTGGTTTCTGTGGATTTAGGAAATGTGCCAGACATATTGCAAAACAAAGATTGTTTGAAATATTCGTGGGACAGAACAGATTAAGTCTGTTTTTGGTAATCACTTCATTGTGGGCAAGATCACGGATCTTTCGATAAGCACCGCCATGTTTACTTCTCGCTATCGACAGTCTTAAATTCAATCTCTCATCAAACTGGACGTCAGAGTTGTTCTGCATTATTTTTTCAAGATCGTTTATAAATAGATCTACACTATAACCATTGCTACCCGTCAAAAGTGTACTAACATCTGCAGGGCTCTCAAGTTTTGAAGACAGGCAAGTGTGACATCCACTCTTCTGAGCAGGTGTTGTCAGTGAACAGACTTTAAACTGTTAAGTTACAGACACACTCATGAAAAACTGATGCTAATTATCTGGGAAACATTCTCTAACATAGCAGTCAAGTTGTCATTGTTTGTGTCAAACAAGTTGTGAATTTGTTGTAACATTAAAACAGGAGATCATGACTTACTCTGTGCTCAAAGAAAGTGATGCTCGGAGATCCAGTGTTTTCTCTATGGGTGAACGAAACTTTCGGAAGGTGTTGTGCAGAATCACATGAACAATTCCAGGATATGCTTTTTTTCATTGGTTGTTGCATTAAATCTTACCCAGATACAATAGTGCTATTTTCTGATTGGCTATTGTGTAGGCCTTGGGGAGACGTGCGTCACGCGCTTGATTCCTGCCGGTTCTATAGTGAGAGCGGCGCGGCCAGAGAAATTTTGGGCGCTGCGGCATATTAAATATATTATAAATAGTTTTTCCGCGTGAGAAATACAATGTGTGGCGGGAGGGCGTGACTAAAGACCGAAATGAGTGACTGTCACTCTCAATGCGTGACACTTGAGAGCCCTGCATCTGATGTCAAACTCGACCCCCTCAACGTGATGCTGATTAAACACCCGTCTCCGCCTAACAGTCTGGAAAACTCCACAATTTCAGAAAGTGTGTCATGTAAAAACACGGTGTAGGCTGCTAAATCTGTCGAAGATATCTCTCGCAGGTTTATAAGCCAGTGGATTTCCAGACCATTGAACCGAGCTCGTGGCAGTACAGAGTACCCACTAACATCGCCACCCACTGTTACAAGTGATTCTATATCTCTATCTGTGAGACCCATGTTGGGTGCATCAGGGTTGAGTGTGCGGTGTGTCTGGGTACCTGTGCCATCTCCTGACTGGTGAAGAGACACAAGATGATCAATTGCAGAATTTGGTTCTGGAGGAGGTTCTGACACCTCTCCTGCTTGTTGGGTATTTACAACATGTTCAAAATCATTATTTGGTTCAGGATCCTCATCGGACATTGATCTCACAATGTTTAATAGTTCTACCAACGTACCAGTTGAAGACTCAGAACTATTCATATCCTCCACAGTCTGTATTAAATAGAGCAATGTTTCTGTGTTACTGCACTGTTCAAGGGGCACCACATTACCATCGTTTCGTCTAAACCTAGCTACCGGACCCTGATCAAAACCATCTGGCACGTTTAGACATTTTAAAATCAGATCTTTTTTTATTTTATTTATTTAAAACCACAGGTAGTCGCACATTTAAAAACTATGGATGATAAACCCCCGTGTCCATACATTAAAAAAAAAAAAAAGGAAAGAAAAACTACCTAACCAACAACTATACATTCATGCTAAAATCACATCCAGTGTGTAACAAAAAAACAAAACATAGTATGAATTAAAAAAACAATAAAAATATATAAAATGTTCACAACTCACCCCTGTTTCTTTTTAAGCGTGAGCACAAGATGCTTTAATAAATCCACATTCAAGCATTGTTCTCCGGCTACTTTTTGGATAGTCCCACTATGTAACCGCTGTGCTGCTAGGCCTTGTTTAATCCAGATATCTTGTTGTTGTTGTGCAGCCTCATAGGCATCTAAACGTCTCTCAATTGCATTAAGGCGTTTGTCAAAACGTACCTCGAAGGCATTCAATGCGGTCTTGACAGAGTCCTTTATCAGTCCAGCTGATTGTGTTGATTGTCTTTATTGCGTTGTGTTTCCCGTCTGTAAGCCTCCTGATTTGAAGGCAGCTCTTCAGGGTCGGATTCTTCCACAGCCACCACACGTTCGCTGGATGGACCAGACTGCTGTCTTTCTTTAGGGACAGTTGTAAATACACAATCATCCCACGATTGTATCAAGCCTTCAGTCCAGCTCTGAACATCATTTATATCCGGAACTGCACTGTCAACTACGACCACCTCTGTTAAGAAGAAGAAGAAAGGAGTGAAAACAATAAGTTAGTACAGGTGTGTGTTAATATTATAATAACAAAACTAATATTATTATTATATTTTCTAAGACTAAGAAATAAAATAAAATAAAATAAAAAAATAAAAAAAATCTGTTACTAGTCGTATTGTTTTTAATGTTAAAAGTACCAAACTCTATAACATTCTATATCTGGGTGTCAGACATAAACAGACAAACAAATAAGACCAGACTAACAATGACTATAAAACCGACCTTGTAATACTAGTACACCATCTATAGAGGGATGCAACAGGCTAAAAAAAGCACCATGTCAACACCTTTACACACAGTTCTCCATTGTAGACAGGGAACACCACAGCAGCTTTACGTTTCAGCCTATTTTTCGGCTTTGCCACTATCCCCTTCAAGTCATCCTTGTCCGCATCATTCGCACATTCAGACACACCAACCGCACTCACCACGTTTGAAAATCCTTCTGGAAACACGCATGTTAAAGTTTTAAAATAATTCAACAAACCATAACACTAATATAAATGTTTGATAAAGACAAATTACAAAAGCAGTTACCAAGGGGCGTAACGTTAGCGCTCGTGCTGTCACCCTGAACTGTATGCACTAACGCAGAGATAGTCACCCGTTTCGGCCCTGGTAAAAACAAAAACACAAAGAAGATAAGACATTTTTCACACATCCACAACACCGTTTAAACACGGGTGTAACAACATTTAACATTACCGCGCACAAGTGCTTCCGAGCTCTCGCGTGAAGATGCACCAGCGTTGTGCGATGCAGCTGCTGTGCTATGCCTATGCGCCGTCACGCCTCCTGGTAAAAACAAAACAAAACATGATTATCCATCACACACACAATACCACTCGCCTGATTCAGGAAATTAAGCTCCTCAACAAGATCGATGAGATTCAAACTATCACCATCTGAAGCGTGCAGATAAAACCTGTAAAGTAACAAGTAACGCAATAGAACAGCAACTCTCATATAAATAAATAATGTTTCTTAACAATGTTACTAAATAATAAAAAAAACACTTACTGTTAAGACTGGCTTCCATCTTCTTGCACTCACGTTTCCAACAACACAATCTGGCTTGGAAAATAGTTTTGAGAACAAGGAAAAAACTGCGGAGGCGCTTGACGCGAGACACTAGTACGCTTCAGTAACTACGTTCGCGTTCTACACAAATTTATACACGCAGCTTTGGCGAAGTGTGAACTCAGCCCTCCCCAGCAGACAGAATACACACGGACATAACACCTATCGCTCAGGTAGAGGTCAATAAACCAGGAAGGCCATGGGCAGACACCTTTCTCTCACACCTCCAACCCAGGATGTCACCGCAGGAGGATGTCACATGGCGCAGCGCATACTAGACACGCAGACGCCACGCTGCCCCATCATAAATCAGAGACACATGGATCCCCTCATTCCGTGTCAGCCATGAGTGACAGTGACACATGGTATATGTTAACACTACTGGTGTGAAATATCAAAACTGTTGTAAGAGATTATCATACAAGATTATCGACCGATTGGGATAATATGGTGAAAGCATCTGTCAGTAATGTTTCCACGGTGTGCACGACTGTCAAAAACATTCTTGAACAAATGCCTGAATGTAAGGAATCTCTCAGAATAGGTAATATTGTTTGGATGACGTAATCCTGTGTATTGTAACCCTGTACTTTTTTCTATTCTGAAATAAAAGAATAGATATTCCTGAAATAAAATGTTTTAAATGGACGTGTGTTGAAAAACTTTTATTGTTTGTAAAATAAAAAATAAAAACTGAGCAACATTTGTATCTGATTCATTATTGTCTGAAAGGCACACAGCGTCGACATGGCAGAGCTAATGAAGAAAATTTACTATGACCCAGCGAATTCTGGTGCTTTGGGTGGTAAAAACAGATTAAAACAGGCTGTGTTACAGCAATACAATGTAAGATTATCTGATAAAGAGGTGTCTGAATGGCTGTCCGCTCAAGACACATACACGCTTCATCGTAACTGCGCCAATAAAATATAAACAGAACCGTGTTGTTGTGTATGGGATAAATCATAACTTTCATGCAGACTTAGTGGATATGACCGCTTTTTCAAATTATAATGATAATATTAAATTTATTCTTACGGTTATTGATTTATTCATTAAGTACTCATGGACTCGTGTTTTGAAAAATAAGACGGGACCGGAAGTGGTTAAAGCTTTTACGTCTATTTTGAGAGAAGGACGGACACCCGTGAAGTTACAGACAGATAAGGGTACAGAGTTTTTCAATAAACATTTTCAACAGATGACAAAAAAATAAAACTAACATACACCATTTTGCAACAGCCAGTGATTTATAAGCTAGTGTTGTCGAAAGATTTCATAGAACTTTAAAAGGATGAATGTGGAGGTATTTAACATCTGTTAAATTAGATAAGGGAGACCAAAAATTACACCACTTTGGCAGCAACATGTATGGCTACGTATAAAACACATCCCAAAAGACACAATAGCTCTGACACGTAACAATGCATACACCAACCAGAACAAGACTTATTCAAACATCTCAATTGAATGGCTTGAGTTTGTCCGAAAATCGCGGTCCATAGATGTTCAACATGCCCTTAACAGCGGTGAGGCGTCATTTGGGAAATACTATGTGGACGGATTCTATGACGATGGTGATGTGAAAAAAGCATTTGAATTTCTCGGGTGTTTTTTTCATAGGTGCGAGCGCTGTTATAACCCCAATGATATAAACCCGTTATCAAAAGTGCCTTATGGTGTTCTGAGAAGACAATGTGATGACAAGATTGAAATTTTGGAGCGTACGTATGGTCTTCAGGTCGAGGTGATTTGGGAATGTGATTGGGTCCGCGCTAAACAGACCGACGCAGCAGTGATGGATTTTATGTCCACTTACAAACACACTGAAAGATTGAAACCACGTGAAGCTCTATTCGGCGGCCGTACTAACGCATTAAAACTGTACCACAAAGTTGCGGAGGGCGAGCGGATTAGGTATGTTGACTTTACATCACTATATCCCTACTGCCAGGCTCGAAAATGCTACCCAATTGGGCATCCTGAAATAATACACAAGGATTTTCAAAACCTTGAAGATTATTACGGACTCGTCAAGGCAACAGTCCTTCCGCCACGGAAGTTGCTTCACCCCGTTCTACCTTATAGGACCGGGGGCAAGTTAATGTTTCCACTTTGTAGGACATGTGCTGAACAGCAGAACCAGACACACCTGTGTGTGCATACTAATGAGCAAAGAGCTATTCATGGGACCTGGGTTAGTATTGAGCTGTTAAAAGCCATTGAGAAGGGTTATGTAGTGACACAAATCGATGAGGTCTGGCATTTTCCCCAACGATCTGAAACGTTGTTTTGTGATTATGTTAAAACATTTTTACAGTTCAAACAGGAGAGTTCAGGGTTTCCGAAAGACGTTGTGACTGATGCCGACAAAGAATCTTATGTTAGAGATTACTTTGAGAAAGAAGGGATTAACCCTCTGGGGTCCGAGGTGTTTTCTGGGTCCTGGAGGTGTTCTGACATGCTCTGACATTTGTGCTTATTTCTGATACTTGTGACATTTTCATTGCTAAAGTCTGATTACACTGTATTCAGCACAAACTCTGCTTCAGTAATATGTCAGCAGCATGTATGTACAAGTTTGAGATAATGAAGTTTATGCGTGGTTTGTGAAAAAAACTAAAAAACATTGTCACTGAAATAAGGTCATAAAACCCATACTAATTATTTCTTCACAAGACTTTTGAAAATTGTATCATGTGGCCTTGAATATTTGCTTCAAAACTATGTGAAAATCATCCTGACTACTCATTCAGATAAGACAATATATTGACTTAAAATTTGTAAGACGTGTTTTGTGTAAGAAAGCTTTATGCGGAGGGGCGTTAACAAGCCATGAATATATAGTGTTTTCACACCTGAGAAAGACAAAGGCCCTCCCCTAATGGCCCTATAAGGTGCTATCAGGTGCTGTCATTGTGAGAACCCTTGCACAAAGAATCAGGAGAGACTTAAAAAAGAATGGCTTTTAGATTGTTTGGATTTATTTACAACACAACCAAAAAGTTACACAATCAAAGACAAAAAAAGCACATTAGTAAAACACACTGATCTAAAGACAGAGACTTGGACAATCACACACATTTGTGCCATTCCTAAAACATATAGGTTACATACCTGTCATCTCCAAGGTGTTTGATTTTTCACCATGATCATGTACACAGACTCACGTGAATGTCAGCTGGACTCAGTGCTGGTCCCTGTAAAAACATTTGTTAGAAAAAAAAAAAACAGCTGTGAACGTGCTGATATCAGGAGAAACTATTTTAGATTTTTCTGGTTCAAATTATGACATTTACTAAATACATACATACACTATATATAGGCCTATGAACTCCCAAGTGTGTTGTGCCTTAGGTATATGTGTAGGGCTGCATGAAATAATAACAATAGCCTATAAATCACTAAAAAGTTCAGTAACACTACATTAGAGAAAACTATGTGGATTATCATGTTACTTCAAACGTTTCCATTCGTTATGACGTTATGAAATGAGATTGCAGGAGTAAAAACATGAAGCCTAATATTTGTTTTGTTTTGTTTTGTTTTTCAAGACCACAGCGCGCGTGACCCAAACTCAGCGCGTGCAAACATTTACTGAATGCGATCGAGCTGGACCAAACTATGAAGCATTATTCTTACATAATTATACATATCTACATGTGAGCAGATATCCACATTCCACAGTATTTAACAATAAACACAGGTCTAAACATTATAATATTCACGATCATACGAGCCTTCTGTTATATCGTGCTGTGTTTAATTATCGAACATAAAAACATTCGTAGCCTTTTATGTATATACAATTAGTATTAGGCTTCATGTTTTACTCCAATCACATTTTATAACGTACATTTTAGTCTAGCACCAGTTTAACTAATAGTAACTAATAATAACAGTAGTAACATGCTACTACAAACAATAACATGTCTTACCTTAAAAATCGTTCTCATAATCAAATCGTATTCTTCTAACTCTTCTGAGGTAAATCCAAGATAAACAGCACAGTATTTCACACTCGTGAAACGCAGAGCAGGACTGAAGACTGAAGTCGGGGATTATCTGTTTTGAGAGCGTAACAGTTTGCGTTCCTCCACGTGGCTCATTAGTATGCGAGCAGCTGTTGCGCGTGGGCGTGGTCACATTAACGTTAATGAGCTCAGGCTGGAGAAACTGTACTTGTCGTTGCTTTCATACGAATTACTTAAACAGAATATTTGTTTTTGATATGATTTACATCATTTAAAAATAGAGACTCAAAGCGTTGTAAAGACATACGTTTCAGATCTGTGTGACAAACATTTACTGAGTTACAGATAATTTACAGTCGCGTTTCAGAATGAGCTTCACACTGAGAGAGACGGCAGAATGCGCATCATGTTTATTTTCTTTATTTTACGAAAAACACAACATTTTGTTTTTATTATGAGTGTACACAAATAAAAGAAGAAATTTAACAGTTTTGAATGATGTAAAACACTTGCCTGTATGACAAAAATAGACAGAGTTATTTGAGTCTATTTTGCACTGATAAGAAAAAAAGCGAGACAATCGCGCCGGCGCGATAGCAGACCCCAGGGGGTTAAGCTGAATCTGGACAAGATCGAGTTTAATGCAGCACGCAGATCCATTATGAAGCTACTTCTTAATTCATTATGGGGGCGCTTCTCTATGCGCGAACAGCTGCCCACAACTGAAATACTTACAGACCCTGAACAGTTTGCCCGATACATTTTTGGCATCGAGTATGAACTCAAGCATTTCTCATTTGTGTCAGACACTGTTGCGATCGTTCAGTGGGCTTATGCAAATGGGAAAGGGGTCCAGACCCGCGACATTAACGTCTTTCTTGGGGCTTTTACAACAGCCCATGCACGGCTAGGGCTTTATGAGCTTATGGACAGGTTGGGTGATAGACTGCTCTATTGCGATACCGATAGCGTTGTTTTCACATCTAAAGATGGTGAATTTGAGCCCCCACTAGGCCCATACCTTGGTGACCTTACTGATGAAGTTGGGGATGGAGACCATATTGTGGAGTTTTGTTCGAGCGCTCCAAAAAGTTACGGGTATCGTACTGCTAAGGGCAAGGTCTGTATGAAGGCCAAAGGTATCACTCCGAATGCCGTAAACTCTGAGACCATTAGGCTAGACTCGTTAATAGGTCTTGTTGAACAGTATGTGAGGGGTCGGGACGACGGTAATTACATTCTCGCATACACCGACAGTATAGTGAGGAACAAAAAGCAGTTCACATTACACAACAAGTCAGTTGTGAAAATTGTTTAAGTTGTGTACAACAAACGCGTTTTGCTCCCAGACCTAACCACACTACCATATGGCTACTGACAACGTTTTAGGTCATCGAGGTGTGTTAGCCTCAGATGGTTTTGATTTCAGATTACAACACCCGTTTTCATGTGTGTTAAGCGGCCCTTCTAGCTCAGGAAAAACATTTTTTGTAAAAATGTTGTTGGAAAATGCTAAAAGTGTAATATCTAAAAATATTGAAAACATTGTGTACATTTATGATTGTTGGCAGCCTTTGTATGATGAATTGTTGAAACTGCATGATATAAAATTTATTGAAAGCATCAATAAACAGACCCTGAATGATGATCGTTTGTTCCCCACCAACAAGACTATGTCCGATGCTAGTAGCAATTCTGAAGTTCAAAGACTCTTTACACAGTATGTGCACCATAAGAGTTTGAGTGCCCTGTATATTGTGCAAAACTTGTTTTTTCAAGGTAAATCCAGCAGGACCATCAACTTGAACACAAATTATTTGGTATTGTTTAAAAACCCCAGAGACAATACCCAAATTAATGTGTTAGCCCGACAGATGTACTCCAGAAAAACAAATTTTTTCATGGACTGTTATGAAAATGCAACCGGCATTCCTTTCGGGTACCTCTTGATTGACTTTAAAGCGAAAACACCAGAGCAGTACAGTCTCAAAACAGATATACTGTCACAATATCCAGTTGTGTACATTCAGAAAAGAAAATATTGACAGAGAGATTTGAAAATGTCTGCAAGACTTTTAAGAAACCTACCTCTTTTAAAGTTGTTATTAAAAGCCACACCTAAACAAAGGCGCGTTATTTTAGAGGTGGCTGCAGACGAGCTCATTGTGACGTTGTGTGAAGTAGCTCTTAACGTAGTCCATGGTAACATTCCGCTAACAACACAACAGTATCAGAAACTGAAGAGAAGAAGAAGCGAGATCAAAATTGTTGCCGATAAAAAGGTTGGAGTTAGGCGTAAAAGACGGTTAATCAACCAACAAGGAGGATTTCTATTACCATTGTTAAGCGTCGCAATTCCCTTTATAACCAGTTTGGTTACCTCTAAATAAGCTTTGGTGATGGAGTATGCTGAGAAGATGTTTTTAGTCCCACAACACCAGTTGGATAAGCTGAAATCCTCTAACACCCGTGAGTCTATACAACAGGTTGTGGAGAACGACCTGGACATGACTATAAGAAATATCTTGCACAGGACAGATCTGGATCACCATGAAAAAGCTAAGATGTACACCGGTGTTTTGCAGAGGTTTTTAACACTCACTAGACAAGGGGATAGGGAATCCACCACATTAACATTAAGTCTACCACAGCCTGGTAATGTTGAAAAAGAAGACCCACCCGCTACAGGCCGTGTGAATGCCCACGCCGGTCTAGGTGATTTTGCAGATGAGATTTTAAAGAATATACGGCAGAGGAGTGTGAAAAATGTTCGTTACATTTTAGATAAAATGTCTAAAACTAACACATTCAAATCACCCGATCTCGACCAGACTAAGTGGCTAAGTTTTTAATCCACACAAAGTGTGTGTATTGTGTTCTGGTTCTTTTTTTTTTTTTTTGAGAAACTTATGATGTGATGTATATGTAATTAAAGAGGGATTAAAGAAACAAATCTCCGTTCATTACTTGTTTTATTAAAAATATTAAGCATGAGACATGAACATTTCACCCATTTGCACACACTGAACACATTTGAAAACATTTTCATTACATGGAGCTTGTTTTAGTTTTTTCACAAATGCTGACACCTTTTTGTCATTTTTAATAAAATCATTGCAATACAATTTCAACACATAATCATAATCAAATCCCTTTGCCATGTGGTAGAGAAAGAACACACAATGTTGACCACACGTGTCTGATGAAAAATCTTGGACTTGCACAGTTGAATGTTGAACTTGACTAGAATTGAGCTTTAAAAAGTTTTTGATAATCGGCGGAAAACCATGGTAGTCTGGTTTATTACCAAAGCTGTCGAAAAAACATCCTACACCGTCCTCATTTATATAGATGGCCACTCAGTGTTCCCCTGGGAGTCCTGAATGATGTGTATTGATTAAAACCATTGCTGGTAGCTTTCTTAAAGGGGTTTTTGGTAGATAGTCACATGGTAGAACTCCGAGAAAATAAGTATTGCATGATACCTTATCCATGACAGTCATAAGCTGTACAGTGTTCATTTAAACGTGTTAGTAGTAATCAACCAGGATCGGACGGCGATTTGACACTTCAATCAAACTGTCAAACAAGGCATAAACAATAAGGTTAATCGTACGTGGTAGTGGTTGTCTGAAACGGGCTTCTAGTCTAATATTACCACTTTTGATAAGCGACACATGCTGGCTACACTCCTCATCTGGTGCGAAATTTGAACGCATAGAGTGCGCATATAGCCGTGCAGAAAATCCTCCCTATTGATGCATAGAGCCTGGTTTTTAAGATGCCTTCCAGATGCCAGCGCTAATTGGTAAAACTCCCGCACTGCAGAACCATTTTCATATTCAGGTTGCAGAGGCTTCGCGGGGTACTGTTGACCATCCAGATAAATGGCCAAAAATTCTAAATCGTAGGTTTTAAATGCAAATGGGTTTTTATTATACGCCCCCACAAATGCATCATTATCAACCATCGCTAGAACCAGAGATTTTGGTAGAGTTCCTAAGAACAAGTTTTCTTGATTGCAGACACGTGAGCCGGCAGGTACTGAGAAGTTTTTCAGACACACTCTGTCGATGGGGTACTTGGCAGTGGTTGAGAGTAGGGCTTGTGCATGGCCCAGTCTCACAGCTGGTGACAGACACTTTTTTCACAAATAGCGATGCAGATAGGATGTTCAGTTTATAGGCTGTGGCATTGCTCCTCATCAGGCAGAATTCATCTTTACCTCTAGTCATTCTAATTTTAAGGTCTAGTCCATTAAGCAATAGTTTTTCTTGAAAGAAGATATCGCTGTGAACAGGAGCGAGTAGTTCGACTACATTACTAGCGTTGGTGAAGGCTGCTCTCTTTGTCAGACCACGGTTTTCACCTGCTGGGTCCGCCACATCCATATGCCCGGCCGTGTCTAGGTAAAAAAGCCCTGCTGAGAAAAGCGTTTCAAGGGTATGTTTACCGTAATTGGTAAGACATTCTTTCATACAGCGGTATGGATATGTGCTAGAACTCTGTGATATAAGCCGATCTCCAAGCGATACATCCACTTGTGAAAAAATAGTAGCTCCAGGGTAGTTGACAAGCCCTACGGGATCTACATCTGCAATATCCGATCCATCAGCATTAGTGATTTTGAGGCGCAAAAAAACTAATGTGTTGTTTAGATCTATGTAATCCTCTCCATTCCCCGCAATAAAAAAGCGGCGATGTGTCGGATATCGCTGATAATGGTGGCACTTCTGTATAAGTGTTTTTTTCAATTGCGGTTTGAGTTAGTGGTACTGTAAACAGATCCAGTTCGGACTTTAAACACTCCTCTGACATGTTGTGTAGAAAAGCCATGATCTAAAATATTGTTTTAACAGAGTTCCTTGATCTTTTTGAAGCAGTACGCTTAGCTGTCTCCTGGCGCTTGCGTTTTACAACTGATGTTTTCTTGGGGGGACGTTTTGTTTTCTTCTGCTTCTGGCCACTCCTCCGCACCCCCGGTGGCCTAGATGCTCTTTTGCGAGCCATTACCATTAGCCCTGATCCGTCTTGAGTATCATAGTTGTTGTTAAAAGATCGCTATAACGTATTACTAACAACGTCACTTAGTATGTTTTTTGCAGCTGATTTAAGATGCGGCTTGGCTATGCTAAATCCTCGTTTTAGTAGTGGTATAGCCATTCTAAAGAGCCCTCGAAAAAGGCCACCCAAACCGGCCCCATACATAACTCCGCCTCCTGCATACCCAGGGAGCCCGTTGCCTGCCTGATTCTGGTAATAGGCAACGTAGCGCATATGGTCGACATTGTGGTTGTTGAAATACACCATTTTAAACTAAATGTTTTACAGGCCTGAAGTGAAGTTTAATGCACACTTTCCCGTAAGAAAATGGGACGTGTTGATTTTGATCGTCCTTCACCTCTATAACGATATCCGTAATGACAGATTTGTTGATAGACGCGTAGTGGGGTTTGTCATATCGAACACTGACTGTGTTATTGTTATCCCCTGTCATTTGTACACACTCCAGGAGCGGTACGAATGCATCACCTACGGATTGGTAACGGATAATATCCGTGTAGATATAAAGAGTATAGAAACCCCCGTGTATGTCCGACTGATGCATCGCATATGTTACAACATCCTTTTCAAAATTAGTTTTTTCAGGATTTGTTTTTTGCAGAATAGAATCTCCTATAGGGACGCCTGGTTTCAATCCTAAAATAACGGCTAGTTTTCCATGGAATGTTACTGAAATGTTAGGTTTTGCTTTCAGAAATACTTTGTTTTTTACACGGTCGTAACCGAATACCCCCTGGGGTGCTACTAAATCATTTATTACACTAACTAGAGATGGGACATTGTCGTAATACCCTGTTTTTATAGGAATGCGTAGTTTCGACAAGCTGGTCGTCTTCACATCCACACCGTGGCGTATGCTATTATTGTATTTTCATTATCGACAGTGGTGGGTCCTATGTTTATCTAGAAAATGGCATCATTGCTGTTAAAGGTGTACCAACTTCTTGGATATTCAATTTGAACAAGTCCCACCACCCCATTCTCCTTTTATATTTATAGGGGTAGCCAGTCTTGTTGTATAATTAGAGATTTTATTATTCGGGTACACAGACAGTGAGGCGTTGCAGGGTAGTGTGACATAAAATCTGCCCTCAGCCATGTCTGTTTTTTATACAACTGTACGCATCCTGGGTGTGTGTTTTGTTTTTATGGCTTCTGTACATCAACTAATTCTTTCTAATCGATCCATGACGCAAATTTCGCAGGCCACCCGAGCCACTGTACCAGCACTAATGTTTTGCGACCTTTTGTCTTCTTATCTAAAATTTTTTCAACTTTAAAGGTTTTGTTTTTGCTGACAATTATTTTTTGCAATTCTTCTGCGTAAAAAACACAGTCGATAACATCCCCGTCGTAATCACTCAATCTGTAAACAGGAGGATCCCGTGGGATACACGCTGATATAGTAAAATACTCTTGTGTGTAGTTTTCCTCATAACCCTTTGCAAACGGTCCTCTGACTTTAGAAATTCGAACCACATCGCCATTCTTGTATTTAAATATGGGGTTAACACTACAAGGTCTGGTATCTCCATATAGGTTGTGTAACACAACAGACTCGTTTTCTTTCCCCACATCAATCGGCCTCATCTTGATGCTTCTGTGATGCCTCGCATTGTATCCTTGTGTAATGTCTTGAAGTATGTCGATGTACCGTTTGGAGTTTGTAGCTGTTAAATATCTCCACATTCTACCTTTTAAGGTTCTATTAAACCGCTCAACAACACATGCCTTTAATTCGCGTAATGGGAAATATTGTACTTTTTTGTTACGTTTTGAAAGTGTTTGTTAAAAAACTCCTTTCCTTTATCTGTCTGTAATTTCTGTGGTACGCGACCCTCTTTCAGTATGGATTCAAAAGCTTTAGAGACCTCTACACCACTCTTGTTTTTTAATGCCCGTACCCAAGCATATTTACTGAACAGGTCGATACATGTCAACAGAAAACAGTTGTTGTCGTTTACCGAGGCATATGCCGACATATCAACTAGATCGGCCTGGAACAGCATATCTACACCATAGACAAAAACACGATTCCTTTTGTATTTTAGAGGGGCAGTTCTATGTAGTGTATACGCATCCTCACCAGCGAGCCAGTCTGAAACCTCTTTATCGGTTAAACGAAACCCCGTTTCTTTTAAAACAGCATCTTTTAAGCGTTTTTTCCCCCCTAAAGAACCGGGGTTAGAAGGTGTGTAATAAGTCTGTTTCATTTCTTCTGACATGTTTCCACTTCACGCTCCACAAAAGAATAAACACAGGTGCTTTAAGTGATTAAGGTTTTTATTAAACCGTTAAAAGAAACATTGGTATCATACAGCATCGATGTCAAGTCAAGTCACCTTTATTTATATAGCGCTTTTTACAATACAAATTGTTTCAAAGCAGCTTTACAGAGATAACAGGAAAACAATGTTGTAATAGTATTGTTAAATTCAAAATTAAATGTTAAATGTCCCCAACTAAGCAAGCCAAAAGCCAATGGCGACAAAGCGAAGAGAGGCGAAAAAGGCAACAGTGGCAAGGAACCAAAACTCCATCAGGTGACAGAATGGAGAAAAAAACCTTGGGAGAACCCAGGCTCAGTCAGGGGGCCAGTCCTCCTTTGGCCAACGAACGAACAGTGTATGATTATGAGTTAGGCAGCATAATGTCAGGAGTCAGATGTGATCAGAACTTTCACGATATTTATCCAGTTCATCTGGTTGGAGGTTGGGTCATCCGGCCGGTGAGAAGATGAGTGTGTTGATGTTGATGTAGTGTAGAAATGTTATACACATCACAATGTAGTTCTCAAGAATGTAATCAACCAGTGTTTCAACAATTTCACAAACATCAGTCTAATTGTTTCTAGACAATATGTCTACACATAGATCGGTCACATATGCACACAAGCATAATATATCAGCTATTCTAATACAGCTGTACTATCTAATCTAATACAGATTCAGTCTAATACAGATTCAGACTAATCTAATACAGATTCAGTCATCAGGTCTAAAATTTTTCTGATAGTTAGACAAACTGGTTCACCCGGATTAACGCATAAACGCATATCTGTCCATTCATTTGACACTGTTCTTACAACAGACATTTGTTTCTTGAGGTTTGTAAAACGTTTGGTATCAACATCACATTTGTTTACAGTAACAGATACATTGGGACATTCATTAATGATCTTATACAACAAGCTGGTCATCTCACATCTAATACGCTGTTTAAGTAGCCACTTTGCCATTCCATTTGCAAAACACGTGTTACCCATGTCACTGTTACTGTCAGACAACTTGGACAATACCTTTCCAGCTGTCCACAGCGTCATAGACAATTTGCTCACTACTGACGTCCACAACTCTCTCTCTGACTTCACGAAGCTTTTCCACAATGAAAACTTCGTCACGCAGTTCATGTAAAATAGCCTCCACTGATCCTTGAATCCTCTGGGGGTGGACCCTTAAACCACAACGGGTCAATGCTTGAGCAACGATGTGCTTAAGGTCTGGTCTCACCAGATTACGTGTCAGTTCCTCAAAGTAGGCGTTAAAAGAAATAGGGACCCGGTTCAAATAAACAGGAGTGTCTAATCTGACTGGGGTGATCCACTTCACAACCCAAACAGAGTTCTTTCAGCTTTTTGTTGATGATATGTTCCAGAAGGACCACAACAGTCGCTTTTATGATTTTGAATCCATCAGAGCGGATACAAATGTCTGTGTTGTCAATTCCGGCAAAGGCCGCTGCTCCAGCTATTGCACCAGTGTTGCCGTATGGTGTTGTAAGGAAGGTCAGGTTGTGATATCCAAGGTCCATGCAAAACCAACTGTTGTCGCATGTTTGAGGGTGGGGCTCCAGCGGTGTAGCATTGTCGTCAGGCATCGCAGGGGCAGCCTCAGGGTTGTTGCTGTAGGAGTAGACAGTTGTAGATTCTTGAGACATGGTGAATGAATGTAGCAACTGAGCCGATCTGCAGGCGTTTTTTAATGACTGTAATATGTGGGTGGGCTTAAGAGGCGGTCTTCAGCATTGGTGACGCCCTTCTTAGGGTGAAACAATTTAATCTTTATAGAGCTGTAACGGTCATACATGTCGCACCATCTAAACATCTTGTCCACGCATGTAAATACGGTGTCAAGCATACGAACATCTTTCCACTGAAACAAAAATTTCATGTCATAGCACAAGTGATGCTCAGATTTACGAACAGGCCATGCTCGTTCGCAGAGCTTTGTCTTGTCGTTGCAGCAAAAAACATAAACACAATTGTCTGGTAACTTTTTACTATGGTCCCCGACCACACGAAATCTTGTGTCAGGAATTAAGCCATTAGTCTTTAGTCTTTAGTCTTTATTGTCCTATAAGGATATTCTTTTTCACACATGTCATTGTTACATTCCATGCAGGATGTACACAGCCTCATACATATAACGTATATCATATAACATATAACATATAACATATAACCTATAACACCCCCCAATGGGTAGTGTCACGGGAGTTTGTTAAGTGCAGTGATTGCTGAGGGTATAAAACTTTTCTTAAAGTGCGCTTTTTTCCAGTCCAGGGCTCTATATCTACGGCCAGATGGGAGTAGGGTGAAGAACCGGTTCAGGGGATGGTCAGGGCTGCTTACTATGGTCCATGCAAGGCGTATGATGGCTGTGTCATTTGCATCAGTGAGGTTGGGGGTAGGAAGCTGTATTATCTTGGATGCTAAGTGTGAGATTTTAATGAGTTTGTTCTTGCTGATGACATTTAGTATGGTGAAGAAACAGGGGGAGCAGTAGAGTAGAAGGGGTTGGATGATGCTTTTGTAGAGTAGCAGAAGAAGATGGGGGGCAACATACAGTGATCTTAGTTTGCGTATTGCATACAGTCTCTGTTGTGCACGTTTCTGTGTAATGGTGACATGTTCATTGAAGTTAAGCTTATTGTCAATGGTGAGACCAAGATATTTGAAAGTGCTGACCTGTGCCACTGGTTGGCCATGTATAGTGATGTGAGTGAGTCCAGGGGGTGATTTTGATGCATGAATAACCAGTTCTTTTGTCTTGTCAATGTTGAGTTGGAGGTAGTTATCAGAACACCACAGTGCAAAATCTGTGATGGACTGGTGGTAGGCTGTGATGGAACTGTTGTCTGTAAGTAGTCCTACTATGGCTGTGTCATCTGCATATTTGTAGTAAGTGGTGTTGGGTAGTGAACTATGGCAGTCATTTGTGTAAAGTGTGTACAGGAAGGGACTGAGTACGCAACCTTGGGGGGTTCCAGTGTTGGTGATAATGGTTGATGATGTTGTAGTCCCTATTTTCACTGTCTGTGGCCTGTTGCTGAGAAAGTTGTTAATCCAGTGGATGAGGAGAGGGGTGACATTCAGGTGCTGGTAATCCCACTCGGCTACGTACAACGGATTATCACCACAGTCGTGCAAATCTCTCCAAACGTAGTGGAAAAACACAAACCAGTCTTTGTCGTGGAAAATCAGACATGGGTTCTGAGATGTAAAATCTTCTTCAACATCTGCCGTGTAGAGTTTCACACAACGCTGCACCTAGTCAAACACATACCTCACCACACGATTACCAGACATTGAGAAATCACGCTTCACAAAAGCCGAGTCTTCATGAAGAAACTTTGTCAAGCTAACATTTTGCTGTTTCTTCTTTGGAGCAAAAGTTAGATCTTCTCTCATTTCAACAGGTCCTCTTGTTGGCGAAATACACATAACCTTTCTAGGGGTTTTAGGAGTTCTCGGAGCAGCCGTTGTATCAGGAAAGTTGTAGAATGTCTTCTGTGTTCAACAGTGTATTGCCTAACCTTATTTAAAACTGCAACAAAAAACGTAGGTAGTGACATAGTTGTGAATAAGGCATAACAGGGCTGAACATACCATAAAAACTACAATGGCAAGTATTGAGGTGTGAGTTCATTAAACCAGTCGTAAAAGCCAGTCAAAAGTCAAATTTAACATCTGCTTGATCTGTTTTGTCTTTTAAAAGCCGCCACACTTCAGCACGGAAGATGTCACATGGCGCCGCGCATACTAGACACGCAGACGCCAACCCGCTGCCCCATCATAAATCAGAGACACATGGATCCCCTCATTCCGTGTCAGCCATGAGTGACATAAATCAATCAAAAAGTGACACATGGTCTATGTTAACACTACTCACACTTAATATGCGATTTAAAGAAATATTTAAACCAGGAGGTGGAGCAGTTTCCCATCTTCACACTGAGGTAGATTCGGGGTTTTCAGCATCAGAGAGTCTCCAGTTGTCAACAGCGTTGTATACGAGGTCTTCACAGGTCTCGTCGATTAATTTCTGTCTGATATTCCCCAATCGTTCCACAATGTACATTTCATCTTTGAGCTCAAACAAAATCGTTTCGATAGACCCTTGGATTCTTTGCAGATGTGTTGTGACTCCACACAGATTCAAAGTCTGTGCCAAGATGGTTTTCAATTCAGGCTTGAGGATTTTCAGACTGATTTCGTCAAAACATCCATAAAAATAATAAGCGGTTGGCTCGAATAAACACGAATGTCTTGTTTGGGATGGGTGGTCCACTGTACACCCCACGCAATCTTTCTTCATTTGCTTATCAATCAAATATTCCAAAATAACTGTAATGACAGCTTTTATAATCCTATGTCCGGTATCTCCAAGGCATCCGTCCAGCTAGTCACAGGTGGTGTCAGGGGTCTGACTGTTTACTGCATCGCTAGGCGCGTCAGTAACGTGACCTGCAACCCCGTAGCTTGTGAGGAATGCCAAATTGTGATATCCGAGATCCGTGCAAAATTTATTTAACCAATCGATGCTTTTCTGTGGGTATCCATTCATAGCGTCTGATAATCCATTTGTTACGAATCCATCGGCAGATCCAGTAGGGGATAGTGGTGAGTTGATATTCTCTTGAGACATGGTGGTTGTTTGAGACAGGCTGACAGTGTGAGCAGGTATTTTATTGCTTGTAGATTGTAGGCGGTGCTATATAAACGCCCCTCCTACTGGGTGTACACCAATCCGGATGAAATAGTTTGACTTTAATATTTCTGTACCTTTCAAACGCATCCAACCATGAAAAGAGCTGATTTATCTTAGAAAAAATTTCTTCCAAGACTGGTAAATCCTTCCACTGAAACATGAATATTAAATCATAGTATTTTAGATGATCAGACTCCGTAATAGGCCATGAACATTCTGGCGTAACCTTCCAAAAATCGCTGCGTAGCACATATATGTAGTCGTCCGGGTATTTATTTGTGTGGTCTGCTAGCAACCGGTATCTTGAACCCATAAATCCAGACCATTCGGCTATGAAGAGAGGCTCGTCCCCACCTTCTTTCAAATCCCTCCAGACTTTTGTGTAAAAGAGTATCCAATCCCTCTCCATGAACAGCAGGTTAGGGTCGTCTGTTGTATTTGATGTAAAACGTTCATCATTGTCAATATTAAAAAGCCTAACCTCCCTATTACCTTTATCAAAATCGTACGTGCAAGCCCTCCCGCCAGACAGGTGAAATGCATATTTCCGAAAGCCGGTTAGTGATGGCCCGTGTTTTTTCGCGGTGCTAGTGTCAAATCCTCCATAATCTCATCAAGTTTTTTTTCTGGAGTCTTTGGTGAAGCTGAGGCCATGGCTTTTCTAGGTGAATAAAAAATCACGAGTATCGTGTCTAGTTTTGCACTCCTTTTTTAAAACAGCGCGTGTGACTGGCGTCACACTATGGGAGGGGTTTGGAGGGTGTGCCTGTGTGACGCTTGGGAACACCTGTAGTGTTTTCCCACGCCACGTCATATGTGGGTGTGTCGTGGGAGGAGTTTGTGTGTGGCTACAGCATGGGTCTCCCTGCTGTCATTTCTGTCAGACCGTTCAGAAGTGTTTTCATTGTGCTCCCTAGAGATTACCTTGCATGACTTTGGAGAAAATACACTCTGCTCTCTTTTAAACAACGAGCTGGTTAACTTATGGCTTTTTTCAACAAACGGTTTGTAAAACTTACAGGTTTTAAAAAGATGTTTTATGTAACTGTTGACAAATGCTGTACAGTTTTAATACATTTTGATAACTTTTAGAAAATGCAATTTAACCTGTTTTTACTTTTACTGAAAAACGTTTTTAAATGACTGAATATTGACTTTTTAAAAAAATGGGGGCCTTGGGTGATGAGGGTGGGGGGGCCTTGGGTGATGACGGGTAGGGGCCATAGACCAGGTGTTCAAGCCGGGGTGATGAGGGCCATGGAGCAGGTGTTCAACCGGAAGTTTGAAAAAAAATAGAAATTTTTATCTATAAAATTGGTGACAGATACACCTACGCGTTACGGCTATTGCCTTCGTCAGGGTGTGTGTAACAAACAGTCTCAGGTGCATTTTAAATCACAGTTCATTAAACTAAATAGCAAACACCTGGACACACTATATAAAGTAACCAGCAGGGAGCAGAGTTCAACATAAGGAAGAAGATTTTAACATCAGAGCACAAGACATGACTCAAAGATTTAAGGAACGGGGTTACAAAAATAGCGTGATTAACAAAGCATGCAATAAAGTGGGAAATATCAGTAGAGACGAACTATTACAACAAAAACGTAAATCACAGGATTCAGATAACTCTGTTTATTTCGTGACACAGTACAGCACAGAGGCAAACAGAATTAAGAAAATTATAAAGAAGAATTGGGAAATAGTTATGAGTGACCCTTATCTCAGGGAAGTCATGCCCGAATCTCCTTCCATTGCATTTCGGAAAGCACCAACAATTAAAGACAAAATAGTGAGAAGTCATCTTTCTCCTAAGAAATCCAATACCTGGTTAAGTTCAAGTGCAGGAAATTACAGGTGTGGCAACTGTAATCACTGCGATAATATGATCAGGACTAAAACATTTAGAGCCGTAACCTCTGGCTCCGACCTGAAAATAAGATCTTTTATCAATTGTAATACTTCATTTGTGATCTATAGGTTAGAGTGTCCATGTGGATGTTTTTATATAGGGATGACTACTAGAAAACTAAAGATAAGACTATCAGAACATAAAAATGCCATTCGAGTCTGTAACCCTTTATACCCTATGGCCATTCATTACAGAGATACAAACCATGGTAGCCCTAATACACTCAAGATAATTGGCATTGAACATATCCCCAAGTCCATAAGAGGAGGTGATAGGGTTAAGAAGTTATTACAAAGAGAATATTTCTGGATTTACTCACTGAAAGCCACCACATTTCCAGGTTTAAATGGAGAACTAGATTTTGTACCATTTTTGTGAAATATTTCTCATGAAATTAGTCGTATTGTGTACTATTAGATGTATACATCCATTGATATGTATATTTTGATTTGTGTCATTTGTTCTACTTTATTTCATTGAATATATAATATCGATTTGTTATGCTTTGATTTGTATACCGTAATTTAGATATCGCTGATAATATTTCATTTGGATTTATATGTATGTGTATGTATGTATATGTGTATGTATATCTATATATGTGTGTATGTATGTATATATGTATGTATGTGTGTGTGTATATGTATGTATGTATATGTGTGTGTATATATATATATATATATATAATTTTTGTTTTTTGTTTTTTTGTTTGTTTGTTTGAGTTTGATTTGACTTTATATTATGTAAGATACTATTTAATATGTTGAACTCTGCTCCCTGCTGGTTACTTTATATAGTGTGTCCAGGTGTTTGCTATTTAGATTAATGAACTGTGATTTAAAATGCACCTGAGACTGTGTTTGTTACACACACCCTGACGAAGGCAATAGCCGTAACGCGTAGGTGTATCTGTCACCAATTTTATAGATAAAAGCCATGATTCAATAAAGGCTTTTTAATTTTTGTATACACATTTCGAGTGCCTTGGAGTATTACTTTGATTTTGAACATAATTATCCCAAGCAACCAAAGAGCACTGAGATTTCACACCCTGTGCAGCACTTCAATTGCATTTTTTGTTGTGATGAATAGTTTTCTAGTCTATTTAAAAGAATGTTGTGGTCAATTGTGTCAAATGCAGCACTAAGATCAAGTAACACTAATAGGGAGATACAACCACGATCGAATGATAAAAGCAAATCATTTGTGACTCTAACGAGAGCTGTCTCGGTGCTATGGTACAGTCTAAATCTGGACTGAAAATCCTCGCAGATATCATTTCTTTCAAGAAAGGAACACAGTTGTGAGGATACTGTTTTTTCTAATATCTTTGACAGAAAAGGTAGATTCGAGATCGGCCTGTAATTGACTAATTTTGTATGATCAAGTTGCGTTTTTTTAACAAGCGGTTTTTATCATAGCCAGCTTAAAGGTTTTTGGTACGTATCATAGAGACAAAGATGAATTAATGATATTAAGAAAAGGATCTATGACATCTGGAAGCATCTCCTTCAGTAGCTTAGTCGGTATAGGGTCTAACATACAAGTTTACAAGTTGTCGATTTAGATGAATTAACGAGTTTGCAAAATTCTTCCTCTCCTATAGCAACAAATGAATAAAAAATTTCCTTAAGGAGCCTACAATGCATTCCCTGATCTGACACTGTAGTAGACGGTTGCATAGTTAAAATTTTGTCCCTGATCTTATCAATCTTATAAGTGAAGAAGTTCATAAAGTCATTACTGCTGTGTTGCTTGGACACTTCTGGGCTTGAAGCTTTCTTTTTCGTTAGTTTAGCCACTGTTTCAAATAAATACCTAGGATTATATTTATTTTCTTCTAATAGGGTTGAAAAATAAGCAGATCTAGCAGCTTTTAAGGCCTCTCTGTAAGCAATCGAGCTCTCTTTCCATGAAACCCGAAATACCTCTAGTTTTGTTTTCTTCCATTTGTGCTCCATTTTTCTGGCTGCTCTCTTAAGGGCCTGAGTGTGCTCGTTGTACCACGGCGTTGGACTATTTTTTTTTATCTTCTTTAAGCGCAACGGAGTAACTGCGTCTAAAGTGCTGGAAAAGAGAGAGTTAAAAGTTTCTGTTGCAATATCAAGTTCTTCTAAGCTATCCAGGATGCGGAGACGATGAAACTGATTAGGAAGATTATTGATAAAGCAATCTTTAGTGGCAGAAGTTATTGGTCTAACATATTTATAACACGGAGTCGGCTTTGCGGCTAAATGTAATTTACATGAGACTAGATAATGATCTGAGATGTCATCGCTCTGCTGCAGAATTTCGACAGCATCAACATCTATTCCATGTGATAATATTAGATCTAGAGTATGATTATGACAATGAGTAGGTCCTTACACGTGTTGTATAACTCCAATTGAGTTCACAATGTCTTTAAATGCCAATCCCAATGCATCATTTTCATTATCTACATGTATATAAAATTACCAACTATCAGTACTCTATATGCAGCCAATACTAATTCTGATAGAAAGTCTGCAAATTCTTTGATAAAATCTTTATGGTGCCCTGGTGGCCTGTATACAGTAGCCAGCAGAATTTTCAAACATGATTTATCGTTTACACTATGTATTTTTACATTAAGCACCAACACTTCAAAAGAAGTATATTTAAAACTAGACCTCTTAGTGGTTTTGAAAATATTACTATAAATTACAGCAACACCTCCCCCTTTCCCTTTCAGACGAGGTTCATGTTTATAATAGTAATCTTGTGGGGTTGACTCATTTAAAGTAATGTAATCGTTTGGTTTTAGCCAGGTTTCTGTCAAACACAGCACATCTAGATTATAATCTGAGATCATATCATTAACTATGAGCGATTTTGAAGTAAGGGATCGAATATTCAGCAACCCAAGCTTTATCATTTGCTCCTCTGTATTATATCTGTTTTTTATTTGTTGAACATCAATTACATTTTTAACCTGAGATTTTTTGGATTTCCAAATTTGGGGAACAGACACAGTCTCTATATGATGTTATCTGGTGAAAGAGGCTCTATGTGATGGGATTTATCTGACCTTGGTGACGTGAGGCCACTAGCAGACAGTCGGTTTAGCCAGTCTGTCTGCTTCCTGACCTGAGCCCCAGATTGTCATGTTTTATCTCTAAGACTATGAGCCAAATTACTAGAGAGAAGAGCAGCACCATCCCAGGAGGGATGAATACTATCTCTTTTCAACAGGTCAGGCTTGCCCCAAAAACTTTTGTCTATAAATTCTACATTATTATTCGGACACCACTTCGACAGCCAGACATTGAGTGAACACAATCTACTAACAATCTCATCACTCCGGCGAACAGGAAGGGGGCCAGAGCAAATTACAGTGCCTGACATCGTACTTGCGAGTTCACACACCTCTTTAAAATTAGTTTTGGTGATCTCCGACTGGCGGAGTCGAACATCATTAGTGCCGACATGAATAATGATCTTTGAGAATTTACGATTAGCATTAGCCAGCACTTTTAAATTTGCTTTGATGTCAGGCGCTCTGGCTCCCGGCCAAACATGTGACTATGGTTGCTGTTGTCTCTATTTTCAAGTTCCGTGTGATCGAATCACCAATTACCAGGGCACAATCAACAGGATTATCAGTGGGTGTTTCACTGAGTGGGGCAAATCGATTTGTTATAGTAATCGGAACGGAAGAGTGGTTTTTTGATCCGCGACTAGAGCGATCTCTTACAGTCAGCCATCTGCCCTGCTGCACGGGCTCTACTTCAGCCGGAACTGAATCATTGTAAGTTAAATGAGTCAGATTACTGAGACTCCCACCCTTTGTCTCTATGATAATGTTAAGGTTTGAGCAATCTAGTCAGGCTGATTGGATTAGCATCTCAAGGCTCTGAATAACTGTTATGCTGATGAGATCAGGGCTGGGGATTTTCCGGTAAAGAGCTGACTTCCGTAATATATTTGCATGCTTTGTTCAGAGTGACTCCACCTCTATGTAATCCCTCCCCCTTTGAAAAGTATAAACTACAAGGTATACTGTTTGAGTTCAGACTCAAGACGAGCTTGGAAGACTACAGCTACCAACAGCTTGTGTGCTCAACAAAGAACCTGCTTAAGATACAAACCTGAGTCTCCTGGTCTTCGCTTCTGAGTTTCTACACGTTAGAAGAAAAAAGTTCACAACAGCAGCATAAAGCAAATGCGGAAGCACCGCATCAATGCAGATTCATCGCGTAAGGAATGCGTATTGATATATTGCTGTATATATTTTGAGCACAGCCCTATTTAAAGCCTTGTTCCATATGCCCCTTTTATACTTTGAGCACCTGCCCCTCCAGAGGTCTCTGCACAGCCCTGAAGATGAAGATAACAGGTGATGGCCACTTTCGAAACACAGCTTCATGAAGCCTCAAACTTTTTACGAATCTTTTATTTTGAATCTTTGGTTCTGAGCGTGTATCAAATTGGGCAAGTCACGAGATTTCAGCAAACGAGGCTTTGTTACGTCATTACTGTGAAATGTTTTGAAATTCTGATGGTTGCCACTAGGGGGTGTTGATGTCAAAGTGTACCCATGAACCAGTGTCGACTATGGTTTTAACTGATTTAAGGTCAGTTTTATTATGTTAACAAAACTGAAATGAGTCAATTGTGGGGTTTGTTTTTTTCAACAAATTTTTTTTTTCTTTTGAACAAATTTAAATTTCACAGACAAGAACAAAGCTCAGCACAACATAGATCTGGACAATATTCCAGACATATGACACAATACAAATAAAAATGGCTAATCTATAGCAATACGATTAAATATAGATGCAACGGTAGAGTTAGTGAAGCGAAGATAAGGAGTCCAAATATTTAAGAAACGTCCTTTTGTAGAATGAAGAAGTCAAGTTAAGTATTCCAGAGGAAAAAGCTCCATGATGAGTTTATGCCAAGATGTTGTAGAAGGAGGTTTGTCGCTGATCCAAGACAGGAAAATGTTCTTGCGTGCAGCATAGGTGAGGATATCATATAGTCTGCCTGAACCAAGACTGATTTTACTGTCTCTAAATCCCAAGAGCAGCGAGACAGGATCACATGCCAAAGCAGTTCCAAATATAGCACTCATATCTTTCAGAACATCTTGCCAGTATAACTGAATTTTAGGACAGTACCAAACACAATGAGTATATGTACCCACCGCAGATTTGCATTTAAGGCAATCAGGAGAGGTTTGAGGGTACATTTGATGTCTTTTGCTAGGAGATATTTGCAGTCTGTAAATAATTTTAAACTGTAACAACCTGGCGCGATTACAGACAGATATCCGTTTTGTTTGATTACAAATGACATCCCACTTCTCCTTCTCAATAGCTACACCCAATTCAGTTTGCCATGTTAGTGCTGCCTCTGAGACTGCCAGTATGACAGATGTCTGATTAAGCACATTATAAAAAGAGGTAATCACCTTTTTAACTGGAGCAGTAATTTCTCTACCGGAGATAAAGAGGCTTCAGAAGCAAATGTAGTTTTTTTAAATATAAAGTCTCGAACTTGGAGATATCTAAAAAAAATTAGAGCCAGGGAGGCTATATTTAGCCTGAATTTGTTCAAATGAGGATACGGAGAATCCCACAAACTAGGGGTGTAAAGGTACATGTATTCGTATTGAACCGTTTCGGTTCGAGGCTTCCGGTTCGGTACGCATACAAACCGAACGATTCCTTGGACCATTTTTCCTGCTGACAAAATCCGCGCTGGCGCAATCACCACAACGTTGCGCACCATCAAATGGCAAACGTAATGAAAGTGGAACGAAACTGCGCTACTCATTATATTGTGCTTCACGGACCGTATATCAGTTCGGACCATCAACATCTGTGCAGCGCGAGCTCTATGACTGCGAGCCGATCTCGATCAAGCGAACTGTTACTACACAGCGCTAAGAGATCCAGTAAAGAAAGCATTTGAATTCGCCACTGAAGTAATAACATCGCTGCGAGATCTAGTGAGAAGCGTTCACGTGTCCGTTATTAACCGTAGATCTCTATTAGATCAAACAGCGCTGACGTGTAAACCAGGAAAAACATTGTGCCGTGAATGAACTAGTAATAGGCTTTAAATCCACAGATCAGCAACATTCACCATGGATTTAATGTAGTAACACTAACTGTAACCAGTTTGGCTGGAATAGTGAAATGCTTTCAAGTACTTCACACATTTTTTTTCCAGCACTTCAAAACTCAAATATTATATAAATATTATATAAATAAAATATATATTTAAATGTTATTTTTAATGTGATGACCAAAACATTATTTATTCATCCTTCAAAAATTACCCCCATTTATAAACCTGAAAGTTTCAAGATCAGCAAAACTCACACTTATTTAAAAATAGTTTTTCTTTTAATAAATAGGACATTTCTCTGGCTTTTTTTCCCTTTTTGCTGTACCGAAAACGTACCGAACCGTGACTTTAAAACCGAAGTATGTACCGAACCGTGATTTTTGTGTACCGTTACACCCCTACCACAAACAGATCACACATCTTTTTAATTCCTTGGTGTGTTCAAATATCATAACCTATATCTGTCATGCCTGGCTCGAAGTCAGGGTTCCCTTGTATTGGGGAAAGCAAAGGAGTCAGTAAAGATCTTCCCTCCAACTTACGCACTGCAAACCATGCTTTAACAGTATTAACAACTATAGGATTGTTATTGCACAAAGTCCTTACAGATTTTATATTCTTACAGGACAAAAGACTGAGCAATGAACAGTGAGTATGTAACTTTTCTAGACATAACCAGACAGAGGTGGGATCCTCCTTCACCCATTCGGCTACAAATCTCAAATGTGATGCCAGCTGATACAATGTGAAGTTAGGTACATCCACCCCCCCTTTTGACGTAGGTAACTGTAACTTGGAGAATTTAAGTCAAGTCAAGTCAAGTCAAGTATATTTATATAGCGCTTTTCACAATATAGATTGCATCAAAGCAGCTTCACAGTATCAATCAAAACAACATAACAATGTTCGTTTCTTAGTGGAAAAACATCCACGTTTGGTAGGGCTGATAAATGGTATTAATGATTGGTTAATTCATTTGAATATCCCCAACTGAGCAAGCCAAAGGCAACAGTGGCAAGGAACCGAAAAACTCCATCAAGTGACCTAATAATGTCCTAAAACTCCATCAGGTGACCCAATGGAGAAAAAAAAAACCTTGGGAGAACCCAGGCTCAGTCGGGGGCCAGTTCTCCTCTGGCATTTTAAGCCTGGGTTTTCTTTCATTCTATATAAATTCACTCAACCAGCTATTAAGTAGCTTCAGTACTTTGTTTGAAAGTAGTAAGGGATCATCTGTAAGGGGTACAGTAATCTAGGAAGAACGTTCATCTTAATAACAGATACCCTACCGAGCAAAGATAAAGGAAGAGAGCACCACCTTTGTAAATCTCTTTTTATGGTATCTAGTAGAGGAGTATACTGTTAGACCTACCTTTAAACATTTGATGAAACATAGGGGTGATATGAATACCGAGATACACAAAACCAGACAGGGACCAAAGAAATGAAAAAGGTACAAGAGAATTAGTCCTTCCTCTGAAGGCCCCCAGAGGCATCGCAAGAGATTTCAAGAAGTTTATTTTGTAACCCAAAAATGTGCCAAATTGGTGAATTAGTTTGATGAGACGAGGAATAGTTGAAGCTGGTTCTGATATATATAATAAAATATCATCTGCATATAGTGAAATTTTATGTTGAGTGTGAAGGAAAACTAATTTATTAAATGTTACATAAAGGTTTAACAGTATTTTTAACTGAAAAAGTGCACACGATGACTATAACCTTTGGTCACTTCTCTGAGTACAGCTGGGCCCTTTGTCTCTATGATAGTGGTAATGTTAGAGTGATCTGATCAGGCTGATTGGATCACCATCATCAGGCCTGACACTGTCATCCTGATGAACTCAGGTAAACAGCTGACTCATGAATCATTTACATGCATTGTTCAGAATGACTCCTCCTTTAGGTAATCCCACCCTCTTTGGAAAGTATAAACTAAGAATGTAAATTTATCTTAGTCAGACGAGTTTGGTATGACTGCAGCGACAAGCAATAAAACAACTTCTGCTTGGAAAACTTCCGCCGTCTCCTGGTCTTGAGCTTCTAACTTTTCTACAAGGAAAAACTTTACTACAGATGGTGCCGTGAGCCGGATAGAATTAACTTCACCTAAATCAAGAACTGAATTTCCACAAAGATCTCAACAAAGACTGAGTTCCAGAACTGAAATCTAGACTCAACAAGGACTGAGTTCCTGAATCCTGAAACTTCAAAGCTCAACAAAGAACAAACTTTTCTGACTGAGTTCCAGACGGAATCTTTTCATACAAACAACGATTTGGTGAGTTTCACTCTATTCAAAGAACCGTTGAAGACCAGTACAAATCTCTGCGCCGTCAGAAGAACAGTTATCAGACAGCTGTAGTGTTTGGTTAACGAAATTACCCTTTAAAAGTTTTCTTTTAGAGATGAAAATGATCCTCTGTTTTTTAGGCAGAGAAGTTTTTAGATTTTCCTCTACGTTGCTAGAGAAGGTTTATCCTCTAAAGTTATAGGGAAGTTAAACATTACGTGTTAATATTGGTGATCCTCTGTTTCAGACAGGGACGTTTTAGCATTACGTGCTAGTTATTTTGTTTTGTTTATCCTCTAAAAAATTAGGAAGGAGAAAGATCCTTTGCATTTCTTGTCAGAGAAGATTAGCGTAACATGCTAATAGTTTGTGATGTGTTGGTAACAGGGAAGATTTAACAACAGTTGATCTGTGTTCGAGTGTAGCCTCTGTTTGATCAGAGAAATTTTAGTGTTTGATTGTGTGATAAAGAACATCACAAAATGGTTAAGAAAAATGCCAGACTGATCCCCACAAATGAAAAAGGTGGTCTTGCGACACCTTTGTGGTCAGATAGCGAATTCAAGTCATTGTTAGGAGAGCAAATGGACTCGATAGTGACTGAGAAAGTTAGGAAAGAACTAACACAGAAATATGAGATTCATCCAGACAAGACTTGGTCGGTAGATGAGTGTAAAAAAGTACTAGGAGCATGTATTCGCAAGAACAATGTGAAAGGCATAATCTGTTGCCATAGAGAATTTAGTTTAGCACTAGCTACACAACAGTCTGAGAGTAAGTCAGTCAAAAGACAGGTTGCAGTCTAATATAAAAGACCTGGGTGTTATATTAGACTGCAACCTGTCTTTTGAAAAGCATATTTCATATGTTACAAAAACAGCCTTTTTCCACCTTAGAAACATTGCTAAACTACGTAATATGCTATCAGTCTCTGATTCAGAAAAGTTAGTTCATGCATTCATGACCTCGAGACTAGATTATTGTAATGCTTTATTAGCTGGTTGTCCTGCATCCTCAATAAACAAGCTACAGTTAGTCCAAAATGCAGCCGCTAGAGTTCTTACTAGATCAAGAAAATATGATCATATAACACCGATTTTATCATCACTTCATTGGTTACCTATAAAGTTCCGTATTAATTACAAGGTATTGCTACTGACCTATAAAGCCCTAAATGGTTTAGCTCCAGTCTATTTAACGGATCTTCTATCGCCCTATAATCCATCGTGCTCTTTAAGATCACTAAACTCGAGGCTTCTGGTCATACCTAGGATATCCAGATCCACCAAAGGAGGGAGAGCATTTTCACATTTAGCTCCGAAGCTCTGGAATAGCCTTCCTGATATTGTTCGTTGCTCAGACTCGCTCTCCCAGTTTAAAACTAGACTAAAGACGCATCTCTTCAGCCAGGCATTCATATAAAATTTTAAAAATTACAGTTACTGTAAATCCGGCCTCTAGTTCATTAAAGCCAGAGAAGAACTGGCCCCCGACTGAGCCTGGGTTCTCCCAAGGTTTTTTTTTTTCTCCATTGGGTCACTTGATGGAGTTCCAGGACACCATTGGGTCACTTGATGGAGTTTTTCGGTTCCTTGCCACTGTTGCCTTTGGCTTGCTCAGTTGGGGATATTCAAATTAATTAACCAATCATTAATACCATTGATCAGCCCTTCCAAACTTGGATGTCTTTTTTTATTTTTTATTGTTTTCCACTAATAAACAAACGTTATGTTGTTTTTGATTGATACTGTGAAGCTGCTTTGATACAATCTGTATTGTGAAAAGCGCTATATAAATACATTTGACTTGACTTGACTTAAGTCAGAGCTAGAGAAACAGATTAAAGAGCTCCGTGCTAGAGTATGTTCTTTGACAAAGAAATTAAACCACAACAAATTAAAATAAAACTGATGTAGAAGTTAGTCAGCCAGATAACATTTACCTCGACTTACAAGCGTTTTTTGAAACAGATGTAGCTCTCCAATCAGTAACTGATGAGCCTGTAGACTCAGTAAATGTTTGTGGGGCTAGGAGAAGATCTCAGGGAATTGAGAGAACTGAAAGTTGTAGCGACAACGAGAATGGACCCAAACACAATTGAAGCTTTTGGGTGATTTTGTTCATACTTCATACATAATCCCACAAAGAGTCTTCACATTCCAGATTCAAATCACCAGACCCAGAGAGTCTACAACCAAAAATACCTTTTATTGTTTAACTAAAGGAATAATGTTGTCTACGTTTGGTAATTGTGAAAGACAGATCTGTTCAGAAATGGTACTGCTCAGGGCCCTAGCAGGGGTCACCTGCGACTAACAGACCCCGTCTTTCTTTGGACCAAAATCCCATGACAGAGAGGTCACGGGATAGGACCTACCAAGTTAACGCCACAGGTCAGGAGATCCCATGACAGAGATGTAAAACAGACTTCCCCCTTCTTGAAGACCGTTGAATGACCTCAGTGTTGAGATCCATTAAAAACCCACAGAGACAGAGACTTTTCATATAAAAATGCATACAATCATCCCAGAACAATTCTTGACTGACCTATAATCAAAATATATAACATAACATGATTATGTATTGTGTTACAACCCCTGTAGGTGTCTATTCTGCTTAGATCACATCTAAGTCATGTAATTGTTATAAATATTAGGTGTGTGAATGAAAGTGTGTCATGCTTCCTGTCAGCAGGATCGTATACGATAACATGTTCTTAATTCAGACGATGGCTTGATTGAAATCTGTGTAAAATGTTTCGTGTTCTTATAATAGGAATCATGTATAAACTGTAATCTATGTCCTCTCTGTTAGAGTAAAGCAGACCACAGATAACACATGATTTACGATGCGAGGGGGATGATGGAAAATACCCCCTTCTCAAATAACCTTACAAGTATCTTATTGTCCGAATTCCTCCAGGAGGCGGGACAAACATTTGAGATAAAATCTTAGACCCGAACAAAGAGTTTTGGGGAAGTGCTAGTTCTTTTCGACTTCTTCAGAGATGATGTTCTTGTAGTTCTTTTTCCGAAAGTTCTTCTTCGGAGTTCTTAGGAAAAATACGGAGAGAGCTGAAGAGGATGCTCTAGGGAGAGCCATGAAAAAGTAACAGACAGACGAGCAATGTAGACGAGCAGAGAAAATTACCCAAATTAAGATCAGGGTTTAAAACAGCTCATTCAAGCCATCTAACTCGTCTTACTTTCATTTCTTCCTTTATTTTCTTTTTCGTTAAAAGTCTCGGTTCTAAGTTAAGCTGTGCTGCAAAGTTTCGTTTAAACGTTTCGACTGCAAAGCCCTTCCAACTTCAAAGACTTTCATCCATCCGCCAACACACCACGTGATTGGCTGCCCAAGATCTAGCAGGCACGAGAAGACAGCCAGCCAAACAACGGACTCGGGAAAACCCCCCTCACACAAGGGAATCCCAAAGCAACACGGACAAGCAAGTACTTCCAGACTCTTAACTGAACTGGTGCAATGATATAAAACTAAATAACCCGCCAAAGAAACGATAGAAGGGTTAAATCAATGATTGATGGTTCGTTCAGGTCATGTCTTATAAGTGCATATAGAAACTTGGGATTTCACTATCTCACTCTTAAAACTCATTCTTTCCTCACTCTCTTTCTTGCTGCAACTTGTATGAATGTGCGTGTGTTTGTGTTAGATATTAGTTTTATGTTTTAGGATAATCAATAAAGTCTTGTTTATATTTGAAAAGATATTTGCCTTGTGTTGTGCTTGCACATTTAATGTCTTGTACTGTCGATCTAAAGTTACCTTGCTAATACATAGTGTTTCACTATAGATTGGATATTTATATCTGTGCCAAGGTTATAATTACGGCCCGTTCAAATGAACTCTAAACGAGTCATTTGCTCGGTTCCATAGTGATTCGGTCAAGATTCATTGCAAATCGATGAATCATTCCTTTTGAGCTAAATTGGCCTTCCGCCCCCCCCTTAAATACATTTTATGTATATTATTATTGATGTACATTCGTTACAAAGTGTTCCTCCCAACTCCTCTGTTGTTCAAATACAAACTGTTGCTAAGGCCTTAGGACCTAAAGACATTGAGCGACTGTCCCAGAACTTACCCTCAGCGCGCACACAGTTCTCAGCAAGGTCTGCACAGGTCTCACACAGCAAAATGCGTTTGTATGACATGTCGTTAACAGAAGTCACACAGTTAATGTCACAAATTTTAACTGAATCTGAATTCAACAGTTTTGAATCTGCAGTGACTTCTGAACTATGAAATGCCAGTAGAAGTGATGAGAGAAGGTGTTCTGAAAAGGCTAAAGAATATCCTAGGACCCAAAATAGATTGGTCTAGAATTACTAGCTGTGTACAAAAGAAAGAAGAGAATGTAAATGAATATACTGAAAGATTTTGTCAGTCCGCAGTAACTTACAGTGGAATAGTAGATGATTCTGAAAGTATGCTTGATGACAAAGGACCACTCATTCGTATCTGGCCAGATGGCCTTGTAGCCGAATACAGAAGAGCTTTACCGTTCCTAAATCTAACTTGGTCTAACAGCACTCTCAGAAATAACTTAGACAGTTTGGCTGCATGGGAAAGAGATGCTGATGTTAAAGTGAGAGTAGCAGCCGCGGCTACGTTTAGCACAGCAAAACAAGAAAACAGGTGGTCTAGAAAAGATAGCAAATACTACTACTGTGAAAAATTAGGACATTGGGAAAAAGAGTGTAGGAAAAAGTTGCAAGATACAAAAAGAAATGCTATGCATAATTCTGCTCCTTCTCAGCCTGCTTACAACCGTGACGTAGTTCCGCAAGTGTCCACTGAAAATTTAGGAGAGCTCGTTCAGGCTCTTCTAAGAGCACAAAAAGACCAGGAAAAAAACTAATTGTTGGGGCTGTGAATAGCTACCTTTCCCCTGTAATACATCATAATGACAAAATAATTTTTGTGAAAGGTAGCATATGTGAGAAAGAGATTGATTTTTTGCTTGATACAGGTGCAGAAATTACAGTAATTCATACAAAATTAGCTCAAGGTTTAGACATCCCGTACAAGAAAACCAAACTTTCTTTAACTGGTGTAATAGGTGAAGATTCTGTTTTGTATGAAACCCCGCCCATTGAGGTACAATTTGGCCCGAAAACTCTGACTACAAAATTGTTATGTGCTCCATTAAATACAGGTGCAATTTTAGGCATGGATCTCCTGAGACAAGTACATCTAACTTTAGACATGTCCTCAGAATCTGCTAGGATTCAAATTTCCTCAGCGCAAGTTTCTACCAATAATGAAATCCCTCCAGAGTATGCTTTCTTACAGAATCATCCAATTTGGGCTAAAGACAAGGATGATTGTGGGTTGTTGACAGGTGTAGAACCAGTAAAATTGACAGGAACTACACCTCCGGTCACCAAACAATATCCTATCAATAAGGAAGCTATACAGGGGATCACACCTATTGTAGAAAAATTGCTGATGCAGGGAGTGCTAGTTAAAACCAACAGTCCATGTAATTCACCCATATGGCCCATCAAGAAATCCAATGGGACATGGAGACTCACAATAGACTACAGAGTAGCCAATAAACATATTGATAAAATCACCCCCCTAGTGGCAGATCCTTCCACAATCTGTAATGGTTTACCATTAGAGTGTAAGATTTTTTCAGTAATTGATATGTCTAATGGATTTTTTTCTGTACAGTTGCACTCTGACAGCCAGCCATGGTTAGCTTTCACAGTTGACTATGAGCAATACCAGTGGACACGTTTGCCACAGGGATTTCAAAACTCCCCAACCATATACCATCAGGCTGTCAGGCGTGATTTGTGTGACCCAGAATGTCCTGTAAAACAGTCCACCATGATCCAATATGTCGATGATATTTTGATTGCCTCAACAAATCACGAGGTACATCACACTGAATTGGCAGCATTGTTGAACTATTTGCATAAAAAAGGACACAAATGCAGCTTTCACAAAGCTCAAATTGCTAAAAAGCAAGTCACATTTCTGGGTCAAACAATTGGTGCAGGAAATAGATCCATTACACAGGACCGAGCTACGTCAGTCAAAACCATACCTCCGCCTACCACCATTAAAGCACTCCGCTCATTTTTAGGAACAGCAGGTTACTGTAGACCGTGGATCGAAGAATATGCCTCGATTGCTCAGCCTCTCTATGACTTGTTGAAAGGCCATGGTAAAGATTCAGATACTGTTTGTATGGAAGAATGTCACCTCAAGGCGTTCAATGATTTGAAGAGAGCACTATGTCAAGCACCAGCATTAGGAATTGCCCAATCTGATAGACCCTTTGTGCTTTATGTTCATGAACACTTAGGTTTTATGACTGCATGTCTAATGCAAGATCATGGGGGCAGTTTACGCCCAATTCATTACTATTCTGGTAAACTTGACATAGTCGCTCAAGGTATGGGCCCATGTCTTAGAGCAGTACAGGCAGTTCATTTGGCTCTTCAGGCTTCATCAGTAATGGTGTTAGGTCAGACTGTAAATGTAAAATGCCCTCATTCCGTGTCCGCACTAATGAATCAAGCAAAAGTCACCTCTGTAACCTCCTCCCATTGGGGAAATTGGTTGGCAACTCTCACAGCCCCGAACATTGTTTTACAGCATGCACCAGTCACGAACCCGTCCTCATGTATGATGTCCGCAATGACTGAAAGTTTGTTAGAGGATGAACGAGAAATGACACACGATTGTGTTACGCTTACATATACACCTACGAGTGAAGTAAAAGAAACTCCCTTAGAGAATTCAGAATTTGAGTTGTTTGTCGACGGTTCAGCTCAAGTAATTGACGGTAACAGACGAGCAGGTTATGCAGTAACGTCCACCACTGAAGTGGTTGCTTCAGGTCGTCTTCCAGATCATTTTTCAGCTCAAGCTGCAGAAATAGTAGCCTTAACTAGAGCATGCACGCTAGCTTCAGGATCAGTGGCAAATATCTACACAGATTCCAGGTATGCTTTTGGGGTAATTCCAGATTTTGGTGTCATTTGGCAAACCAGACAGTTTCTAACTTCTGCTGGATCCCCCATTAAGCATGCTGGATTAGTAAAAGATCTAATGTTTGCAATGAAACTCCCAAAGAAATTAGCAGTGATCAAAGTGAAAGCACATCTCACAACTAATACTACAGAAGCTAAAGGTAATTCTCTCGCTGATGTAGCAGCTAAACAGGCTTGTTTCTATGCAACAGTACAAGTATGCTCAGGTAGTACAGCACAGAAGACAATTCTGCCTCCTGAATCAATAATTGATCTGTACAAAGACGTTCCGCTGTATGAAGCATGGACATGGTTAGACAAAGGAGCCATAGTGGATTCATCCGGTTGCTGGACCAAAGGGGGAAAGTATGTCGCTCCCGAATCACTGCTGCCATATTTGGCTCAACAAATACACAGTTTGGGTCACAGTGGTCCGGCAACGATGAATCACAGGTTCTCAAATCAATGGTGGAATCCAAAATTCAGAAATGCAGCCACAGAAACAGCCAAGAGGTGTATTATATGTCAGAAAAATAATGATGTACCAGCAGCCATTACACCAGCAGCACATACTCCAGCTCCACCAGGGCCATTTCGTCACCTGCAAGTTGATCATTGCCTCGTTGTAAGGGAAAAACTGATGTTTTGGTAGTAATAGACAAATTCTCACGATAGGTAGAAGCTTATCCAACAGGGCGTGCTACAGCTGCACATACTGCTAAATGTCTCGTCACTGATTTCATTCCCAGATGGGGATTACCAGATTGCATTGACTCAGATCAAGGTACACATTTTACAGGACAGGTAGTCAAGGAAGTGGCTAAAATGTTGCAGATTAAGTGGAACCTTCACTGCCCCTATAGGCCGCAAGCATCAGGACAGGTTGAACGTGCAAACAAAACAATCAAAACGCTAAGCAAAATGCATCAGGCAGGAGTACCATGGGTCGAAGCGCTGCCAGCAGTACTGTGTAGTATGAGAGCGTCACCTAACAGATCAGTAGGACTGAGCCCTCATGAGATTATTACTGTCGGTAATAAGCGGTAAAGTGAGAAACTGTTAGACCTACAACCATTAGTGATAACTAAAGCTAGGGGGTTATTATACAGCAATTTAATCCACCTTATACTACAGGGCTGTTGCATGCTTGATTCTGATTGGTTGAGAACGTTCTAAGGTGTGCAATTATTTTCAGGGAAACGCACGGCTAAAGTAGTTCCAACAGGTCTTGACCGCATTACAGTTCCATATCACTTCGCATAGTCAACTGTAATAACGGAAAATAGGATACAATTCATAACAAGATAAACATGTAGCCACATGCGCTTGATCTGCCTTTTTCAATGTCTAACTTCACAATCATTGGAAACATGCAGTTTAATTTTACTAAATAAAGTATAGTCCTATCTAAAATCAATAGAAAATGAAACTGTATAGGCCTATATAAATAAATTGATAGTCCTGCTACACGGGTTTTCGTAATTATTGCAGAATAGGCTATAACAAATAAATAGGCTAATTATTGATAGGCTTGTTAAAAGGACGTTGTGTTTCATTTATTAGGCTAGTCTACTGTCAATATTAGAAGAAAAAAAACATGAACGAACTAATTAAAACGAATTGAATTAATAAATAAATAATATTGACGCACATATGCTTCTCTCTCTCTCTCTCTCTCTCTCTCTCTCTCTCTCTCTCTCTCTCTCTCTCTCTCTCTCTCTCTCTCTCTCTCTCTCTCTCTCTCTCTCTCTCTCTCTCTCTCTCTCTCTCTCTCTCTCTCTCTCTCTCTCTCTCTCTCTCTCTCTCTCTCTCTCTCTCTCTCTCTCTCTCTCTCTCTCTCTCTCTCTAATAACTGCATTAATTACTGCATAAAGCCGGGGACACACTTATACTGTAAGGCCGGTTATGAATGTAATTTATTATGATTGATCATGCCCAAACGTGTGTATAGCGCGTTCAGTCTGTGATCACAGTCTGGGTTTAAAATCTATCTGCTGCAGTCGATGGACACAGTCAGAGAATGTTTCAGCCAGTCGTTGAGTGTGTCCAGCATTAGTCTGCTTCTCTGCTATCAGAGGCTCAAACCTCCGTTACTAACTCTAAAATTACGTTTTGGAATTAGCAACGGAGGCATGGGATTAGATGCGCAGGAAATTAGTCCCACATACAAGAGCGTTTTAATGACAAAAACTTTACAAACGTCTTGAAATACATCATTTGAACAATATTTCGAGGTGTGGTAACTGTAGTATAAGCGGAATAATTGACTTCAGGCCATTGAATTATTAGAAAAATAATGCACACCGAGGTGTAACGGCCACTCCGCTTCGCGTCGTGACCGCATTACCACCTCGGGTGTGCATTATTTTTCTAATAATTCAACGGCCTGTCGTCAATTATTCCTTACTTATAACATTTTCTCCTAAATTAAATTTATGTAAAATATGATGCAGATAAGGCCCCTCGACACAGTCGAAGGCCTTCTCCGCATCCAATGAGATGATTAAACTTTCAATATTCTGAGTTTGACATATATTGATAATATTTAAGAGCCTTCTAACATTGTGGCTAGAGCTTCTCCCCTTGATAAACCCGTCTGGTCTTCCTTGATTATGAAAGGCAAAACTTTTTCCAGTCGGAGCGCTAGTATCTTAGAAAGTAACTTAAGATCCTGGTTTAACAGAGCGATAGGCCTGTAATTAGAACAGTGATCTGCGTTCTTGCCCTTTTTAAGGATGACTGTGATGTCTGCCTCTCTCAAAGATTGAGGCAGAGAGCCGGATGTAAAAGAATGCTCTAACATAGCCAAAAAAGGGTCCAACCAGTCAAGCCATCTGGCCCGGGCACCTTCCCTGACTGTTATGTTTTAAGTGCTAACAGGGCCTCATCTTTATTAATAGGTGCATTTAATTCAGCCTTCTGAGCTTCGGAAATAGTAGGGAGAATAATTTGAGACAGAAAAGATACCATTTCCACCGAGGCCCCTGGAGGAAGATCTGACTTACAAAGAGAGTAAAACTCTCTGAAAATAGGAGGGGGCGCTAGTGAGCAATGTAAGGATAAGACGCACCTCCAGATAGCTCGTCAAAATCCGTTCAAAACTGAACAAAAACGCAAAATCTTCGATTATTAACCACTTTGTGAAGAACATAAACGTTGCAGTATTCATCGGAACAAAATATCCTATTCGGTTGCGACAATGGTTAAACAGAAAGCCAAGAAAGGTGAGACACTTGAGACAGGGCCAGAGACCTCGAGCGCGCCTTGCTCGGAGGCCTCGGAGGCTGATGACTGCACTGTGGATGAACCCGCTAATAAGCCGGTGCTCGCGGCCATCGCTGCTTTAAGCGCAGATGTGAACCGGATCAGATCAGAGGTTTGTGCCACCATAGAAAACCGCATCACAGAAGTTTCTGCTACCATCAGGGGCGAGATTTCATCACTTAATGAAAACGTCCAGAAATCTATTTCCGAGCTGAGAGGCATTTCATCAGTACACGAGACCGCTCTGAAAGAGCTGGAAGAAAGCGCTTCATCCCACTCTGACATCCTCTCCACACTGCAGTCTACAGTGGTTCTTCTGACAACTAAAATTAAACATCTGGATGAAAAATGTGAGGACCTTGAGGCGCGGTCCAGACGGAACAATATCCGGATTATAGGAATACCGGAGGGAAAAGAGGGGCCACGGCCCAGAGAGTTCATCTCACAACTCCTATCTGAAGCGCTGTCTCTATCGGAGCAACCACTGATTGATCGGGCACACAGGATAAACCGCCAGAAACCGAAACCAGAGGACCCCCCGCGACCCTTCATCTTAAGACTTCACTACTACCACGTCCGTGAGGAAATACTACGAAGGGCCACAGAAAAGAATAAGCTGGAATACCAAGGATGGAAAATACACATATTTCCAGATTTCCCTCCTTCTGTGGTCAAACAGAGAGCGGCGTTCACTAAAGTTAGAGAAATGTTACGAGGAAGATCTGACGTCAGATACGGACTGATTTATCCAGCCAGGCTGATTGTGACACACAAAGGAGTGAAAATGTCGTTCACCGATCCAAAGGAAGCTCAAGAGTACGCTGAGAAGCATTTTGGGCAGCCACATTAGACATTGACAAATGAGGTGACATTCCAGATGGCTCTGCTAAGTGGACTATGCACTTATACTAGCTTAGGCTATGGGTACAATCCATCCAAACATGGTGAGACTGTGCGTTTGACTACACACTGTTTAATGCCTTACAATATAATTGTTTTTGTTATATTCAATTCAATCAGACGAGCTATTTGAGCTGCTCTAGTTACTAAGGTTAACAAGGGTTAACAGTAACAGCTCAGGGAAGTAATAGAGTTTTTTTATTTTT
This sequence comes from Semotilus atromaculatus, assembly GCA_031834385.1. Classification (NCBI taxonomy): domain Eukaryota; kingdom Metazoa; phylum Chordata; class Actinopteri; order Cypriniformes; family Leuciscidae; genus Semotilus; species Semotilus atromaculatus. Next base: position 20,087,597 of record JAULUF010000050.1, read on the forward strand.
ATTATTCATTTATTTTTTTTATATTTTTTTTACTCATCAATACTTCCCGAAGTATTTTCGTGCCATACGTTTGTTTAGTATTGGCTAGAAATGTTCTTATTCTTTGTTTACTCAGTTTGTTCTAGAGGGTTTAAAAGAGTTTATGGGATGGGGGTGGGGGTGGGACCTAGCCGTCTTTCTATTATAAAATCACAATTTAAAAGTGTAATAATTGGAACAGTTATTCGCTCTATTTTTGTTCTGATATGTTAATACAAAACGATCTGATTACAAGAGAAGGAAGGAGGGGTGTAACCTTAGCTAGCTGGAATGTGCGTGGACTTAACAACCCAATTAAAAGAGGTAAAATCTTTGCCCATCTGAAATCATTGGCACCAGATCTAATATTCTTACAAGAAACCCACTTGAAAAAAGACTCTCATATCAGGCTAAGGTGTAAATGGATTAATAATGTATACCACTCATCATTTAATCTTAAAGCAAGAGGTACAGCAATTATGATAAGAAAAGGCATTCCCTTTATTCACAAAGATACAGTATCTGATAAGGAAGGTCGATTTCTGATTGTAACTGGTGAAATATATTCTACACCTCTCACCCTGATGAACATATACGCTCCAAATATTGACAATCCATCATTTTTTCAGAAGGCAATGTCTTTTATACCAGATTTTTCCCAGACGAATTTGATTATTGCAGGGGACTTCAATTGCGTATTAGATCCGTATTTAGACAGATCTTCCACTCGCAGAGCAGAGAGGAGTAACTCAAGTCTTTTTCTTAATACATTCATCAACAACACTAATCTGTCTGACATTTGGAGAATAGCTAATCCGACTGGTAGGGATTACTCCTTTTATTCCGCATCGCATAACTCTTACAGCAGGATAGATTATTTTCTTATAGATGCAAAACTAACACCTTATGCTGTAAATCCGAAATACCACAACATTTTGATCTCAGATCACAGTCCCCTTACGTGTACTCTGAATATTCAAAACATTGTAAAACCACAGATGAACTGGAGACTAAACCCTCTTTTATTAACCGAAATGGAGTTCTGTGAGTATTTAAAAATCGCAGATATCCCTTTATTTTGATACTAATGATAATTCAGAAACCACTCCTTCTGTTCTCTGGGAGGCATTCAAAGCATTTATTAGAGGCTCTATAATTTCATTTGAAGCATCTAGAAGGAAATTGAACAAAGCTAGATTGCTCGAGCTAGACATCCAAATTAACCTCCTAGATAAAGAAAATGCCAAATCCCCCTCCAGTGACTTGCACAAAAAGATATCTGCCTTAAAATATGAATATAACAAGATACTCTCGGCAAGGATTAGTAAGGCATTTTTTTATACAAAACAAAAACATTTTGAGTTTAATGACAAGCCACATAGACTCTTAGCCCGGCAACTCAGAAAACAGGAAAATGATCGCACGATACATAAAATAAAATCCGATAAAGGTGAGATTCTGATTAATCCCAAGGACATTAATGATCGATTTCTCCAATTCTCCAATTTATAAGTCCAAAAGTAATACCGACCATATAGCTATGCAAGATTTTTTAAATAAGTGCAATCTTCCCCAACTGGATGAAAATGAGGCAGCTCAGCTTAATTCTGAAATTTCTGTTGATGAAGTTATAAAGGCTATTTCCGCACTCAAAAGTAACAAAGCTCCAGGCCCGGATGGCCTTCCAGGTGAGCTGTATAAAAAATTCAATGTTACCCTGTACCCGTATCTACATAGGATGTTCACTCAAGCCCACACGGATGGTGTCCTGCCACCTACTTTAACAGAAGCGGTTATTACAGTGATACATAAAAAGGGTAAGGATCCAGAAGAGGTCGGCTCTTTTCGACCTATTTCTTTATTAAACCAAGATGGGAAATTATTTTCTAAAATTTTGGCCAATAGATTGAGCCCTTTCTTAGATAAATTAATACATCCAGACCAAACTGGTTTTATACCAGGTAGAAATTCTTTTTTCAATCTTAGACGTTTATTTAATATCATGTATGCTACTAACAGGCCACAAGAAGAATTAGCCATCCTTTCACTCGATGCTGAGAAGGCATTTGACCAAGTCGAGTGGCCTTACCTATTTGAAATTTTAAATAGATTTAATTTCGGAGAAAAATTCATATCAATGGTAAAGCTTCTTTACAACAACCCCTGTGCACAGATACTGACTAACCAAACACTGTCCCCCCATTTCAAACTACATAGAGGTACTAGACAAGGGTGCCCTCTTTCCCCTTTAATCTTTGCTTTAGCAATCGAACCCCTTGCTGAGAGTATCCGTTCAGACCCTTTAATTCACGGTTATAATGCACAAAGATCTATAAACAAAATCTCATTATATGCCGATGACGTTTTATTATTTATCTCTCAACCCCAAGTCACAATTTCACAGATCCTTGATAAAATAAATTCATTTGGGACCTTCTCTGGTTACAGGATAAACTGGAATAAAAGCGAGCTAATGCCTATACAGGTGCAGAATATTGCCTGGTTACAGAACCTTCCTTTCAGTGTATCTTTAGAAAAATTCAAGTATTTAGGAATTCAGATTACAAAAAGCCACTCTGATCTATTTAAGGAGAACTTCCCACCTTTGTTGTCTAAATTAGAATCAAATATACAGTTCTGGAAGACTTTGCCAATATCTTTACTTGGTAGAGTGAATGCTATCAAAATGATTTTCTTGCCCCAATTGCTGTATTTATTTCAGAACATTCCAGTGTTTCTCCCTAAATCTTTCTTTAAAAAAATTGACTTGATTGTGCTCCCTTTCTTATGGGACTACAAAACTCACAGGATAGGCAAGAAACACCTCTGCAAATCTAAAATAGAGGGAGGTCTGGCACTCCCAAATTTCTTATCTTATTACTGGGCCTCACATATCAAGATTATGGCGTATTGGCTTGATAACACTGCTACCTCACCAAACTGGCTCGAATTAGAACAAGATGCATGCCAGCCTAACTCTATAGGTGCCATCCTTCTGGCACCTTACACTATTGAGAAGTCTCTGTACAATAGCAATGTGATGATCCATAGTACAGTGCGTATTTGGAAACAAATCAAATCACACTTTAAGTTGAAACCTATATTTTATGCATTACCTATCACTGGAAACCCCACGTTTCCTCCATCCATCCTTGATAATACTTTTAATCTCTGGATGAACAGAGGCATCCATACAATAGGAGAGCTATACATTAATGGCATTTTTGCATCCTTTGCACAATTGCAGAGTAAATATAACATACCGAGTAGCAGTTTCTTTAGATACTTGCAAGTTAGAAACTATGTAAGAAAACATTTGCAAAATTTTGAGATCTTCTCAGGCTCCTGTCTTGATCGTTGCCTCCGACCTATGTCTTTCTTAGAAAAATCGATATCTTATATTTATGACACTTTGCAGTCTATCAGTCCAGTCTATCTCCACTTCAATAAAAGCAAAGTGGGAGGAAGAAATGGGCATGGTGATCCCAGACCCTATATGGGAAAAGAGTTTGGAACATACTCATCAATGTTCCAATAATGCTAGGCACTGTCTAATTCACTTTAAGATCCTACATCGTCTTCATTTTTCTAAGGAGAGATTACACAAAATATACCCTGAGGTATCTCCTCTTTGTGACAGATGCCTTGTTGCAGAAGACACTTTGCTTCACAGCTTCGTCCTGTGTCCCAAAGTTCAGACCTTTTGGTTTAATATCTTCAGTTTAATTTCTAAGATACTTAAAATACAACTGAAGCCTAATCCTCTCATTATTATTTTAGGAATTTCAGACGAAATTTATAGATTAAACAATTACCAACAATGCCTCCTGTCCTATAGTCTCATCACTGCAAAGAAGCTACTTCTCATGCATTGGAAAAATAAAGAAACACCCACCACAAAGTTATGGCTCAGTGATCTTACTAACACTCTCTACTTAGAGAGAATAAAATATATACTTATGGATAAACTTCCATACTTTGAAAAAGTGTGGTTTCCTCTCATTCACCATCTCTCTCTTGACAATGGAAATTAATGTGTTTTTCCTCTAACTATAATTAAGTCATATTTAGACGGTAGGATAAGGCTGGGTAGGGAGGGAAGAGGGATTGATTATGTTTTTCCTTTTCTTTGTTTGTTTGTTTTGTTTTGTTATTGCTGTATGTTCCAAACAAAAAGAGCACAATATGTCCTAACTGTACACATTTCCATGTGGTTATGCATTATACTCCTGTGTATGATGTAATATAACATTGTGAATATGTGCTTCAATAAAAATATTTGAAACAACTCTCTGAAAATATTATCACATTCTTCCTTATCCTCTTTACTTACTTTAGCTGTAACAGACTCTAGTAATAGATTTTTCTCTTTTTCATCTATTCCTTTTGTTCCAAAAAGTTCTCCATAATACTCTTTTACTTCTTTTAAAATCCCTTTTATGTCTTTCACCATTTCTCCTTTTTTATTTTGTAAATCTTTTATCAGCTCTGCCTTTCTTCTGTTTTTTTCTAAACCAAAGAAACATTTTGTACATTTCTCTCCTTCAATTGTATATTTTACCTTAGTTCTTAATATTGCTCCTTTACACTTTTCTTCCTCTAACTTAGCTCTTCTTCCCATCTTATTATCTGTTCTATCTGTGCTTCCCTTTTATTTGTCTCTTCTCTTAGATTCTCCCTTATTTTCATCTCTTTTGCTTTTTTAACTCTCTGTACCAGTTTACTATAATTCATAGAATATTTTTTTATTTCATATTTTACATTTTGCCACCACAATCTTTTATCTTCAAAGTACATTCCATCCCCTTTCTCTTTTTCTAATATTCCTTCAATTCCTATTCTATAACTTTCATTTGCCAGTATTTCTGAATTTAAAATCCACACACCAGGTCCTTTTTTTTCTCTACAAAAATCAATTTTCCATAAAAGCATCTTATGATCACTCAAGCTGGTATCCTTATAACAAATGTCCTCCAGAAAACATTCCATATCCCTTACACTCAAAATAAAATCTATTCTTGTCTGACACATGAAATTCCCTACTAATTGTCTTCTGGAAAAATCTCTTTTCCTTTCTGTCACGGTGTGGTGTAGGAGGAAGACAAGGCAGGTAGAGGATCCAATATAAACTTCTTTACTTAAGTGAATATTTCGGATACAAACAGGCAGGTGTCACTCACAACAACATAACCGAACATAGACGAGAACCGACCAAGGACAGACAGAACTGAAGGAACTAAATACAGATACAAATGAAGACTAACAAGGTGAAGACAGGTGACACAGATGATGATAACGAGGAACAGGCTGGTAAGTGAGGGAGTGAGTTCAGGTGTGGAGACAAGGAGGATTCTGGGAAGTGTAGTGAAGACGAAGACAGACAGGTGCAGACGAAGACTGTGACACTTTAATTTTCCCCTCTCCAGACATCAATCAAATTTCTCTCCTCCATCATTTCTTTTAACGCTTTCCTTCCCACATCTGTTTTAAAAACCATCCCATCCGCCATGTCCATTTTTACTAAAAACTGTATTAAAATCACCAACTAAAATTAAATTTTTCCATTTCTTTGTTAAGATCCTAATTCCCTCAAAATATTGCTTTTCCCCCTCATGCGTAGGTGCATGTAAGTTAATTATCACAAATTCATTATCCCCTTGTGTAATTTTAATCCCATTACATTTGCCTTTTTTGTCATTATATACTTCACATGAATTGATTTCAACATTTTCTCTTATTAAAATTGCCACCCCTCTTCCCATCCTTCCATCACCATTATTATAAAATATTTGCCCTTTCCATCTATCCCAGACAACAAATTAGATCGTGCCGACGTTGGGGCGCGTGTGCTTGCCCGACATAAAGTGCCTCGGTGAGATGTCTTATGGAGATCGGTAGCTAATCGGCAAGACATTGGGAAGACGGTGGCATTAGAATGATCGCTGACCGTGAGCCAACGTAAACCCGAAATAATTATGACCTATTCGGCACGACCCCACTAGAGCGGCGAAAAGCATTCAGACGCCTCGCTCCTTTTGACTTAACACCGGAACGACTGATTTCCGGCTGCATCGCTGGAAACGACACAGCATGCTTGAAAATCAGCTGTTCCAGTGTTAAGTCAAAGGGAGCGAGGCGTCTGAATGCTTTTCGCCGCTCTAGTAGGATCCCACCGTTATGTTTTATTTATTTGTTTAAGCTAACGTTAACTGCTGTTAGATTGTTCCAAGGACACAAGTTTCCTATCGTCTATCAACACTCAATAACAGTTTATGTGAAGTGTTAATCATAATATTTCTTCCCTAACAATTTGTAAATTGAAAGTAAATCGAAATGAAATTGAAGTGAAAGTTAAATTGAAAGTAAGTGATTGTTTATGTGTAGGGTGTAGCCTATTTCACACACAATCTGACTACCTGGGAAATGTTAGGGTTAGGGTTAGGGTTAGGGTCTAACAGAAAAAATTTATGGATCAGTGATATTAAAATTAAGTTTGATGGTCATGCAAATTAGGCTACAGGAGTTTTCTGGGAAAAATAACAAAATAGGAGGGCACCGGAAGATGACCTTGAAAAAAAAAATTTTTTAATTTGTTTTTGCAAAAGCAGTATCATTTATTTTAACACTCAACAAATCACACAGAAAAGTACACAAGAAAAAAAGAAAAGACAAAGAAATTCCCTCCAAAATAGTTAATAAAGAAAAATCAGCCCAATCAATTTTTTCACTTTAAGATGCTTGCTCGCCTTTGCCGCCCCCTATTCCTGTCCCTGCTCAGCCGCAGCCAGTTTTTTACAGCCATCTCTACATCTGCCTCAGTGGAATTTTGTTGGGCAGGATTTCTTAACACAGCACCTAAACAAAAAAATTAAAAAAAGCAACAGGGGGAAAAATAAGACAGTAGCACAAAAGTCTATATCTTCGTTTGATTGTTTCTATAAAGACAATTAAGACAAGTTAGAGCATTTTATTAAAAATTTTTTTACAAAAAAACCTTAAAAGACGGTTTCAGGTGGTGTCTGTATTTATATCAGTTGTTTTAAATATTTATATATGGATTGAATAGTGACAGAATGTTGCTTCAACACATTGTAGGACTTACTCAGGAGTACCTGATGAATAGGCCGTGATTTAAGGCCTGTCTTCTGACCCCTACCGCACCAGTTCAGCTGAGTAGAAAGATTCTGTTCAAATATTTTAGTGCAGACTCTCCAAAGTGTGAAGTAAAAGACAAATTTGACTAATCCCATTTCACAACCTGCTGTATTACATTGTCTTTGAAGCACTGCTCTCCCATGCCCACATCCATGGCAGAAGTGCCCTTGAGTAAGTGTTCACTGTGTGCTCTGTGTGTTTCACTAATCATGGATGGGATAAATGCAGAGACCAAATTTCCCTCACGGGATCAAAAGAGTATCTATACTCTATAGGTGTCTTATTTGACGATAAATCAGGGCTTTTGTGCTTTAGAGGTAGACACAGACGGGACATACCACTTTCTTCTTATAGGTGCTGTCGGTCCGAAGTTTGTCTTCAAAATTCTCCAGGTCTTGCAGCGTGAGCAGTGGTAGCATGTTCATATTAAAATCTTCATGAGGAATCGAATTGTTTTTTGAAGTAGTTTGATTACATGATCCATTTTCAGCTGCAGTTCTCCGACCTGCTCCAATAGGAGCCTTTCAACAGCTGGGGAAAGTACAGGAAGAAAATATACAAAATTATACAAAAAACAATTAACAAGTAATGCATAATACAGTAGTTTACTGACAACAGCAGAGAGAACCTGCCCAAAATACCTGTGCATCCAGCAGGAGCTGATCTGGCAAATCTTTGACCTGTGGAAAACAGAAAAAATATAGGTGTTAACAAAAATACAAACTATGAGTGTGTCTTATTTTTTTTAATAAAACTGTGTGTGTTTGTGTGAGAGAGAGAGAGAGAGAGAGAGAGAGAGAGAGAGAGAGACAGACAGAGAAAGAGACAGACAGAGACAGAGAGAGAGAGACAGACAGAGAAAAAGACAGAGAGAGAGACAGAGAGAGAGAGAGAGAGAGACAGACAGAGAGGGAGAGACAGAGACAGAGAGGGAGAGACAGACAGAGAGAGAGAGAGAGAGAGAGACAGACAGAGAAAGAGACAGACAGAGAGGGAGAGACAGAGACAGAGAGGGAGAGACAGAGACAGAGAGGGAGAGACAGACAGAGAGAGAGAGAGAGAGAGAATTTTGAATTACAAAATTTAAAACATTGTCCAGTCAATTAACACATTGTAAAAAAAAAGAAAGAAAAACATCAGAACAGACAAGACAAAATTATCTTAAAAGGGATGCAAAATGCAGGTTGTCATCAATCTCACACAAAGCCCCCTTATTACACCAAATCTGATCAAAAGATACAAGATCTTTCATAGCTTTAAAGTATCGAAAATCAATAAAAATTCTAGATTTCACTGAATTGAAAAACACTGCCTCTAAATTATAGCTTGTGTATCGTTCATCTCGTTCAGAAGGAAGAGCAATTTTAAGCATTTTTATTTATTTAACCCTCTGGAGTCGAGAAACGCGCCAGCGCGTTTTGCGCGATTTTTTTCACATAGCAGGAAAATAGACTTAGACTCCGGTGAAATCACAAAATAAAATTCACAAAAACGTGATGAACATATTCGGTTTTGATGAGAGAGAGAAAAAAACGATACGAGTGCGGATTAGAACCCGTAACCTCTGTCACGCTTGGCAAAAGATCTACAGAACTCAAACATAAGATCTGCGGATCGATGCATTTATTTACGGGTTGAGCAGAGAGGCTGCACAGTTTGACCAGCGGGCGGCAAGAACTTGCAATGTAACTATTTATCAGACCAGCCCTCGCGGCCTCGAAACACTACCGGACCACCGGTAAAAGTCCCAACTGCCACTCTGCCCCTGCACGCCATAAAAAATAAATAAATAAATGAATCGATTTTTTGGAATTCTATGAATCGATTCTGAATCGGTAAAGATTGAATCGCGATTCAAATGTGATTCGATTTTTTTGCACACCCCTAGTAAATAGTTCACTTAGTTTACCAAACATCTAGCTATGTCTACAACAGTAACGCGGAATTTTGTGATGCGTCTTTTTAACTCCCACATGACCTGCATCATTATGGGCGGTTGTCTACACCCTTTTGCGCAGTGACAGTGGCACTACCACCTGCAAGACACGTTCATGAGAAAGTCCACTGCCCAGTGGGCATTTACACATTGGAACACCATCTCTAACCACATAACAATGCACGAGATCACAGGTTTCAATGTCATTCACTTTGGCAAATAAAGGCAGCTTGTTGTGCATCAATCAGTTTTTTTTCGCAGGATCAAAAGCTTGATGACAATGAAAAGCGATCCCCAAAACGAGCAAGAGCAAAGCTCTTGAATGACATCAGCAGCGACTTTTAAAGGGGCAGGCTGTCGTTATGTCCAATTGGATCACCACACCAATCAGCTGCACCAATCGGCCTATAAGACACACGCCAAGGGAACAGAAACCCAAAAAATACACAGAAATGACCCTCAGGGTCGTAGCAGTAACCATAAACTACTTAGGCAGCAGTGTGCGTGGGAGAGCACATCACAGAAGACATAGGACACAAACGGGGAATCTCAACAAACATGAATTATTACATTGCTGTGAAACAGACACACATAGTAAATGTAGGGAACAAACAGGGATATACATTTTGATTAAATAAGGGATTGATGAAGCAGTGGATTTCAGTATGTAAGGTAATGTTTGAGTAGTAGGCTAGTTAGATCCATCTGCTCATATATTGTGTTCCTGAGAAAAACTTTACATGACTGCGTCCCAAGTGAACCTCAGCTAAGAACCAAATTATAGATTAAATGTTAGGGTGATGATGGTCACTGTGTACCTGAGTTGGAGCTGTAAACTCGACAGGATCTGGATTATGAGTGGGGCTGAACATTGCCTGTGGAACAGATAATTTATAGACAATTTGACGACCCTGCAATCAATATGTATTAGACCAGGCTGTGATCTAATATGTAACCACTGGTCCCTCAGATTCAAAAGAAAACCAGCCATTTTGACAATGTGTCGAACTTCACCTCTGCTATGACTGCCAGTGAAGTGGCTCTTCTCCAGCAGCACGAGCGTTCTCCTCTCCTCTACAAAGACATCAAAATGTATAATTTTTATTTAAAACATAAATAGTAGCCTAATTTCCTTTTACCTAACAGACTTGCATTAACTTGCACATGTGTGAGTAAATATTTATTTTAGTTTAATAGGCGAACAAGTTTCTTCATGCCGGTTTTGTTATGAACACCATAATTAGGACTATTATGATAACATAGAGAGAAACAATTGACCCTTCGCAAGGAGCTTTGGGAACGGTCAATTGTCCAGGAGCTTAATGGCTGTTATTATTACTAGGGATGTCCCGATCCAAAACTCAGGATCGGTATCGGCTCCGATACGGCCATGTGTATTATCCACTAATCTAGTTTATAATAGCATTTTTGTATATATTTTGGGGATTTGTTGTTTATCTTTATAATGAAGCTGTCTGTATTAAGTAGATTGTGTTTAACACACACAAGAGTGATAATCAGTTTAACACACAGTTATAGAAATTCTACTTGATTTAAAAAACAAAAACTGTACTGGTATTTACAATGTAGAATGCTGCTGTTTAAATTGTTTTAACTTTAAACCTGTTGGTAGCTAGCTAGCTTTAAGTACTGAAGTACCCGTATTTTCTTTCATTTATATATTTCTTTATTTTCTTGTATTGTTTGAATAAAGGGTGGCAATCTTCCATAATCAACTGTTGTTGTGGACTATATAGGAGGTATATTTTAGGTGGCAAATTGAGAAAATTGCTATATTTTTTATTAGTTTAAGAATAAAATAAAAATATCGTATTAATATCGGTATCGGCAAAAGCCAAAGCTGCGGCATCGGTATCGGAAGTGAAAAAGTGGTATCGGGACATCCCTAATTATTACACACTTTGATACACACTTTGATATTTGATGATAAAAATGCACAGTAATTAAGGACTTCTATTTGGTTATTTACACTGTGTTCTGCAATTATCTAATGGTGGGGTATTTTATGATATCCTGTATTCAATGCAGTTGGGCGGGCCATCTCGTGCTCCAGTAGTGGACAATGTGATGGTGAGATAGCGCTGATCAAATATTTATTTATCACTCAGTAGTACCAGCACAAATAACACTGCTGGATTTCATCGTCATGATAACGTGGATCTAACGTTGATATGGAGTGATATTAAATGTGTGTGTGGCATCAATACACTTATCATCAACTTATTATCGTTCTTGTCACATTTACTTTCTTCAATCTGATTTCAGTTCTCTACCTCACCATCTGTGTCGCCAATTCCCCTTAATTGTTTCCAGAATGTGTGCGTACGCATTGGTCAGAGTTTACTTATAGGTGCGCACACTCAAGTTTTTTTTTATAGATCACAACCTTTGCGTACGCATGTTTTCAGCCCCGTTTTGAGCATACGCATGCTTTATAAATTACGCCCCAGCTGATTTAATGTGGTTATCTGTGTTTAGAGGGAAATACAATGAAAATCTAAAGCGCTACCAAAGCCTTTTACAAACATTATGATATTTAAGCAATATCACTCGGGTAGGAGTGTGATAGAGCTCTATATCATCACGGCTGTGATTAGACCAGAGGGTAACATTTTACGGTAAGGGTACATGAATTATCATGAATTCATGTATAAATTCATGCATGAATTATGCATTCATATCTCATGAATCATCAGGAACTAACACGAGTTCAACGTTTTTCATTCATGACTTCATGGATGAACAACACGTTAATTAAAACATTAACTAAGATGAGTACATCATCATGAATTATGATTTATTAAGCATGATCATTATGTTTTCTTTGTTCACAGTTATGCCACCTTTAATAGCACATTGTTCATCAGTGTTTAAAAGGACATAGTCACCACTTTAGTTGAGGGGCCACACACATGATGAAGTCATTGATAGATATGCTTAGTTAACAATGAGTACTGTATTGGACAGACCCCAAAATTGACCAATCAAAGCTTATAGTACACAAATTCTGTTGACATTCAAATACAGTAGTCATCATTAACTAAGCATTATCTACTCTATCTACTATTAGCCCCTCAACTAAAGTGGTGACTAGGTCCTTTGAACAATGTGCTATTAATGGTGGCATAACTTTGAACAAAGAAAACATAATGATCAAGTGTAATAAATCATAATTCATGATGATGTACTCATCTTAGTTAATGTTTTAAGTAAGATCTTGTTCATCCATGAAGTCATGAATGAAAACCGTTGAACTCGTGTTAGTTCCATGATGATTCATGAGATATTAATGAATGAATTAAGGCATAATTTATGTACCCTTACCGTAAAGTGTTACCGACCAGGGGTGCGTTTCCCGAAAGCATCGTTAGCCAACTATGGTCGCAAGTTGGTCGCAATTTCCATTGAACTCTATTGGTAACGACGGAACTTGCGACCATAGTTGGCTAACGATGCTTTCGGGAAACGCACCCCAGGGTAGGGGTGGGCGCCGGGCGGTATGACCAAAATTCTGTTTCACAGTATGACTAATTTTATTTCACGGTAAGATAGCGTTTCAGTTGTCTTTGAGGTTAATTAAAACAAATACTTACTGCACAAAGGCAAAGACGCTGTGTAATATGGGCCTTGGCTCTGAAAAGAGCCTTTGGGGTGTATGTAGCACCTGTTGAGAAAAAGAAGAAACATGAAAAGGAGTCAAATATATTGAAAATGCCTTTGTGAATTAATGTGCACTCAATTTATCTTTATTGACTAAAACAGTATGTTAAGAACATGGCAAATCAGAACTGTAGGATGACTTCTAGATTGATCACTTACAAAAATCTGATGAAAATCGATCACTGAAAAAACAGAAAAGACAATTATTCTATTTTGCTTAAATTACAGTTAATAAAGGCTCTATTTTATGAATAGGCATGTGTCCAAAAAAGTCCACTAACTTTACTTCACTTACTATCACTTTACTACATAACCACTTCTTTGTCTGACTGTCTAGTGGCAGAGGAAGAAAAGTCTGTCCGTTAATTTTATTTGTTTAAACTGGCTGTTTTACCTCCCCTCTGACTGAAGAAAAACGAGTTTCCCTCGAATATACTGTCTAAATAACTCACTGAAAATATTTAATACACGAAAATATTAACAATCAGTTAATAATAAGTCAACAGTTAGTTAATAACAACTAACCAAGTCCAGAAACACGTAACGTAGACTCACTGTATTCCGGACACTTTGCACAGTAAAAGCCCCGTAAGATATCAATCCGTGGAAAGATAAACCTGATTGGCTCGTCTGTCTCTGGGGACATGCCTTCCACACGTTCCAAAGTTTGATTGACAGATTTTGGACAAATCATTTTGGAGAAATCTTGAAAAAACTGCTGGGTGACGCAGTGTCCGGATTACCATGAGGACTCACGGTGTTCCGGACGGCCGAAAATTTTTACTCACGGTGTTTCGGACAGGTAAGGAGGAGTCATTTCTAATATAAAGCACATACATTTTAACAACTATAAGCTGGTGAAATAATGATATTAATCTTCATATGTTGTATATTTATTATTTATAAGCGTCTATACACTCTTTCAATCGACGATTGCTCATGTGAAGCACATGGCAGTACAAAATGGTGGTGCGCAACTGAAAACTGATGTCGATAACATTATCTTTTAACTTGAAAGTTATATTTAAGAATTTTAAATCAGCTTAGTATATTGTTATAGCTGGAAATACTGCCCATGTGGAGGATTAATTAACATAAATAAACACAATTCTGCCTATTTGGTGAATTATTGAACAAATTTAATTAAACAAAAACAGAATGAACACAAATAACATTAAATTAATCCATTAACACATAATAACTTAATTGTAACAATAACAACAGAAAAGGTTGTTTGATTGATATGTACAGAATTTATAGTGTTGTGTGAATGTATGTATGTATGAATGTATGAATAATAATGTGTGTATAAACTTTACATTTGATCTGAAACTAACTATTTACATCTATCTATTCTCCTATTTAAAAAGTGACACCACACTTGTGACACAGCCACTCTCTGTCAGGGACAGTGTCTGCATCCACACACGCCATGTGGAACCACAACTGGCAGAGGTCGCACTGGATCCACTCATCCACCTCTGCATTGGACCCTGGTGGCAATGTGCATTTGCAGATAGAGCAGTAGCTGCCATCGTCCATTGCAGGTGCTACTCTTTTTGTTGCCTTAGCCCTTTTTGACTCCCTTTTCTTCTCTTGTTCCTCCTTCCTTTTCTTCTTCTCCTCTTCTTTTTCTTTTTCTTTTGCCTCCAGGTTATCAAGGTGTGCAACATAATCGTCACTTGTGATGACCCGTGCTTGCAGTGGCACCCGACGCCGTACCCTTTCCTTCTGGCCAAAGGTGGGTGTGACCAGGATGTCTGCTAAATAGTGTGGAATGAGGCCAGTTTCCACCAAGGGGTTTTTTGAACTTCTGTTGCAGGTAGGGCAGACAGATGAAGTGGAGCAGGTGGGCACAGCAGAGGAGGAAGAAGCCACTGCTGTGGTGGAGCTGGGCACAGCAGAGGAGGAAGAAGCAGCTGCAGCGGAGGAGCTGGGCACAGCAGAGGAGGAAGAAGCAGCTGCAGCGGAGGAGCTGGGCACAGCAGAGGAGGAAGAAGCAGCTGCAGCGGAGGAGCTGGGCACAGCAGAGGAGGAAGAAGCAGCTGCAGCGGAGGAGGTGGGCACAGCAGAGGAGGAAGAAGCAGCTGCAGCGGAGGAGCTGGGCACAGCAGAGGAGGAAGAAGCAGCTGCAGCGGAGGAGGTGGGCACAGCAGAGGAGGAAGCAGCGGCTGCAGTTGCAGAGGTGGGCACAGCAGCTGCAGTGGGCACGAGCTTTACAATCTAGATAGGGAGTGCTCAAGTTAAAAACTGGTATTCTTCACATTATGATTTAAATTGTATAACACAATTAATAGGAATATTTTTAGGGAATACAATGAAGAACCTAACCTGTGACATGTCCACTGCTTCTCTTGACAGAGGATAGATGCCTGCCTTCCTGAATCCTGCCATGATGTTGGATGCAGTGACGGACTTCTCATACACATGTTTTAGCACAGAGGAGAAGTGCTTTTTCCCCACCACCATGTCTCCTCTCACCAGGCCCATGCGACTGGCTAGGGTGCTAAACACTCCCTTCATGGGGTTGAAAATACTTATGTCCAGTGGCTGCAGCATGTGAGTTGTGTGGGGGGGTAGGAGAAGAACTTCTATCTGGTTTTCCCTGCAGACGTCTATCATTTGACGTCCACAGTGCGTTTCGTGCTGGTCCATTATGAGGACTAGAGGGCGTGCAGGAGGGGCATATTTTATAAAATGGTCCAACCATTTCACAAATAACTCGGTTGTCATGTAGCCTTTGTCCGCATATCCGTAAAGGCTATTTTCTGGTCCACCCAAGGCATACGCCACACTGGGAAGGCAGCGGGGATAAATAATAAAGGGAGGGACACTTTCACCAGCTGCACTTACTGCTACATGCACAGTTATGTGCTCCCTGGTGGTCGTCTGCTGGCGGTAGATGTGGTGCTTTCCCTTTTGGCAAATCACCTTCTCCTTCGACTTTGGCTTATCTCCAAACCCCGTCTCGTCACAGTTCCACAGCTGATGAGGTTTGTCATGCAGACTGTGGAGGTTAATCATTTTTTGTAGTAGTGTGAAAAAATGATCTACTGCCTCCGGTGTTGCAGCAAGGACCCTGGCCCTATCAAGGGAGTCCGGTGTCCGGGTGGTCAGCTCTGGGTGGCGAGCTTTGAAGCGGACCCACCAGTTGTCGCTCAACCCCATCTCCAGGTTGACCAGAGTCTTCCGGCTGCTTTCTTTAATCATTTCAAGTGCAAGACACTTGACAATGGTTCTCGTTAAGGGAAAACCATGATCTGCCATCCAAACAATATAATTGACCAGGCATTCTTCTTCCTCCAGGGTAAAGGCCCGTTCACACCAAGCACGATAACTATAAAGATAACGATAAAGATATAATTCTAAAAATCGTTCTCCATATTAAAGAATAACAGAGTTCACACCACAACTATAACGATAAAGATATGAGGAACGATATCGTTGGGATCACTTTCAGAACGATTTTTTTCCAGCTGTCGAACGATAAAACACTGACAGCCAATCAGAATCCATTCTAATTTAAAGGTCTACTTTGAAAACGCAGCGCGGGCGCGCGCGTGCTTAGAATAGACCGTTATCAGTCGTTGGTGTGGACGCATATATAGTTATCTTTATCGTTATCTTTATAGTTATCGTGCTTGGTGTGAACGGGCCTTAAGGGCCCTATTTGGATGAGGCCCACATTCAGATTTCCCCAGCTTGTGGTCTGACAGGGTAGACTTTGGTATGCCAAATTTCTGCGAGACACTCCTCACACTTTCACCTGACTTAACTGCATTTAATGCTGCGTCTAGCATTTCCCTGCTGTAACATTTCTTTTTTCCTGACATTCTTACCTAACATAACGTACCAAAAGAAGATGTGCATTTGTTAGCTTTTCTGTAACTTAATGTTAATACTGTTGTGAGTTCTTATACTTATGGCTTTAAGTGTTTCTTTTTAACAGGCGGGGAGAGAGGCCAGGACACACCAGGGAGAGGAGGAAAACCGTTAACCTTAAAGTTAAATGTATATAGTTTTTTTGTTGATGTTCATGTTATTAAAAGTTCCTTTTATAAAATGAAGTCTAGATCATTTTTTTATTGGGTCCTCTAATAAATGTTAATAACTTAACTTAATGTCATAGAAATTATGATTATTACTTTTATGGCTTATAAGTGACTTAAACATAACTTAATGGCTTTAAATGTTGTTAAATTGCATTTAACAATTGAATTTGTTGTGAAATTACACAATGTGTTGAAATGACCTTTAAAACAGCATTTACCATTCACGTTATTTTAACGAGGTGTTTTAATGAGGGTGCAATGATGCGCCGCTGCCTCAAATTTCATGTCGGACAAAGTGCCTCATTGAACGTGTATATCCCTTTAAAAAAGTAAAAATATTTGCTAATTGTAACTCATAATTATTTTATAAGACCATAAGAATGTTTTTTTTTGTCATTTTATGGTGGTTGAACATGTTTAAGAGCCATTTTCCGCTGAGGTATGCGTCTCCCCTCTTCCTTTTGTCCGGCCGGAAAACCTTCCCCCCGCCATTTTCTGAACAGTCATTGGTGTACGTTAGAAACTCACGTTGATTTCTTTGAAACGACTGGCTCTGGAGACACAAGGTTGGTCGGAATCGAAAGAGGAGGAGGCAAAGATGACACAGATATATATAGATGATATAAACTGGAAGTGTTTATTTATAGAATTTGCGGGAAAAGGTCAAGTGTCCGGAATACCGTGATGTCCGGAATACAGTGAGTCTACGTTAAGTTAACAACGTTAACTTAATCCTCCGACGCCAATTTCTGTCAACCGTTTATCGAACCGTTTATTAAACTCGACGTTTTTATAACAAAATTATATTTTTCAATAAAAAAATAAGTACACACAACAAAATAAACACATAGTGGCCTGAAAATTGTGTGTTTGAAAAGGATAAATACTCACAGAGCCCGTTAATTGTATGCTGTGTAGACACGACTTGATCACGACGCTGAAGACTTGATCACTCACGAGCATAGCTCACGCGCATAAGTGCACGAGCCACCTAAACGCCCAGTTAAAAAATTGCAATATATATTTTGAACCGCGCTTGAAGATTCATTTATAAAAAATTTATATTAAACCTAAAAAAATTATCATTAAAAAATAGGCCTACGTGAATAACTCACGTTTTTTTTTTATTTAATTTTTTTTATCAGAACTCTCTCTCTCTCTTTTTTTGCATACGTTTTTATATCTTTTTTTCTGAAACTGTTTAGGACGTCTGTTTGTTGGGTATCATCAAATAAATTGTGGCATACGGATTTTACACATATGTGTATACACAAGCACCGACTTGTGGACCCAGTGGCGCAAAAAGTGGGTATGCGCCAAAGCGATGGTAAAAAAAACAAAAAAATTTTTATTTTATTTTATATATGTAGCTGCTGTTGTGCAATTCTAAACAATGTCTGCATTTCCTCAATGTTATATGACATTTTAGAGGACTGACAGGCCAGAGTAGGCGCCCTCATAAGATTCCATCATATAATTCTGACTGGGGGGCGCCGTGAGCGCTGACCGAGCAGGGACGAGTAGTGCGTTGTCGTCGAAAAAGATGGATAAAAGCAAAAAAGCTGTCGGGGGCTAAAAAATGGAAAAAGAAAGATAGAAAATGAGATGGCATGTCAATTGATGCGACAGCAACTAAATAAGTGGAGGGTGAAAGGCAACAGGTAGGATTTAAAGTGCGACATCCATGCATATAGGTTAATGTCATCGGGACACCTGGTGGGGCTGACGTGCTTTTTGGGCCGATGCATCTCTTTTTTTTTTTTGCCCATTTGTTTTGTTTTGCTTAATTGGCGGTGCTGGGTTAGTGCCGGTGTTAGTGCATTGCTCAAAAAAAGTCCGCGTTTTTTTTTTTTTTTCGGAAACACCGGCCCACGAAACACGTAGATCAGCGGCCCATTGGTTATTTTCTTGATTGACACTGGGCTGGTCCAATCACATCTTTAAACACGTCCCCCTTTGGGCATTGCGCTAGTGTGCAGTCAAAATCCACTCAAAATAGTCGGAGAGATGGAGAATAAACGCAAGGAATGTGCAGAGAAATTGCGTGACAAATAAAAAAGTTTCCTTGATTTTTCAGTTTATTTGTTTTATAATATGTGGCTATTACTATCAAGGGATTAATATTATAACTAGTATTATATAGTGTAATGTAGACTGATGCTATAACTAAAATTGTTGCTGCATACCCCTCTGAGACTGGGTAGTTGCGCCCCTGTGTGGACCATAGATGTGGACCAACGGTTGCGTAGATAGTAGGCAGCTGGCATATTTGTGCGAAAAAAGAAGCGGGATCGGCAAAATGGATCCTCACGGTTCCTCCGCCCATCTCCGAAGTTGTGCATGAATGGAGTGGCTGCAGATTCACCCCGCCGATGGTTTACCGACCTAAGTTTGTTTGGTGTGACGGGGGAAAATACTTCCCGATCCTTTGCCGCTGGTGCCCTCCAATTGCCAACGTTGGTAAGACTGAACGTGCTGTCTGGGATTTTTCACATCCTCTATCATTTCTTCTTTCCAGTTTGTTTCTTGTAGAATTATCACATCTTGTTCTTTACATAGTTCATTTACCATTTCAAATGTCCTTTTACCGATTAATCCTCTTGCATTCCAACATACCAAATTTAAAACCATACTGTACAAAAATAAATAATTATTAAAAACGTTCATTCTTGGTTATCTTCTCCGTCTTCCCTTCTCAAGACCTCAAACTTATTATCTAATTTTTAAAGTCTTTTTCTTTTTGCCATTTCTAAATTAGGTGTTACCTTTTGTTGTTTTCTTCGTGGCATTATTCCCAGTTCTCTGTCCTTTTGTACCTCCGTTTGGTTCTTTTTTGCTTCATCTCTTGCCAGTTTTGCTTCATTCAGTTCTTCTCCCCTTGATATTGCTTCTTCTGTTGATTTATCTTCCTCCATTCTTTCCTCCTGATCTTCTACTTCCTGTTGCTCCTCATTTCCTTGTTCTTTATTGTTTCTCTCCTCCTGTTATCTCGTACTGTTCTTCGTTTTCGTTTATTTCTTGGGTTTCTGTAGTGTCGTTATGAATCTGCCCATTCACTTGTTGCTCCTCCTCTTCCTTGTTGTTCTGCATCCGGCATTCACATTTGTTTAGTGTTTTAAAACAGTCTGGACACTTCCCTTCATTGCATTCCCGTGCAAAGTGGCCATGCTCCTCACATTTGCGACACTTGAAATCTGGACAGTCTTTCAGGATATGCTCTGGGCTCATACACCGGCAGGTTTTAACCTGCTTATTGTGTATCACCCGAAAATGCTGAGTTCCCTCTGCTGTCTCAAACCGCGTACTATATGGGAGTGACGCCACCTCTCTTGGGAATTTAGCCTTAATGAACCTTGTTCCATCTTCAATGCCTGTGCCCGGATAGCATCTCCTCTTCACAGTTGAGACGGGGATCACTCCCCACCCTTCCAGGTTTGTTATGATTTCGTCGTCCTCCAGATAAACGGGTAGATGCATAAACGACACTACATACTCCCTGTCTTCCAACTTCTTCACTTCTCATATTTGTCCATTAATCTCCAGTCCATTTAACAGTTCATCACATAAATCCTCATTTTCCATTGTTACCTCGTATTGTTTCTGTTGTTTTGGGCGCACTGCCAAAATTCCTTCCACACCGATTTCCTTTGTTATTGCTTTGATGATATTATCTCCATTGCCATCCCTTATTTCACTCACATCAATAGTTATTGTTGCCTCCTTCTTGTATAGTCTTTTGGTGTTACTTATGATTTTTTCTTGTTGTCTTGAATCAGTCCTTTGTTCTTTTGCCATTTCCGTGTTGATGCAGAGTAGTCCGTCCGTATCACTCATTCTAACGAAAAAACAAAACCTTCTCCCCAGACAGCACGCGGCTGCTGGTTTGAGGTTTAAAACAAACAAAAAAACAAAACTGTCCTACAAAAAACTTAAACATATATTTTTTTAAACAAAACAAAATGTAAAACAATCACTCTGAGAGTCTTTAGGTTTTGCAAACACACCACTTCCTGGATTACTCAACAGTGCCCCAAGGTGGTATGGCTGTAAGCGAAAACTGCTGCCAAATTCAGGCCTTTTGAAGAAAGTCAGAGACTCTTTCAGGCTTTCTGAAGAAAGTCAGAGACTCTTTCAGGCTTTCTGAAGAAAGTCAGAGACTCTTTCAGGCATATTGAAGAAACCTTTTCAGGCTTTTTGAAAAAGCTCAGAGAATTTTTTTTTTTTTTTTTTTTTTTACTTAAAAGCTTACAGCACCTGGTATTCCAAGGCGGTCTCCCATCCAAGTAATAACCAGGCCCGACCCTGCTTAGCTTCCGAGATCGGGCGTGCCTTTTAAAGAAAAAATTTATTATCAAAAATATCAAAATAATTTTACATTTCACAAACAAAATACATCATTACAATAATTAACATGTTACATTAAATACATTGGTAATTGCTCAAAAGTTGATGTACATTTTCTTTCCATCATCCACATTTATCAGGTCCTAATCCTTTAAAAAAATATTCTTCAAAAACATCCTTCTCCAAATACTTCCACATCAGGTAAGCATTTTTCCTCAGCACCTGTTTGAACATTGTACTTATTTCCACACTTTTCCCTAAGTACGCTAAGTTCCTCCTTGCCCATACTGCGTATCTTGCATGACTCAATATATAGTTACAAAGATTCACTTAAAAAAAACAGTGTTTTCCATTCATCTTGCCCAACATTTTTCCCCCAGTTCCCCTTGATTACTTCTTTTAACTTTCCATGGAAGTCCTTAAGTTCTCTGCACTCTAAAAAGATATGCATCATTGTCTCTGGAGCAGATCTACACACATCACAATCCCTATTTATGTTCCTATTTATCTGGTGAAGTACCACTTTCGTGTAGATTCTGTTGTGCCTTAATTTAAAGTCCAAGTTTTCACACTCCAGTCCACTGTACTTTACACATAGATTCGTCCAAATTTCTTTGACATTTAAACCAGGGAACACCTTCTGCCACACAATTTCTGATGCTGGTATTTTTATCTCTTTTTTCAACATGAATTTGTACATCATATTAGTGGTCACTCCTTCCAGTAATCTTTCCCCATCACCTCCATCAAAATACAAAACTGGCAATCCCCATTCCCCAGGGTTAACAGTTTCATTTTCAATTCTCTTTACCCAGGCTCTGGGCAGGCTCATTTTAATGTTTTCACACATCGAGTCCACTTTTGACATTTCAATTTCATCATTCTGTCACAGGTTGGGGGGTCAACCCAGACTGCACCCACCCCTCTAACCCAGGACCACCTTGGGGAGCGTACCAGAGACCAGACAGACAAGTACAAATTAAAAGTAACGATCTTTATTGAATAAAAGCAGGAATTAAAAGTCTTGATGTGGACTTCGTATCTCTCCACAGGATGGAGGAGACCAAGGGGTTCACCGCACCGACCCGTGTCACAGGCAGCCACAGAGGAGGAGGGAGTCGAACGCTAGTCCGGCGAGCAGGTAAGTGTTGAGGTAAGTAGACCCCTTTCAGGTGTAATACAGGCAGGCAGATATCCAGACGGACCGGGACTGGGGTCACGGACCAGGAGGGGACTCTTGCACCGGACAGGTGGGTGGCAGGTAAGTTTTCCTCTCCACAGGGCAGGTGAGTAGAGTCTCGGGTGGCGGCGGGGCCTCACTGGAGAACCGGTGGGTAGACAGGTCAGTACGTTCCCGGGCGTCGACTGTTCAGTAGGTGGTCGGTACGGGGGCTATGAGAACCAGGAGGGGGACTCGCTGCCAGCCAGGTAGGTAGCCGGGTACGTATGTCTCCTCCGTGTAGAGTACTAACTCCTCTTGCAGGCACACTCCTCTTGTAAGACGGAGAGATCGGGCTTACGGCCGAATGGAGTTGCTCTGAACAGGCAGGCAGCACACAAGAAGGCAGTGGCAGAAGAATCTTCTCTTTAAATAGACAGAGCATTTGATACAGGTGCAAACATGTTCCTTTCGTGAGATGGAGAATTAGTCTTACGGCTGGACTGGATTGCTCCAAGCAGGCAGCGCTGGGGCTGGGGGGTGTCTCTCCTTCAGACAAGCAGCACACAAGGCAGTGGCAAAAGAAATCTTCTATTTAAATAGACAGAACAAGTTATACAGGTGCAGACATGTTCCTTTCGTAAGAGGGAGAATTGGTCTTACGGCTGGACTGGATTGCTCCAAGCAGGCAGCACTGAGGCTGGGGGGTGCCTCTCCTTCAGACAAGCAGCACATAAGGCAGTGGCAGAAGAATCGTGGCTGGACTGGATTGCTCCAAGCAGGCAGCACTGAAGCTGGGAGGGGTGTCTCTCCTTCAGACAGGCAGCACACAAGGCAGTGGCACAAGAATCCTCTATTTAAATAGACAGAACAAGTTATACAGGGCAAGCACACTTCTCTTCCATATCGAACAGGAGCTCGTGGCCGGAGCGGGACATAGACATTCAACACTGAGGGCTTTGTTCAGCAAACACAGGGCGAGAATGTGAACTGGGGAATACAGGCGGTTAAATATACATATACACCCACACACTGCAACTTCACGTCAAGTCCAATACTGTGTGACACTTCAATTCGGGCACTGCATATCCACTCTCAATCTCAGTGCAATAAGGCCAGCACTCACCCAATGATCAAACCTTCCCCTGTACGCTGAATCAACACTCAGGAGATGAAGAGATGCAGATGACTTCTCACAGCATGGAAAACAGCGTCTTCAATACTCTCCCACACTCAGAAGAAGATATCAGGATTTCCAGGATGGCTCAATTCACACTCTTAAGTGACAATTATATTCGTGATCAATACACTTCACAACTCCTTATTCAACTCAATGCAAGACATGCATTCACACAGATCCGGTGTTTCATTACTTATCTTCCTCCCTAGAATGATGGCGTTCTCCAGTCTTGACTCAATCTCCACAATTCACTCACTTCACATCCAGTTCACGTTCCAGCTTGTCTCCTCACAAATCACCGTTGCACCCTTTATCCAGCCAGATCCTCACAGCCCTCTCCAAAGATCCCAGCGAATTCAAGCCACTGCCAAAGGAATAATTTTCTCCCGAAAGAGTACTACCCCCGAATGCTTTTTTTCTTTTCCTTTTAACTGCTTCTCTAAGCCGTGTTTCCCAATCACAAATCCCCACACCAAACACCCGCACCTGGTACCGTTTAGCTAATCAGCTGCCACTGTCATGGCCACTGACAACAAGCAAACTAGCACGGTGTGTCGGTGAAATCGTCCCGGGGGGAAAACACACTCCTAGCGGAAATAGGCGGTATGCACTGGCGAGCATGACGTATTTCCGGTTAAATCTCAGGATGGTTGTAAACATCCGGTTATTGTGGAGTCAAGCGCTACCTATGCTACCATTGATCGCTTTTCGTCAAAAAAAACAAAACTGTTAATTTTCGCCGTTCTTGTGTTGTTTATGTTTATGTTTTTTACTTGTACTTCGTCTTGGCTGATAACGCGATGACATGTAAACGTACAAAATTGTCCTTTCAAAGGCGGGAAGATAGCTCTTCTAGCCACCACTGCTATGTTCCGCAATGCACAGTGTATGCCACGTGTAATTCTTCAGTTAGCTTTTTTACTTTTCCCAAAAACATCGAATTACATAAACAGTGGGTGATTAACATCCGACGAGACAGGTTTCTTACAACAAACACACAAGTCTGTAGCCGACACTTTCAAAGTGAAGACGTGATAGAGCCTCTGACTACAGCTGGGCGGAGACGTCTAAAGAAGGGAGCTGTTCCAGTGCTTTTTCAATGGTACAATTTCAGTCTGCCAGCCCCACGGCCCGGAGTTTGGGAAAGGACAGAGCGTCCCAATACAGAAACCACGCACGATCCATCTGTGGAATTGGACTATCCTCCTGACCATGACTACTGCGACAGTAGTGAACCTGCTGCGCTGGATATGTCACTTAACCGCATTGAAGAACTTCATGAAGAGATCGCAAGACTCCGAAACTTAATAGAGGAGATATCTATCAGCAACAAGTTCTGCTTGGAGCGGTTTGCTGGATCCGATGATGACATAAGGTTCTTTACAAGGTAAATTAAAATGCCCACTGTGTTTAATATAGACGTTTTATAGCTTTCAACATTGATGATTAGTATTATTAAGCCTGTTTAAATGTTGCATGTGTGATGTGTGTGTCACGGTTCATAAATCCTAAGTTTCCTTCTTGGCTCGTGTTTCTGTTGTTGTGTGTGTGTGTGTGTGCTGATTAGGTGGGCGTGTCAGCCCATTAGCAATCATCAGCTATCACTCCTGTCAACAGCTGCAGCTCATCTCATCATGTGTATATATGCTCATCACTTTCTCATCTCTTTTGTCAGATCGTTGTTTGTGGTTTCCCGGTATGTGTGTGTGTTCCAGTCAGAGTCTCGAGTCTTGTGCCTTCCTTGTTCCTGTTTGTTCCTGTGAATTCGTTGGATTATTTCTCTTCACTGGACACAATTCACCGCACTGTCTTCACCTGAACCATCTGACCATCGGGGTCCCTGCGCCACTAACCTGTCTTCTCTGGACTCATTACATCATACTTCATTATAATAAATAGTTCACTTGCATCTTGCTTCCTGTTCTCATTTACCTGACAGAACGATCTGACCATTATGGAAGCAGCGAGTGGATCTTCAAGTTCACTGGATGCGTTCGTAAACAGCAGTATTCAGAGAATGGACCCGCAGGAGAAGGACCTCAACGATACAGCTCGCGCCGTTCAGGTTTTAGTGGCGCAGGTGTCCGGGCTCACCCAACAGATCCAACAGCTTCGGATCCCCACTGCGCCACCCACACCGCCAATTCCCCCACCACCACCAGCGGGACACTCCCAGTCAGAGCCTCGTCTGCCGGTTCCCGAGCCTTATTCAGGTGAATCTAACTATTGTCGAGCTTTCTTAACCCGATGCGAAATGCACTTCTCTCTTCAACCCAGGACATTCCAGGAAGAGCGAACCAAGGTTGCTTTTGTCCTGACATTGCTGTCTGGGAGGGCGGCACTATGGGGAACGGCGGTGTGGGAAAATCAAGACGACTGCTGCTCCTCGTTCCAGAAGCTCTCTGACGAGTATTTGACCGATCTGCTGCGGGAAGAGAAGCTGCTAGGGTGCTGGCAGATCTTCGACAAGGAGAGAGATCCGTATCTGACTTTTCGATTGAATTTCGCACCCTAGCAGCAGAGAGCCAATGGAACGAGGAGGCGCAGTGGGACATGTTCCTGCATGGGCTGGCTGACCGCGTCCAAAAGGAAATCTACGCCATGGATCTTCCCACCAAGCTCAATGACCTCATTGCTCTGGCCCTGAGAGTGGACGCACGTCTCTCAAGAATAGATCGACGAATTCAACCTAACCGTCCTTCTGCAGGGTTCGAGGGACAGCGTTCTGGAGGCGAGGGCGTGGTCAGCCCCGTTTACGATCCTGAGCCCATGCAGGTGGGTCGAGCCCGGCTTTCCCGGGAGGAGAAGGAGAGGCGGAGATCCCTGGGCCTTTGCATGTACTGTGGAGGAGCTGGACATTTCGCTTACGGTTGTCCTTTAAAAAGGCCCAGCCCGACAGTAAGTATGAGGTTACTGTCGGGTGGGATCTCTGCCGAAAAGACCTCATCCACATCTACTCTCCTTCCGGTAAGGCTCCGATGGTCAACTCACCTCCACGACTGTCGGGCACTTCTGGACTCAGGGGCGGAAGGTAATTTCATGGATCACAACTTTGCACGCACATTTCAAGTTCCCCTCAGACACCTTTCGCACCCCATTGCAGTACACGCCCTCAATGGTCAAAGACTCCCCACCATCTCACTGGCTACCGAAGACATCACCCTTATCACATCAGGCAATCATACCGAGACCATCTCCTTTTTCATTCTGGACACTCCTCTTGCACCCATCGTCCTTGGTCACCCCTGGCTCACTCGTCACAACCCCAAAGTGGACTGGCAGCTCAAGTCTGTGTCGGCGTGGAGCAGTTATTGTCATAAGTCTTGTCTTGTCTCTGCTTGTCCGTCTGTTTCTGTCCCTGTGTTTCAGGAGGAAGCAGTGGATTTATCTAACGTGCCCACGGAGTACCTGGACCTGAAGGAGGTGTTCAGTAAGTCTCGGGCTGCTTCTCTTCCCCCGCATCGTCCCTATGACTGTGCTATAGAGTTACTGCCAGGTACGTCTCCGCCTAAGGGCAAGTTATATTCACTCTCTGTCCCAGAGAGAGAGGTCATGGAGAAATACATTTCTGATTCTCTAGCAACGGGATTCATCCGC
Organism: Semotilus atromaculatus; assembly: GCA_031834385.1. NCBI lineage: Eukaryota > Metazoa > Chordata > Actinopteri > Cypriniformes > Leuciscidae > Semotilus > Semotilus atromaculatus. Next base: position 20,114,719 of record JAULUF010000050.1, read on the forward strand.
CCTTCCTCTTCTCCAGCGGGGGCGGGGTTCTTTTTTGTGGGGAAGAAGGATGGATCGTTGCGACCTTGTATTGATTACCGGGGGTTGAACAACATCACGGTAAAGAATACTTATCCTTTGCCGTTGATGTCTTCAGCCTTCGAGAGGTTGCAAGGAGCATCTATCTTCACGAAATTGGATTTAAGGAATGCTTATCATTTGGTCCGCATCAGGGAGGGAGATGAGTGGAAGACCGCATTTAACACCCCCAGGGGGCACTTTGAATACTTGGTTATGCCTTTCGGCCTTTCCAACTCCCCAGCGGTCTTCCAGGCACTTGTCAATGACGTATTGCGAGACATGGTCGATCAGTTCATATATGTCTACCTGGACGACATATTGATTTTTTCATCGTCTCTCCAGGAACACGTGCAGCACGTCCGACAAGTGCTTCAGAGGTTGCTAGAGAATGGGCTTTTTGTCAAGGCGGAGAAATGCGCTTTTCATGCACAGTCTGTTCCTTTTCTAGGGTACATCATCTCGGTTGAGGGAATGCGCATGGATCCTGAGAAAGTTAAGGCTGTGGTGGATTGGCCAAGTCCAGATTCCCGTAAGGCCCTACTGAGGTTCCTGGGGTTCGCCAATTTCTACCGGCGTTTTATTCGCAATTTCAGCCAACTAGCCGCACCTCTGACCGCCTTGACCTCCCCCAGAACGACGTTCAGGTGGTCAGACGCAGCCGAGGCGGCGTTTGCTAAACTGAAGGGTTGCTTCGTTTCAGCCCCCATCCTGATAACCCCTGATCCATCACGTCAGTTCATGGTGGAGGTCGATGCGTCAGAGGTGGGGGTAGGTGCAGTGCTATCCCAGCGTTCTCCTTCAGACGACAAGATGCATCCTTGCGCGTTTTTGTCTCATCGTTTATCCCCTGCCGAGCGTAATTATGACATTGGCAACAGAGAGTTGTTGGCGGTCAAGTTAGCATTGGAGGAGTGGCGCCACTGGTTAGAAGGGTCGGGGGTACCTTTTATCGTCTGGACTGACCACAAGAACTTAGAATACATTCGGACTGCTAAAAGACTAAACTCCAGGCAGGCTCGGTGGGCTCTTTTTTTCGGTCGTTTTGATTTTACTCTCTCGTACCGCCCGGGTTCCAAGAACATCAAACCCGACTCTTTATCGCGTATTTTTGACCATTCCGAACGCCCGTCTACTCCCGAGTGCATTTTACCAGAGACCCTATTCATCTCTACACTCACATGGGAGATCGAATCGAAGGTCAAGAAGGCCTTAGAAGGGGTAACGCCTCCGATCCGTTGTCCACCGAATCGTTTATTTGTGCCTGAGGGTTTACAGTCCAGCGTCATTCAGTGGGGACACTGTTCCAATGTGGCTTGCCATCCTGGGGTCAATCGCACTAAGTTTTTAGTCCAGCAACGATTCTGGTGGCCTCTCATGGCTCGCGACGTTCACAGTTTTGTCTTGGCTTGCTCAGTTTGCGCCACGGGTAAGACTTCCAATCGACCCCCAGATGGGTTACTTCAACCGCTGCCGGTGCCTTCAAGACCCTGGTCCCATATCGCTCTAGATTTTATTACCGCCCTCCCACCCTCCCAGGGTCACACGGTAGTTTTGACCGTGGTGGACCGGTTCTCGAAGGCGGCCCATTTCATTCCCTTGCCCAAATTACCCTCAGCCAAGGAGACAGCGTTGATTGTCGTTAACCACGTCTTTCGGCTACATGGCCTCCCGACAGACGTGGTTTCTGACAGAGGACCCCAATTTGTGTCCAAATTTTGGCGAGAGTTTTGTAAATTCCTGGGTGCGACTGTCAGTCTGTCCTCTGGGTTCCATCCCCAGAGCAATGGTCAAACTGAGCGAGCCAACCAGGATTTGGAGAGAACGTTGCGATGTTTAGTGTCCAAGAATCCTTCCTCTTGGAGCCAGCAACTGTCTATGGTGGAGTACGCCCACAACACGTTGCCAGTGTCATCCACGGGCCTATCACCGTTTGAGTGTAGTGTAGGATACCAGCCACCAATTTTTCCTAGTCTGGAATCCGAAGTCGCTGTCCCCTCCGCCCACGCCTTTGTCCAGAGGTGTCGCCGCACTTGGACTAGAGCTCGTGAGACTATACTCCAAGTGGGGGCGCGCACCAAGGCCAAAGCCGATCGCCACCGGCGTAGGCCTCCCGTATACGTCGTCGGTTCCAAAGTGTGGCTTTCTACCAAGGACATTCCTCTCCGCTCCGTTTCGAATAAGCTTGCACCTAAATTCATTGGCCCGTTCTCTGTCACTAAAATCATTAGTCCGGTGACAGTCCGCCTCAATCTTCCTCCAGTGTACAGGAGGATTCACCCCGTCTTTCATGTATCCAAAATTAAGCCCGTTTTCTTTGCTCGCATTAATCCGCCAGTCCCGGTTCCCCCCCCCGCCGCGACTCGTAGACGGGGAACCTACTTATTCGGTCAATCGTGTTCTGGACTCGAGACGGAGGGGACGCGGATTTCAGTACTTGGTGGACTGGGAAGGTTACGGTCCGGAGGAGAGAAGTTGGGTACCAGCCAGAGACATCCTGGATCACTCCCTTATCGAGGATTACAATCGGCAGGTAAGGGAGTCTGGGAACGCCAGGATGCGTTCCTAGGGAAGGGGGTACTGTCACGGTTCATAAATCCTAAGTTTCCTTCTTGTCTCGTGTTTCTGTTGTTGTGTGTGTGTGTGTGCTGATTAGGTGGGCGTGTCAGCCCATTAGCAATCATCAGCTATCACTCCTGTCAACAGCTGCAGCTCATCTCATCATGTGTATATATGCTCATCACTTTCTCATCTCTTTTGTCAGATCGTTGTTTGTGGTTTCCCGGTATGTGTGTGTGTTCCAGTCAGAGTCTCGAGTCTTGTGCCTTCCTTGTTCCTGTTTGTTCCTGTGAATTCGTTGGATTATTTCTCTTCACTGGACACAATTCACCGCACTGTCTTCACCTGAACCATCTGACCATCGGGGTCCCTGCGCCACTAACCTGTCTTCTCTGGACTCATTACATCATACTTCATTATAATAAATAGTTCACTTGCATCTTGCTTCCTGTTCTCATTTACCTGACAGTGTGTTGTTGTTGTAAGCCACTGGAAACCTTGAATTTCCCTCGTGATGAGAAAAGTATCTATCTAAAACGATCTAGATCTATCTACTAGTGCATTGTATTTTAAAATACTGAGAAGAGCAGTAAGCAAAAGGACTGACGTGTGTGTGGTCCAGTTTCTGACCTTAGTGCCTAAATGTTCCAGGATGTTTACAGTAACTGTCAATATGGATGCTAACATGCTTGCAATTTAATGTTGTGTATGGGCACTTAATGTAATGAAATGTGATACCTATGTCCCACAGATTTGCAAGTCACGCCCACCTGACGGCCTTTTGGAAGCAGATAGAACCAGCCACCTGCAAGATGGTACGGGTGACAAGAGCACGACGTATGAATGATGAGGTCCCTCACACTGGCAGTGCAACGGTGAATATATTTTACAGTTGTTCTTACAAAGCAAGATATATTGCATAATCGTATCAAATCCTTACATCTAATTCTTTCTCTTTTCAGATTCTTAAACCCATTGATGAATTTTTTCTCTTTATGAATTACTTGTCATTGGGTCTGATGCAGAAGGATTTTGCCCACAGATTCAAAATCCACCAGTCAACTGTAAGCCGTATCATAAATACATGGGCTAACTTCCTGTATACTGTACTAGGGGCTGTGGGTATTTGGCTTGATGAGGAGACTGTAAAATCTCACATGCCAGATGTTTTTCTGGGTTACTCTGACACACAAATTATTTTGGATTGTACCGAAATATGTTGCCAAACACCAAGTTCTCTTCTCCTCCAGAGTGAGGTGTTCTCCATCTATAAATCACACTGTACATTTAAAGGATTAATTGGGATGGCCCCTCACGGCGCAGTAACCTTTGTGTCGTCTCTCTATGAAGGTGCCATCAGCGATAAAGAGATTCTGAAGCAGTCTGGCATTGTGGCTCTCTTAAACCCATCTATGGCCATAATGGTTGACAAGGGTTTCCTCGTAGAAGACTGTGTGCCCTGCAAAGTCCACATACCTACTTTTCTGTGTAAGAGAGCACAACTCTCTGAGCCAGAGGTCAGGAAGACACAATCTATTGCCAGACTGAGAGTCCATGTTGAGCGGCTCATTCGCAGGGTTAAGGAACATAAACTATTCAGCACAGAAATCCCTCTTTCATTGACGGGCAGCATTAATCAACTTTACACAGTTGCATGTCTTTTGGTCAACTATCAAAATGGCCCCTTGGTTAAAGCCTGGGCAACACGATGTGTAAATGCATGAATAAATCGTTTACAACACTTTCTGCATCCCCTAATCTAAAGTGAAAACTATTCATCATTTGTAAATGTGTTACACAGCATTCGTAGATTACCACATTTCAAGAATCCATGATGTGTAACACATTTACAAGTGATGAATAGTTTTCACTTTAGATTAGGGGATGCAGAAAGTGTTGTAAATGATTTATTCATGCGCTTACACATCTATAACAGGTAGTGTACTGCTGTGTAAGTGCTGACTGGTGAGGGTAAAATTAAAACTTAATTTGACTTATTTTACATTTATTTATTTTACAATTACAATTTATTTTACAATTAAAATTTATTTTACAATTTGATATGTTACAATTTGTATCTATGACGATTAATATTACAATGTTGTAAATAAGACAGTTGACAAAATAAACTTTAAAATTATTGTACAATAATGCAAAAATTCATGTGTCTGTTCAATTACTTTTCATAGAGAGGTATTTGGGCATGTATGTTTTAAAGAAAAACAAATCACATCTCTCTTTCAGGGAGCTTAATACAGTGCTGTCTCTGTAAATGCGCTGCACGAAAATGTCATTGTGGGCACAAACAACAAAATCACACCATTCTATGCCTGTGATGAGTAACTGTCCCTGGACTTGCCAATAATAACAATGGCTCTCCTTCAATTTGTGTAGGCCATGGTCAAATCTCAGGAACTTGCAGTCTATATAGCTGGCAACATTTGGGCATTTCATTTCAACCAGACCAAATGATGGTCGCTCAAGTGGGTCATATACCAGCCCATCAGGCGATGCACCCAGCCAAGGTGCGTCCGGGTGCACGGCTAGCCCACACTTGGTGAGATTTAAATTTTTTAGAACCGCATAGTCCTGCAGTGCACCTGCTTCCATTTCTAGACCCCTTTTCATCAGCGGTGTTTGTCTTGTCCCTCTGATAATTCTTTCTGCCAGTTTTTCTGCTGTGCTTGTACCTCTTACATGGCTAACCTCCCGGAAATGTGAAGCAGTCACTCTCTCCTTCCTCAGGGAATGCCACTCGGGTGTTGCACTTTGGCATCTGGTTGCTGCTTCAATCTGGTGTGACTGTGTCAAAGTCAAAGACAGAGAACTGAGGTGCAGCTTTTCTTGATCCGTCATGATGGCGAATGAACACTCTGTTTGTTGTAGATGGTAACCTTCCAGTGGCACTTTTGGAAATGGTGGTGCATCCTCATGGATGACAACATTGTCAGGTGGAGGTGGTGGGTGTTGATATGACAGGATACTGCCAGTTTGTACCTTGCCAAAAATGGAGTCCACCAGTGGTTTGTCAGATGTGATGTTCATTCTGCAGATAAGGGGAAGAGAGTCTGGTTCCATGTCAGCATAGGCAGGTAGTGGGTTGAGGGTTGATGGGTCTGGTAGCTCACCACTGTATCCCTTGTAAAGTGTAGATCTGGAATAACAATATCAGGCCATTGTAGGATTCTTATGAATTATAGGTGTAACTGTATAGACTTCAGACTATCTAATAGTCAACTGCATTGTGTGTTTTGTCCTAGCGGTACAGCCTGATCATGACATTTGAGATAACCAAGATGTCACTACGCAGCAGGAAAAGTACACAGACTCACTAGGAAATACACCATTATCTAACAGCTATCAATAACATATATTTTGCAACAGATTGTAATCTGCCTATTTAATTGGACTCTGCATACCTAATTCCGCTTGTCGAAGTAGCATTTGGTTTGGGCTTCACTACAACCATGGCATCCACAGGTCCTGGCTTCACTCCCTATTTATTTATGAATGGTATTAGGAAAGATGCTAGTATGCATGTGATACAACTGGTATTGAAATGATACAAACCATTGTTCGTGGTTTATGCCACTTCTGCTCGGTTTCAGTGCACGAAAGTACAGGAGGGACGACAGACATCCCACATTCAGAGTAATGGGCAATCTGATAAAGTAACGCAACCAAATGATTGCATATCCCACACCCAGCCACACAGGAACAGTAGCTTTTAACAAGCATAACTGGCTGCGTATCACGTAATGTCATCTGAAATACAGTGGAATATTTTACTGTCTTTGCAGCCATCAAGTCAGGCAAAAGTAGTAATCTCATTATTGTTTAGATTTTAAACCGAACCGAATTTGTTTAACAGACCCAACAACAAAGCATGACAATTCTCACTCAGCTACCCTGTTCTGTATTAGTCTACCACTTTATTCAGCTGTTCAGCTTTTCATGAAAACCACAAAGGTGCTCTCTTAGAAATGGTAATCAAAGCTGAAATGTGGTAACATTAAACGAGTATAACTTTTGTTGAACGGAACTTTAAACAAGTTCAACAGAGCTTTTTAACGTGTCACTTAATATAATCCTACTTTCAACTGGTGTGGTGGCTGTAGCTTCTTCATTGAGCGGTAGCAGTGGGCTCTCACAGATATCTCATTTGTTGCCCTATTTTTACCTGATACTTAAAAAAATACAAAAAAACACAAACACATTAAGTGAGAGGTATACACATAATTAAACTTTATTTAAAACATGATTAACCTGAAGCAGGACGGAGTCATGACTTAAAACACTACGCTAAAACGCTAACGTTAGCTAGCGTTAGCAAATTAACGTTACCTTCAAAGTTGCAAAGAAATGAAGAAATGTAAAATTTAAAGCCTTTATCTAATTTGCTACGTGGTGTCGTACTGGATGCCCGGACGATCTTTCGGATATCGTTGACAGACACTTTCGGCAACTCCAGCAAACACCTTGTGAACTTCGTCTCTGCCATCGTATATGTCGACTGTCACTGTTTTCTTCCGTTAACCGGAAATGTCCAAACATCCTTACGCCAATGCGGAAGTGATGCGTGCATAGAGCCTATTGGTTCCGCTGGATTTGTCACCTTGTGACAATTCCATCCCGAAACACAATCATATATGGCTCTATTAGGTAAAAACCCTCTTACATACTCATATGTTAGATCTTTTACTTGTCTCACTCCTGCTTTCATATACAATTTGTCATAAAACATTCTCTCTTTCATTCTAATTTTTGGATTTAAAAATATTGGCTGGAGGGTTCCGGTGACGTCATCACTCTGAATGGCAGCTTAAACAACAGCTCCTCCGGGAAAACCAACTAACTGCCCCGTTAAATGATCAGATATAACCTTTTTTAATTTTACTTAGCTCGAAAAGTGGGGCAAGAATGGGAAGAAGAGATGGAAACAAAAAATGCACCGCTGGAGAAAATGTGAACGAAGAAAACGCAGGGAACAGCTCTCCTACGCAGGTAGGCCTACAAGATGGCGAAGCTAACGCGAGCCTTCAACCGAGTGAGGCGGCAAGTTTGACTAAGGTTCTGGAGGAGATTAGGGACTTTCGCAAAGACACAAAACAACAACTAACCGAAATTATATCAGAAATCACCAGTGTTAACCAAAAATTGGCGGAGGCAGAAACGCGAATCGGAAAAGTAGAAGATCGCGTTCAAAATGTGGAGCAGGTTATGAGCAAGATGATAAAAGTCATCAATCAACAAGAAAACAAATTACTCGACCAAGAAGGGAGATCTAGAAGAGAGAACATAAGGCTCTACAATGTTCCCGAAGGATCAGAGGGCACGTCAATGGTGATGTTTGTGGAAAAGTTGCTGCAGGATACACTGGAGATCCCTCCGACTACGGACCTTGGCATCGAGAGAGCTCACCGCGCGCTCGGCCCAAAACCCTCAGGCGACGGGGGAGGTAAACCACGGTCAATTATAATCAAATTCCACCGCTACAAAATTAAAGAAGAGATTCTGCGCAAAGCTTGGGCAAAAAGGAAGGTGTTGTTGAATGAGAGACCAATATACTTTGACCAAGACTACCCTCCGGCAATTCTTCAGAAACGTAAGGAATATTCTGAAGCTAAACGAGTATTAAAACAGAAACAGATCCGGTTTCAGACCCCGTTCCCCGCTAAACTACGCGTGTTCTATGACGACGGGACGCGACTGTACCAGTCGGCAGAGGAGGCAACCGCAGACATGAAAGATAGGGGACTGCCCATCAATGTAATCACCCCGAGGGAGAGCCTATCGGAGCAGCTGTCCCGCACCGTCTGGGAAATGGTTAGAGATCCGAGACAACAGGTGGAAGAAGAGCGAGAGAAGAATATAAGGGAGAGACTGCAAGTTTTCAGAAGAAGGCCCCTGCCCCCTCCAGAAGAACTTTAAGCTTGGACTAATTTCAAATTTATGGTGAGCTAAATAAGTAAACTCGAAAAAGATGGTGCAATATTCAACTTGAGAGATATACAGTAGTCTAATGTTAATTTTTCCATTGCCTAATTTTTTCCCCCAAGTTATTTATTTTGTGGACATCCCTCTTCCCAATTTAAACGAAAATATATAGAAGGGAGGAATATACAAGTTTCTTGGTGAAATGTACACTAAATTTTCCATTTTTTTGCGTGAATGCTGCAATGGGGGCCCTCGACCCACATGGGAGAGAGATTTTCCCCCACAGCTAGAAGTTCAATCTAGCTCAGTTCAGGGTCATCTATTAGAGACCCCAACCTTGGAATCATATCATTGTTTTTCATGTTTCTGTTATGTATGTTTTTTTGTTCGTGTTTATTCAGGGAGTAGATTAATTAAGTTCTGTTTAGCTGAGTTGGTCAATACATTGCCTTTAGATACATATGGTTAGGGACAAAGTTAAAATAATTTCATTTAATGTCAACGGGATGTTGAATCCAATCAAACGTAGTAAGATTTTATCTAAAATGAAGAAAGAACAAGCCCATATAGTGTATTTACAGGAAACACATCTGAATGATAAAGAGCATGAAAAACTGAGGAGAATGGGCTTCTCGGATGTGTTTTTCTCTTCATACAAATCAGGACATAGAAGGGGAGTTGCTATTCTTATTTCAAACAAACTACATTTTGAAAAAGTGTCTGAAATGGGAGACAAGGAGGGCAAATATATCCTAGTAAAGGGCAAAATATATGAGAATCCAGTTACTCTATTAAATATATATGCGCCCCCAGGAAGTGATATTAGTTTCTTCCAGAAAATTACTAGTATCATGACAGTGGAAACAAAAGGTTTTCTGATTTGTGGCGGAGATTTAAATATACATTTAAAACCAAAATTAGACTCCTCTAGTGGAAACAACTATGACAAGGGGTCTCTACATAAGAAAGTTAATGCACTTTTTGAAGAGGTTGGTCTAATTGATATATGGAGAGACTTCTTTCCTAACAGAAGAGACTATACATATTACTCAGCACCCCATTCTCTATACACCAGAATAGACTATTTTATAACATTTGGAAAAGATAAAGATAAGATACATTCTTGTGGAATCGGTACAATAGATATAAGTGACCATGCACCAATAGATTTATCCATTGATTTTGACCTACAACCAAAAAATAATACATGGAAATTAAACTCAAGTCTATTTAATGATCCTGGTTTTAAAGAAAAAATTAAAAAAGAGATTAATTTCTATCTAGAATTTAATGACAATGGTGAGGTGTCACCTCCTATCCTATGGGATACTTTGAAGGCTGTCCTAAGAGGTAAAATCATAGCAATATCTTCATACAAGAAAAAAATGAGAAATAAAACATTAGATGAACTACAAAATAATTTGAGGGAATTAGATAAAAGACACAAATTAAGTTTAGCGAATGATATACTTGATGAAATAAAAAAAATTAGGGACAAGATTAACAATTTAGCTATACAAGAAGTAAAGAAGAATCTAATGTTTCTAAAACAGAGATATTATGAAGGGGGATCTAATGCAATGAGAATATTGGCATGGAAGCTGAGGAAGAAAACTGCAGAAAATACAATTCATAGAATTAGGGACCCAAGAACAAAAGTGATAAAAAGTAAGATAAAGGAAATTCAGGAATCTTTCGAGGTTTTCTATAAAACTCTATACTCAAGAGTTCCAGGGAGTAACTTAATTCAAATTGATACTTTCCTGAATTCATTAGAGCTACCCACTTTAAATGAAGAGCAAAATAGAAGGATGACCGCTGACATATCTGAAGATGAATTAAAGATTGCAATTAGTAGATTAAAATTAAACAAGTCTCCAGGATCAGATGGTTACACGGCAGAGTGGTATAAGGAGTTTAAAAATGAATTAATTCCGGTTATGCTCCCTACATTGAACTGGGTTTTGAAGAAAGCACAAGCACCACCTAGCTGGAAGGAGGCGATAATATCAGCCATACCAAAAGAAGGCAAAGATAAATTAGAATGTGGATCCTTTAGACCAATATCAGTTCTTAACGTGGACTATAGATTATTTACTTCTATCATGGCCAAACGATTAGAAGAATTTTTACCTAAATTGATACATAATGATCAGACAGGTTTCATACGACAACGTCAGACACAAGATAATATACGAAGGACACTACACATCATGAATCATATACAAAAAAATAATTTGGAAGCAATAGTGATAAGCATAGATGCTGAAAAAGCATTCGATTCAGTTAATTGGACTTTTCTCTACAGAGTTTTACACAGATTCGGATTACACGAAACAATTATAAAAACTATACAGTCTCTATATGATAAACCCACTGCTAAGATTAAAATCAATGGATATCTATCAAATAGTTTTACCCTAGAAAGGGGTTCAAGGCAGGGTTGTGCTTGGTCACCACTACTTTTCGCACTATATTTAGAACCATTAGCTCAATACATCAGACAGAATGAGGATATCAGGGGAATTAATATTAAAGGAACAGAACACAAACTTGCATGTTACGCAGATGATATTCTGATATATTTAGGGCAGCCAACATATTCATTACCAAAATTGATGCAGTCACTTGAAACATATGGCCAATTATCAGGATATAAGATTAATGTTGGTAAAACACAGTTACTTTCATATAACTATAGAGTACCAAAAGAAATTAAAAACAGATACCCCTTGGTATGGCAAACTGAATCTTTTAAGTATCTTGGCATCAATATGCCAAAGGATCTCGCGAAACTATTTGAATGTAATTATTTACCTATATGTAAAAAAATTAAGGAAGATATAGGAAGATGGAACTTAATTCCTTTCTTTAGTCTGAGTTCAAGGATTGAATCTATTAAAATGAATATTTTACCTAGATTATTATACCTATTTCAGACCTTACCAATAATGATTAACCGAAATCAATTTAATGAATGGGAAAAGATGTTGTCAAGATATATATGGCAGGGTAAAAGACCTAGGGTTCGTTTTAAAACGTTACAGCTAGCTAAAGAAAAGGGGGGTTGGGGATTACCGTCTTTAAGAGATTATTATTTTGCAGCACAGATGAGAGCGGTGATATGTTGGTGCAACCCATCTTATGAAGCTCAATGGAAAAATATAGAGGAGAAATTATCCCCCATCCCTATACAGGCAACCCTTGCTGATAACAATTTACAAGGTCACATAAATGTTATTGACAATCCGTGGGTAAAATGCACTCTTAATGTATGGAAAACTATTATAATAGAATATAAATTAAAGAAGGATATTGTGCCTCTTAAATGGTGTGCATACGACTCAGAGTTTACACCAAATAGATTTGATACTAGATTTAAGGACTGGACGGATAAAGGATTAACAGTTTTATGTAATATAATAAAAGGTGATACAATAACTAGTTTTGAAACACTCAAAGAGAGATACTCATTAGAAACACAAGACTTCTACCGATATTTACAGATGCGATATTTTGTAAATATGAAGATGAAGAATGTGGCTGAGACAGGCAAAGTTATAATAGAATTGTTCAGAAAAGCATACAACTCAGATTTGTTTGGTAGAATTATTTCATGCATATATAAATGTCTGTTAAATCTTAAAACACACTCGACTTCCTATATTAAAACAAAATGGGAGAAGGAGGGAGGAATAAGTATATCTGAGGAAGAATGGACAATAATATGGAGGTATCAATGGAAATGCTCCAGGTCACAGAATTGGAGGGAGTTTGGTTGGAAAAATTTGATAAGATATTTTATTACACCTTCTCAGAAATCATATCATGGTAGTAATGCTTCTATATGCTGGAGAAACTGTGGAAACCAAAATGCAAACCATTACCATGTCTTCTGGGATTGTTCAGTTATTAAGGATTACTGGAGAGGAATACATAATGCTTTACAATATATTTTTAAATGTGTAGTACCATTTGATAGTAAAACCTTATATTTTGGATATATACCCCAAGAATGGTTAAAAAGAGATAAATATTTAATGAATATATTGCTGGTGGCTGTAAAGAAGAGCTTTACCAAAAAATGGTTGTCACATGAGAGCCCTACCCTAAACGGATGGATGGAAATTACAATGGACATTTACAAATTGGAGAAGATAACAGCATTTTTAAACCATAAACCAGAACAATTTGCTTTGTGCTGGGAAAAATGGACCAAATATGCAACATCTCAAAGACCTGACTTTATTTTCTAGTTAATATACAGAATGCCCAGGAAAACTATACTCCCTATATGTACAAAGTTCTTTTCTCTTTTTTTGTTGTTGTTTTGATAAAAAAAAAAAAAAAAAAAAACAGTTTACATTTCTGATGAATAGATGTACGGCAAACACGATTGTCAGGTGTATGTATGGGCATATATTGGTATGTTGTGTTTTTATGTTTTTGACATGAGGATACTTGATATAGTATCTGATGTACATCTGATTGAAATGTAATGTTTATATGTGAAAAGTAAATAAAAAAAAAAAAAAAAAAATATTGGCTGATTTAAAACTTGATTTATATTCTCACATTCAAACTTTACATTTCCTATGACTTCTGCCCATGCACTAAGCACTTCCTGATAAAACAGCGGCACTTTGTCATACATTGGCTTTTTCAGTACCATAAAAAGCCCTTCTTCCCCACATCCACTACATTTGTCCAACACCTCCTTCATATAACCCTTCCATCCATACTCCACTTTCCCACATAAATACTTTTTCACCACTTTCACCCTTATGGCCTTCTTTTTAACTTCTAAATCAATCAATTCTAATCCTCCTTCTTTTTTGCTTGCGATTTAATGTTTTCCTTGCTATTTTAACTCCTTTCCCTCCCCACATAAAAACATTCGTTATCTCAGTCACCTCATTCATTACCCATTGTGGCAAATCAACTGCACCTAAAATATAGTTACATTTGGAAAGCAACAAAGAGTTCACAAGCATGACTTTCCCTCTTAACATAACTTCCCTTAATTTCCAAAATTGGAGTACTTGTTTAATTTTATTTAAAACCCCTGTCCATGTGGCATCCCTTGCATTCTTAGCATTTTCTCCAATTTACACACCTAAAATATTAACATACCCTAATGTAGTTTTAAAAGGTATATCACACCCTCTTAAGTCTACCCCTCCTATACTCATTATTTCAGATTTTTCTATATTTATTTTTGCTCCTGACACTTTCCCATACATTTCTATGTGCCCCATTACCTTTTTTATACTTTCTACATCCCTAATCGTAAATGTTGTGTCATCCGCATATTGGTGTATCACACTCTCACAACTGTTTGGAATTTGAATACCCCATATCTTTTTGTCTGCTCGAATCATTATTGCTAACGGTTCAACCGAGATTGAATATAGCAATGGAGACATCGGACATCCTTGTCTCACTGACCTCTCAAGCGGAAATGGGTCTGTCAAAACTCCATTTACTTTCACACAACTTTGCTCTCTACTCTATAACAGATTTATCCATTCCAGCATTCTATTCCCAAACCCAAATTTCCTCATTGTTTGTTCCAAATAATCGTGTTCCACTCTATCGAATGCCTTGTTTAAATCTACACATAAAATTATTCCGCCTTCCCCCATCCTCCCCCATCCTTCACACAACATCTCTTATTGTGCAAATTGTGTCGGTTATATCCCTTCCTGGGATGCTATAGGCCTGATTTGGTGCTATTATGGTCCCTATAACCTTCTTTAGTCTATTTGCTAAATTTTTACAAAAAATTTTATACTCTGTATTTAAAAGACTTAGAGGCCTATAATTTTCTAATTTGAGCGGACTCCCTTTATTTTTATAAAGAATCGTTATCATCCCTGTACACAGATTTTGGCACTTCTTTTTTGTCCTCCATCTCCGTATACATTCTCAACAATATCGGTGCCAAGATTTTCATAAAAGTTTGATAAAATTCATGTATTAAACCATCCGTTCCCGGGCTTTTATTTGGCTTTGTCTAGTCTCGCGTAGCCAGACCTTCAGACTGACGGCTGAAGGTCTGGAATTCATAGCAGCTTTCTTTGGCCAAGGCCCGCCCATAAGGCCGTTTGACCGACATGTCAAACAACCAATTACAGTTCATTTCGTTCAGCGTCACATTTCGGGGCGTGGAAATGTCCCCACAACAACAGACCGGCGTGCAACAAGTCAGTCAGCATAGAAAATCAAAGGAGAAGAAAACAAGCAGTAAGTCATTGATCTGTTTGTGCACGTATAACAACAATGGCGTCTGCATTACCACATCTGATCAAAACACAGAGTAAATCAGTAGGTACGTATGCAGACTTTGTTCAGAGACCTTCAAAGCATCTAAAACGAACAAACACAGATTATTTCGTGGACACGACTCTAAAGACAAAGCTGAATTTACTATTGTGCTGGAGGAGTTTGTTGGCGTTCTTCATGACACAAGTTTGGCGATCTGCACATCTTGCTGAAGTGTACTAATGAGGTACAATAGTGTTTCCAAAGAAGTTGTACGACTGAAGTTGCATATAAATGACATGTGCAGTAAGACAAGACAGAAACGATGCGCACCATCAACGCCAACACAACTGCAGAAGAGACTTGCAATTTCTGAATGCAGCCCTGCGAGACGTGAATTGTTCGATCTACCGTCACCAGAGGTAAACAATGCGTCAACATCTGTACAGGATACTGTTGGTAGTCAAACTGTCCTTATGTTTAAGTCGTCACAGAAAATGCTGAAGAGGGATGTAAAGAGACCTATGAGGACACTTGTTAATAATATTATACAGTAATAATACAAGGGGACACTACAATGCTTTGGCCAAGAATTTAATAAAAATTCCTGGCCAGTCCAAGTTGGTCATTGATGTAGTCCTCAAGCAAGTTGAGAAAGAATGCCGACATTTAACAAGCAACCAGTTCCATTCTGTAATACAACACAGTGCACATCTTGCTGAGTTTAGGTGTGAGAAAGTGTTGGATGAATGGAGGACTGCAGCACCTACATTTCTCCAGTTCCTAAAATGTGCAAGTGCAGCAAACAGTGTGACAAAGCGTAACACAAAAGCTGCAAGTGTTCATAAAAGAAGACCGTGGACCAGAAAGAAGCCAGAGGTGACCATGGCTGGCCTGATACTTCTTAAAGCAAGGTCAAGATTCATGGCATCTCCTATGTTCCGAAATTCCATGGTATTGAAACATGGTGGTGCAAAGAAAAGATGCATCGATAGATTCAATAGGATTGGAGTTTGTGTGAATCACTCAGCAACTCTAAAGAAGATCAAGGAGATTGCAGAGACATGGGATGCCGGAATTTTAGAATGGAAAAAAATTGTGTGTGACAGCCCAAGCCTTGAAGACTTGTCATGGATTGATGATCCAGGTTGTAGCTCTTGGTTCCTGTCTGATCATACATACCACCGTGAAGAGAATGAAGTGGAAGAAGTCTTCATAGTCACCAGCAGTGAAAGTGAAGAGGTTTGTAATATTTGTTGTAATATTTTATATATTGATTAGTAAGCCCTTCTCCACCATAGGAAAAAATAACACTTAAGTCAGTACGACATAATTTTTTTTTATTTATGTTATTTAATTGTAATATAAAAGAGCTATTTTTTTCACCTTATTAAATAATTCAAGTTGAGGGGATTTTTTTTAAGTCAGCACAGACAGATGGAAATATATTGCGCAAATCAATTAGTGAAGATGCCCAGCTTGAAAGGGTGAGGCTTATTCCAATGTAAAACGCTGTATAAATGTATAGTTTTAATCAAATAAGGTTGGATTATTTCTATGTTGAGCTGCCTGTTCATGAAGCTGAAAGTGCACGTAATAAAATAATATACAATTGATGCAAACCAACAGGAATCCTTGCCTTTTCTGCTCTGTTTATATTTTATGTGGTATAGGGCCCCATATTAGTTATTGAAACGGGCCCCCAGATGCTTAAGGCCGCCACTGGCCAGTTTACTGCATATAAACACACAAAAACAACGTGTGGCAGGATTTCTTTCGCTACACACACACATAGGGGGGACAGGAATTAGGCCCGATTCACATATCGCGCCTAAAAACGCGTAGAAAACGCTAGGTGCGCGCGTTCTCCTTTTTCCAAAGAAGCGCTAGGGCGGTTGCGCTCCGGAGGCGTCTGTCATTGCTAAGCAACCATCAGCTGCGCTCTCCGTTACAGCAAGGAAATTTCAGCAATGGATTTCCACCACCGAAAAACCCTTGCTGTAACTCTGTTACAAGATTTACACTACCGGTCAAAAGTTTTAGATCAGTAAGATTTTTTATGTTTTTAAATGAAGTCTCTTCTGCTCACCAAGGCTGCAATTATTTGATAAAAAATAAAAAAAAAACTGTAATATTGTGAAATATTATTACAATTTAAAACAGCGGTAGTGTATTTACTCAGAAAAGTAAAAAACGCCGCAGTGTTTGGGTGCACCCAATACTCCAAAAACGCAAAAACCATGGGCAATTTCACCAGCTGATTCAGGAACTCCGCCTGGACAATGGGAAGTTTGGACAAAAAAGTTGGCCCAAGCATCAGTAAACAGAGCTTCTGTCGTGAAACTATCTCTCCTGCACAACGGCTCTGCATTTGTCTGAGGTTAGAATATAACTGAAGTGGTCATAAAACGCCAGAAATAGCAAACACATTTATATATAGAATATAGAACAATTCGGTATAAACAATGATGGATTTAACAAGGAATCAGTTGTGAGCATTCATATTTTTTGTAAAAATATTTTTTACTAGTAGTGCAGCAGTTTACAGTGTTGAAGATGTAATTAACTGATAGAAATTACTTATATTTTAGAGTAACTTACTCAACACTGCTTGTACTGAAATGAAAGACAATACTTCTTCCACCACTGTGATGTCATGCTTTGACATAGGCATTAGGTCTACTAGTATTCGTAAATTACTTTATATATGAATAACTTAATTGTGGTATTTTATACATACTTTACACACACTGATTTCCATTACACGAGAGTAGATGTTAAAACTTCATGCTGATTTGTACTCGGCTTTCGCCAAGATAAGCAACACTAAGACGTAGCTTTACAGTAAACTATGCTTCTCCATCCATTTACGCTTCTTTCCATATGAGGGTGTGACTCCCCTTCTGTCCGGCGTTAACGGCTGCAGTGTACTTGGCGCGTCAGCACACACGACGGCTGCAACTACAGTGTGGTCTCCCTAGTGGACCAACACGACAACCGTCTGGATTGAGCCGAGTAGGGGACATCTCTAGGGTCTTCAAGTGGGCACCTTCCGTCCTCAGTGTTTCGTCGACTAGCCCACGACACCTCAAGAGGGCTCGACAGTGACTCTGGCGTCCCAGAGTCACCCCCCTCCGTCCCCCACTCAACTCAGCCCAGCTTACTGACCTCTACATCCCTCCTGCTGCTGAGACCTAACCACAATCTCACTATCTCTCCGCAACCCAACCATACGCGCCAACCCGATTGATTAAGGCTGTCGAGCCCCACTGGTGCGTTAAAGCAGTTACAGTGGCAACGGTTCCGTATGGCATACCACCTAACGCAAAACACAATATCTACCCAACCACCCGTCATTCTATACTATACAACCTATACAAATTGTATAGTATACTATACAACCTATACTATACAACCTATACAAATAAACCAACAGACTCTTCAAGTTTTTCAAGAATTCTACGAAACCGTAGCGTGGCGGCCTGTACCTTGCCAGCTAGAATCTTTCCGTCTCAACCACAGCCAGTTGCTACTCCTTTCTGCTGCTTCAGATAAGTTCTTTACTGTGCGACGCAACTCTTGGCCGCTGAATCCGACGTCCCTGAGAAACCGGGTTGTAGAGTGTGCCACAAAACCTCGACAACCCACTTCCACTGGATAAACCTGGACTCTCCATCCTCGCTGTTCTGCTTCAGTGGCCAAATGAGCATACCGCAGTTTCTTCCTCTCATATGCCTCATCTACAGCATCCTCCCATGGCACTGTCAACTCTATCAGTTGAACAATGCGTGCTGATCCAGACCACAAAACAATGTCTGGTCGTAGGTTAGTGGTGGCAATCTCAGGTGGAAAAATAAGCCGTTGATCAAGATCAGCCAGCATCTTCCAGTCCCTAGCAGCTTCCAGTTGTCCTGGCCGAGAATTGGTGTTAACACCTTTTCTTGGTGGTTGCTCGCCTGGGCGGAGGAATGTTGTCTTCTGCGTGTAATGTTTTGCTAGAACATGCGGCAACTTATTGGTCATACTACGCTTGCCTTCCAATGCTAAAGCCAAACATCTCAGTACTTGGTCATGGCGCCAAGTAAACCGACCTTGGCTAAGAGCCACCTTACATCCTGTCAAAATGTGCCTTAATGTGGCAGGTGATGAACACAAAGGACAAGAGGGATCCTCTCCTACCCAGAGGTTTAGGTTCTGCGGTGATGGGAGAACATCATATGTTGACCTAATAAGGAAACTGATCCTACTCTCTTCCATTGACCAAAGGTCTTGCCAGCCCATTTTGCGTTGTTCCACACTCTCCCATCTCATCCACTCTCCCTGCTTGGCCTGGGAAATGGCCTTTATACTCCTCATCCTCTCCTCCTGCTTTCGCACCTCGTTGACTACCAGCTTCCTCCTTTGAGCTGGGCCTGCCTTGTGCCATTTAGGAGGAGCTAACCTGAGCCCAAAACCCCCTCTTCCATGCTGTACCTGTCCCACGATATCCCCTATTTGAAGGTCAGCCTTTGCCTCTACTACAGATTTCTTTGCTGACCACTTTCTACCAGTTTTTAACACAGGGGCTGCCTCCCTTACACATTTGTCACGTGACTCTACTAATGTCATTTCCAGTCTGACCTTGGCACACTTAAACTCCTCGGTTAAAGCAGAGACTGGCAGCTGCAATATTCCTTTACTATAAAGTCCCACTCTGCTGAGGCAGCGTGGAACTCCCAACCATTTCCTGATGTATGAACTTATTAACGCTTCCAGCTTATCCACTGTTGTCAAAGAAACCTCGTACACAGTCAGTGGCCACAGCAACCTCGGCAGTAGACCAAACTGAAAGCACCAGAGTTTTAGTTTGCCTGGTAGAGCACAGCTGTTTATGCTCTTCAACCCTTCCACTGCTTGTTGTCTAACTTCTCCCACTCGAACTGTGTCCTTTAGATCTCCATCGTACCATCTCCCTAGACTTTTCACTGGCTTCTCAGAAACTGTTGGTATTGCCTCACCATTAATGAAGAATGTTTTATCTACTACCTTTCCTTTAACTATGGAGATGCTCCTTGATTTAGAGGGCTTAAATTGCATTCGTGCCCATTCAATATTATCTGTTAACTTCCCCAATAACCGATTAGTGCAGGCTACTGTTGTAGTCATGGTTGTCATGTCATCCATGTATGCTCTGATTGGTGGTAGTCGCAACCCAGAAGCCAAGCGCTCTCCTCCTACTACCCATCTTGATGCCCTAATGATTACTTCCATTGCCATGGTAAAAGCCAGTGGAGAAATTGTGCATCCTGCCATTATTCCAACCTCTAAGCATTGCCATGCAGTGCTGAATTTTGGAGTTGAGAAACTAAATTGCAAATCTCCAAAATAGGCTTTCACTAAATTTGTTATTGACATTGGTACTCTGAAAAAATCAAATGCTGCCCAAAGAAGCTCATGTGGCACTGAACCATATGCATTGGCCAAATCCAGGAATGTCACATGGAGCTCCTTCCTCTCCTTTTTAGCTGACTGAATTCGTTGCCAGATAACATTGATGTGTTCTAAGCATCCTGAGAACCCTGGAATGCCCGCTTTTTGAACTGAAGTGTCAATGAAGCCATTCTTTAATAGGTAGGTGGACAATCTCTGGGCAATAATGCTGAAGAAAATCTTACCTTCAACGTTTAATAGTGAAATAGAACGAAACTGACTGATGCTTGTAGCATCTTTTTCTTTAGGTATAAAGACTCCACCTGCTCTGCGCCATGCTCTAGGTACAACCTGTTTTTCCCATGCCACTTTTAACAATTTCCACAGAATTCGCAGAACTCCTGAAGCACTCTTGTACACTCTGTACGGAACTCCATTAGGCCCTGGAGATGATGAAGCCCTTGCCTTTCTCACAGCCTGTTCTACCTCTTTCCACTTAGGTGCACAGACCTCCATTTGGTATTCTGGTGGGTTGATAGGTGGTATGTCTGATGGAATTGACATATGCTCATGCCTTTTTGCATCTGTATGCGTTTCCTCCAAATATCTCTCTAGCTCAACTCTAGATGCTTTTAAAGTGCCATTCTTCTCACTGGTGAATAACTTCTTTACGAATTTGAATGGGTCTTTATAGAAATTAGCCCTCGCACGTTCCGTCTTTTTGTAGCGTTTCCGTAGACGCTCAGCTCTGCGTAATGTTGCCAGCTTATCTTTTATGTCCCTTTGTAAGAGATTGAGTCCCTCCTTCTGACTTTGTTCTGCTCTTTTCCATTGCTTCCTCAACTGTCTCCTTTCTCTAACTAACCCTTCAATTTTCTGCTGCCGTCTAGACATTCCAGGAGCAGTTTGTACTTTTTCCTTCCTTTTTTCCACACCAAACCTCTCACTTCCATATGCGTAAATGATGTCCCCAAATTTATCCAGCTTCTTTTCAACTGTACCAGTTAATCTTTCCAATGCAAAGCATAGATCTGTGTTTACCGTATCCCATGCAGTTTTCTCACAAGCTCTTGGCCATCTAACTCCAGGCCTATGCCCGTTGAGGTTCTTTTCTCTCTTATGCTGGTTAGTCTGACCGGTTTCACAAGTATGAATATGTTCATCACTAACTGTGCAAGCCCTCCTCTCCTCTATGACAGGGGTGCTGATATCCTGCGAGCTGTGGTTTGCTTCCTGTCGCTGGATTTCATTCGACTGACTTGACTGACTTCGTAAGAAGTACTGATCAATGCGAGGCCCTTGTCCCTTCTCCCTCAAGCATTTCATTTTCCCTTGATGAACCTTCAAACCCCTGACCGTTGTCGCCTTGCTCCAGCCACAGACACAAACTTGGAGTTCAATGACTTTACTAACTGCAGATCTTGAACTAGTCTTACTCTCCATACTCATATCCGTTTCCATTCCTAAGTCGTTAACCATGTTGTCCAACATCGAGTCATCTTCCGCCCCCGCTCTCGCAGACTCTAGGGGTATTTTTCTCTTTAATTTCTAAATATAAATGTGCATTTGATACAGATATCTTGCAACTGGGGATTCATTTAAGACCATCGCCTTCAGTTATCGCGTGGGTCACTCTACAGTTGCAGGCATCGTAAAAGATGTGTGTGAAGCCATATGGGACAACCTTGTGGAAGAATACATGCCACCACCTAACAGGGAACGCTGGCGAGAAATCGCAGCTGATTTCCAGCAGATGTGGAATTTCCCTAACTTGTAACGAATAAATTTCGGAAGCAAGTGCAAGTATACTGTTTATTGAAAGATAATTCTCACAGTTCAAAAAGGGCAACAGGCTAGTGACGCAGGAACTCGATGGTCAGATGTAGCAGATGAATGAAGTGATGAGCGGTGACGATAAACGAGACGAATCCAGAACATCCACAGGAAACATAGACAGGAACAAAGAAGGAAAACTGGAACGTAGTGGGATCAGACACCGGACACCAACAAACAACGATCTGACAATGAAGATGAGAATTTGATGAGATAATATACACAGGAATGGATAGACTGCAGCTGGTGAAGAGGTGATGAGTGATTGCTGAACGAGCGCTGATGAGCGGCCACGCCCCTCTAATCAACATACACACATACAACAACAGAAACACGAGACAAGAAGAAGACATAGGATTTACAAACCGTGACAGTACCCCCTACCCTAGGAACGCCTCCTGGCGTTCCCAGACTCCCTTACCTGCCGATTGTAATCATCGATAAGGGAGTGATCCAGGATGTCTCTAGCCGGTACCCAACTTCTCTCCTCCGGACCGTAACCTTCCCAGTCCACCAAGTACTGGAATCCGCGCCCCCTCCGTCTCGAGTCCAGAACACGATTGACCGAATAGGTGGGTTCCCCGTCTACGAGACGCGGCGGGGGGGGGGAACTGGGGCTGGCGGATTAATGCGAGCAAAGAAAACGGGCTTAATTTTAGATACATGAAAGACGTGATGAATCCTCCTGTACACTGGAGGAAGATTAAGGCGGACTGTCACCGGACTAATGATCTTGGTGACAGAAAACGGGCCTATGAATTTAGGTGCGAGCTTATTCAAAACGGAGCGGAGAGGAATGTCCTTGGTAGAAAGCCACACTTTAGAACCGACGACGTATACGGGAGGCCTCCGCCGGTGGCGATCGGCTTTGGCCTTGGTGCGCGCCCCCACTTGGAGTAGGGTCTCACGGGCTCTGGTCCAAGTGCGGTGACACCTCTGGACGAAGGCGTGGGCGGAGGGGACCGCGACTTCGGATTCCAGACTAGGAAAAATAGGTGGCTGGTAACCTATGCTACACTCAAATGGTGATAGGCCCGTGGATGACACTGGCAACGTGTTGTGGGCGTACACCACCATAGACAGTTGCTGACTCCAAGAGGAAGGATTCTTGGACACTAAACATCGCAACGTTCGCTCCAAATCCTGGTTGGCTCGCTCAGTTTGGCCATTGCTCTGGGGATGGAACCCAGAGGACAGACTGACAGTCGCCCCCAGAAGTTTACAAAACTCTCGCCAAAATTTGGACACAAATTGGGGTCCCCTGTCAGAAACCACATCTGTCGGGAGGCCATGAATCCGAAAGACGTGGTCAACGACAATCAACGCTGTCTCCTTGGCTGAAGGTAATTTGGGCAAGGGGATGAAATGGGCAGCCTTCGAGAACCGGTCCACCACGGTCAAAACTACCGTGTGACCCTGGGAGGGTGGGAGGGCAGTGATAAAATCTAGTGCGATATGGGACCAGGGTCTCGAAGGTACCGGCAGCGGTTGAAGTAACCCATCTGGAGGTCGATTGGAAGTTTTACCCGTGGCACAAACTGAGCAGGCCAATACAAAATTGTGAACATCACGAGCCATGAGAGGCCACCAGAATCGTTGCTTGACTAAAAACATAGTACGATTAACTCCCGGATGACAAGCCACATTGGAACAGTGTCCCCACTGAATAACGCTGGACCGTAAATTCTCCGGCACGAACAAACGGTTCGGTGGACAACGAGTCGGAGGCGTTACCCCTTCTAAGGCCTTCTTGACCCTCGATTCGACCTCCCATGTGAGTGTAGAGATAAATAGGGTCTCTGGTAAAATGCACTCGGGATTAGACGGGCGATCGGAACGGTCAAAAATGCGTGATAAAGAATCGGGTTTGATGTTTTTGGAACCCGGGCGGTACGAGAGAGTAAAGTCAAAACGTCCGAAAAAAAGAGCCCACCGAGCCTGCCTAGAATTAAGTCTTTTAGCTGTACGAATGTACTCCAAATTCTTGTGGTCGGTCCAGACGATAAAAGGTACCCCCGACCCTTCTAACCAGTGGCGCCACTCCTCCAATGCTAGCTTGACCGCCAACAACTCTCTGTTGCCAATGTCATAATTGCTTTCGGCAGGAGATAAACGATGAGAAAAAAACGCGCAAGGGTGCATCTTGTCGTCTGAAGGAGAGCGCTGGGATAACACTGCACCTACCCCCACCTCTGACGCATCGACCTCCACCACGAACTGACGTGATGGATCAGGGGTTATCAGGATGGGGGCTGAAACAAAGCAACCCTTCAGTTTGGCAAACGCAGCTTCTGCTGCGTCTGACCACCTGAACGTCGTTCTGGGGAGGTCAAAGCGGTCAGAGGCGCGGCTAGTCGGCTGAAATTGCAAATAAAACGCCGGTAAAAATTGGCGAACCCCAGAAACCTCAGTAGGGCCTTACGGGAATCTGGACTTGGCCAATTTACCACAGCCTTAACCTTGTCAGGATCCATGCGCATTCCCTCAACCGAGATGATGTGACCTAGGAAAGGAACAGACTGTGCATGAAACACGCATTTCTCCGCCTTGACAAAAAGCCCATTCTCTAGCAACCTCTGAAGCACTTGTCGGACGTGTTGCACGTGTTCCTGGAGAGACAATGAAAAAATCAATATATCATGCAGGTAGACATATATGAATTGATCAACCATGTCTCGCAAAACGTCATTGATAAGTGCTTGGAAGACCGCTGGGGAGTTGGAAAGGCCGAAAGGCATAACCAAATATTCAAAGTGCCCCCTAGGGGTGTTAAAAGCGGTCTTCCACTCATCCCCCTCCCTGATGCGGACCAAATGATAAGCATTTCTTAAATCCAATTTCGTGAAGATAGATGCTCCTTGCAACCTCTCGAAGGCTGAAGACATCAGCGGCAAAGGATAAGTATTCTTTACCGTGATGTTGTTCAACCCCCGGTAATCAATACAAGGTCGCAACGACCCATCTTTCTTCCCCACAAAAAAGAATCCCGCCCCCGCTGGAGAAGAGGAAGGGCGGATGAATCCCGTTGCTAGAGAATCAGAAATGTATTTCTCCATGACCTCTCTCTCTGGAACAGAGAGTGAATATAATTTGCCCTTAGGCGGAGACGTACCTGGCAGTAACTCTATAGCACAGTCATAGGGACGATGTGGAGGAAGAGAATCAGCCCGAGACTTACTGAACACCTCCTTCAGATCCCGATACTCCGTGGGCACGTTAGATAAATCCACTGTCTCCTCCTGCAACACATGAACAGAAACAGACGGACAGGCAGACACAAGACAGGACTTATGACAAAAACTGCTCCACGCCGCTACTGATTTGAGCTGCCAGTCTATTTTGGGGTTGTGACGAGTGAGCCATGGGTGACCAAGAACGATGGGTGCAAGCGGAGTGTCCAGGATGTAAAAGGAGATGGTTTCTGTGTGGTTGCCTGACGTGATGAGGGTGATGTCTTCAGTGACCAGAGATATGGTGGGGAGTTCTTGACCATTGAGGGCGTGTACTGCAATCTGATGGGTGAGGGGTTTGAGGGGAACTTGGTGGTTGAGTGCAAAGGTGTGATCCATGAAGTTACCTTCGGCGCCCGAGTCCGGAAGTGCGTGACAGTCGTGACAGTGGTTGGACCATCGGAGTCTACCCGGAAGGAGAGTCGATGTCGATGAGGTCTTCTCGGCGGAGATCCCACCCGATAGTAGCCTCATACTTACTATCGGGCTGGGCCTTTTAACGGGCAGTTATAGGCGAAGTGTCCCGTTCCTCCACAGTACATGCAAAGGCCCTGGGATCTCCGCCTTTCCCTCTCCTCCCGGGAAAGCCGGGCTCGACCCACCTGCATGGGCTTGGGATCGTAGATGGGGCTGACCCCACCTCCAGCGCGTTGACCTTCGGATTCCGCCGAAGAACAGTAATTGGGTACTCTCCGATCCACTCGAGACAGCCTGGCGTCCACTCTCAATGCTAGAGCGATTAAATCGTTGAGTCTGGGGGGTAAGTCCATGGCATATATCTCCTTTTGGACGCGGTCAGCCAGCCCATGCAGGAACATATCCCACTGCGCCTCCTCGTTCCATTGGCTCTCCGCCGCAAGAGTCCGAAACTCAATAGAGAAGTCCGATACGGATCGTTGTCCTTGTCGTAAATCCGCCAGCATTCTGGCAGCTTCTCTGCCCGTCAACGCCCGGTGGAAGACACGTTTCATTTTGGCGGAGAGCGCTTGGAACGAGGTGCAGCAGTCGTCCTGGTTCTCCCACACAGCCGTTCCCCATAGCGCCGCTCTCCCAGTCAGCAGCGTCAATACAAAAGCCACCTTGGCTCTTTCCTCACGGAAGGTTCTAGGTTGTAGAGAGAAGTACATGGAGCATCTGGTTAGGAAAGCTCGACAAAAATTGGGTTCACCTGAGTATGTCTCCGGGGCTGGTAAGCGGGGCTCAGACTGGGAGGGGTCTACTGGTGGTATTTGGGGAATCGGCGGCGGGACCGGCGCAGTGGGAAGGCGTAGCTGTTGGACTTGCTGGGTGAGCCCGGACACCTGCGCCACTAAAGCCTGAACAGCGCGAGCTGTGTCGTTGATGTTTCTTTCTTGATTCTCCATTCGCTGTCTGCTGTGGTTGACTGGTGACATAACTGTGTTGGGGCAGTAGATGGCAAGCACATAATGATCCAGGCCCCTGCCTCCAGCGGTTCCCTTTACTTTAACTACAAAGGCTCCTTCTCAATTATTCTCCTTGCTGTTGTTGATGCTCGGTATCGCTTCCAGGTGGTGGATGTTGGGGCTTATGGCCGAAGTAGTGATGGTGGTACGTTGGCTGTTTCAGCATTTGGAAGAGCTCTCTGTCAGGGCAGCCTTGGCATACCAGAGGACAAACCTCTCCCTGGTGCAGAACATCTGGGGCCTATGCCACATGTGTTCGTTGCGGATGAAGCCTTTCCCCTCAGATGCCACTTGATGCGTCCACATCCTGGCCAGAATATTGGGAGAGAGAAAAGGCTGTACAACTACAGGCTTTCCCGGGCCAGGTGAATGGTGGAGTGCTCATTTGGAATACTAGCGGCACAATGGCGGCTGTACAGAAGAGTGCTAGGAGTGACCCCAGAAATGGCAGAGAAAGCTGTTAAGGCTACCTGCATCCTCCACAACCTTCTGAGGGTAGATCAGGCAGAGGATCATCCACAAGCACCGTCATCAGAACCTGACTCCACTGCAAGGGCAATGGGAGATCTCCACAGGATGAGCAGCAACAACTCCTCTCGCGAAGCTATAACCATCAGAGAGAAATGTACCCAGTATTTCTCATCTACCAAGGGTGCAGTCCCATGGCAGGAGAACATTATTTGATGTTACATTATATGAATAACCAAAGAATAAAACTAATTTGTAATATACTACTTAATAAACTAATTATATTTTAATACAACTTGCCTCATTTTCGAATTATAATTATAATTTATTGATCAGTTCAATTGTTTTAGAAACATGTATTAATCAACATGGTAAAAATACACGTTTTAATTAAACAATGAACAAAAAAAAGTAAATGAAAATAACAATAACACAATAGTGATTAGACTAAGGATATGAGTTAGACAATCACCTCTGTCTCCACTGACTAACCCCCCCTAGAGTTCATCGTAGTCTTGAGGTTTACTCAGGTTACTTAGAATGCTCTTCTGGAATTCAGAGAGGTCTGGCTCTGCACTTCTCCTCCTTTTTCCCATTGAGGGACATCTAGAGACCTGGGTGACAGGTGTAGGACACATAGACTGGATGTTTGTTGGCTGACTGCTGTTGCTGGTCGATGCCAGGGGCTCTGGCTCTACAGGAAGTAGGGTCAAGGTAATGAGACCCTCACTTTGACTGTCCTAGGAGAATAAAATAAAGTTATTTTAGCAGAAAAACAAATAATGACTTAAGATTGATAAAGTATGTTATTATGTATTAGCTTTTACTCCAGTAAATACTGCATATTTCAATTATCCAAATACTGACAGCTACCCGTACTTTCTATATAGTATCCAAACTTCTGACTTCAAACTTCTGTAGAAAGCTACCTCATTACATTCAGAGCCTAGCTGATCTGAGGCCTGTGGGATGTTGGATGGCGTTGGCCTCTCCTTCACAAATCGCTCCAGAAAGCTGAGAGCATTTGTGAACTTCCATTTCCTCTGACTTCCTCCCTCAGAGCCACTTCTCTTCTCCCTTTCTGCTTTCCTCTCCTTTATATACTTATCCCTCAAATATTTCCACTTCTTTCTGCCCTCATCCTCTGAATAAATATAATGATTAATGTTCAGAGGACAGATGCATGTAACATTACATGTTTGCAAACAATTGTCATTGACTGACAGTCATTTTGCATGACACTGAAAAATGTTATCGGCTAGCATGACTGACATACCAGTTAGTAAACATTAATGTAAAACAGTATCATGCTTACCGGTTATTCCAAGCTCCAAGGCTATGTGTCTCCATGCATTATGCCTCTTATTTGAGTCAAAATAATGAGGGCTTGACAAGTCATAAAGTTCAGGAAATCCCTGGACCGCAATGATGAGCTGCTCCTCCATTTTTTCTGCTGAGGTAACAAAAAAGGCGAGGAAGCTGATTGGTTGGTTCGTGTCACGTGACCTACGGTGCGCTTGCGGCATTCTGAAAAGTTGAGATGTTTTTATCTCAATGCGGCGCGGACGCGCTTGGAAAAAACGAGCGCGTCGCTTCCATTATGAGCGCGCATACCGCGCGCCTACATTCGAAATAACTAACTTGAGCGTGCAAAAGACGCGATATGTGAATCGGCCCTTAGGCATCTGTTTTTCGATTCCCACATACAACAATTATCACTATGATTCACATGTGTTCGCTTATAAATTTTAAACCTCGGCGGGTTTTTTCTATTCGACACACGTGTGCACGGAAGGATTTCATCGCTTCCACACACTAATATGGACAACAGGAATTATATGTCAGTCGTTCGGATCCAAATAACATTTATCAAATAGCACTTATGATTAAAAATGTTTTGAGGTTTTGGATTTTTTTTATCTATATTTTAACAAACACGTCTGGCAGGATTGCTTCGCTGCGTCGTGCAAAAGAAAACAGGAAATATTCGTCTGTTTTTCGACTCCCATAACATATTATCAAATAGCACTTATGATTAAATATGCTTTAGTTTTTTTTACAATTGAGTAGCTACGTCAATGTTTAACCAGGAGTTTATCGTTAATCTAACGATTATAATATCAGGCCTTTCTTAAGAATAGTGAAAGAGCGTCGTTTCACTAAATCTTGTCTTC
This sequence comes from Semotilus atromaculatus, assembly GCA_031834385.1. NCBI lineage: Eukaryota > Metazoa > Chordata > Actinopteri > Cypriniformes > Leuciscidae > Semotilus > Semotilus atromaculatus. The sequence goes on from JAULUF010000050.1 coordinate 20,144,074, forward strand.
ACCCTGAGAGAAGAGTCTCATTCCGACAGGGGAGTTTAATATTAAAATGTCGTTATGCACAGAGGTTTCTTCGTCTGTGCAGGAACAAATTTAATACTATGGAAACTGAAGTTTACTTTTAGTTGTGCTGAACTGAGACGGCTTGTGCCTTTTAGTCAGTCAGACAGTGAGTTCGCATTGCGTTCGCTCACTCCTCAAGGCGCGCGTACAATATTAAATAACAATATACACATACTGAAACTGGATTGCTCATAAACAAGTTTAAAATGTGCCAAGCATTTTTCTCCACCATTAATGTAGAGTATGAACCGGTCGATTTTGGGGAATTTGTATACAATAATTAATAATTCATAATTATTCATACAGGTTTGGACCAGATCAACTTTACATTTTAATAAATCTCCCAAGAAGGGATGATAATATGTTGCCTGCATCTGCATTCACGTGTATCTTGACTCTCAATCACGAGTTGATTGTAATTAATGACACAGACCACGTTTTGCAGACAGGTAAAATTTAGCTCAATTGTATATCAAAATTCAATCACAACAAATTATAATTAAATATTAATGTGTCAATGAGATCTATCGTGTTTCCTCCGACGGTATCCCTGTGAATTGCTTTGATCTTGCGATCTACTTGTCCAGCAAGCTCATCGCACAAACATGTTCAATTCTCATACAGGAATACTTTCAGAGGCAGGAAAGGTAATTTCTGGCCAGGAATTTAACCTTCCTTTTTTGCACAGATAGCCTAGTTAGTTAAAGTACTTTTATACTTTTAAAGCTCGTAGCTAGATCGTACACTTTAGTGACTCGGATATGAGCAAAAGAGATGAATCAGTCAATGAATATAAAGTATTTAATATTGAAACTACGTAAGTTATACCGATTACTAAGCATTACAAAGATTACATGTATTTACAAACATAATAAACAACGAAACATGAACGAGAGATGCATAGAGACAGGGACATGAGAGGAAAAGTTGAGAAAGAGATCGGATCAGAGATCACAGAGAGATCGGATCAGAGATCAGATGAGAGAGTTGCAGTTATGCAAGAGAGAGAGAGAGAGAGAGAGAGAGAGAGAGAGGGACGGAGATCCGTAAGGATCAACCGTTTGGCAAAATTCACCTGGACAACGGAACCTCAGACCAGAGACAAGAAGGAATCACAAAATCACCCTTTTTGAGGCAACAACCGTACAGCATAATAAATCTTGATAAGAAATAAATACTTGCACCATGGGTCTCTTAGATTGCCGAGGAGAGGGCGTGCGTGTGTGTTTGTGTGTCCTTGGGGCGCGTGCTCGTTCATTGAGCGGTTGCGCGCGGTTGTCCGTGTGTCCCACGTGGTTTCCTGGTGGTTCAGAGCGTGGACTTTCAAACGCAGGTTTAAAGGTCTTTGAGGTAAAGTTACCAAAGAAACAATTCAGGCTAAGTTCATTCCTCGTCTGAGGTAAAGTTACCAAAGAAACAATTCAGGCTGAGTTCATTCCTCGTCTGTGGAAATGAACTCGGTAGAATACTTAAAAGAACTTAGAATTAAACAAACAAAAGAAAAGATAAAAGATCCCCGGAGGAGATCACGAAGAAGTCACATCCTGACGCAGGGGGGAAGAAGCAAGAGGGAGAGAGGCTTGTGTGGATGCAATTTATAGCCTTAGAGAACGTGTCCCACCTCTCATTGGCTCGACCAATAAGAAGGGTGGAAGTTCCAGGTGGGAAAGTTGCTCTCTCATTGATTTACGAGTCTTTGTCCTAACCGTGGACTGGTTTCTGATGAAGAAGACTAGGGAAGATTCTTGTAATAGTAATATGTTGTATCATATTCCATATATACCAACATATCATATACACACTCTTTTCAATCTTCAAAGTACCAATTTATCAAAACCAAACACGGTATAGGTGAGTTTTGGTTAACCATAGTTTGCAAAGTTTGAAACATTAAGTATTAGAGTTTACACGAAAACAAACCACATAAAAGGAAAAATCATGCGATGGAACATTAGATACATGTTAATACATTTATCACATGGTTATATATATATATATATATATATATATATATAATATATAGGATTGAAAAGTGTCACGGTTCATAAATTCATTGTCTCCTTCTTGTCTCGTGTTTATGTTGTTATCTGTGTGGTATGTGTGGGTGGGCGTTGCCACTCCGTTCTGCTGATCAGCGATCCAGCTGATTAGTGCTCCGGCTGATCGTTATCCACTCAACAGCTGCAGCTCATTCTATCCCCTATTTATACTCACAGTTTTGTACTCTCATTGTCAGATCGTTGTTTGGATGTCCTTCGTGTGCATGTGGTTGATCCTTTCCTGTCGGCGTGTCAGTTCGTGTCCTGTTCGTGTTTCCCTGGGATTATCTCTGCCGTGGATTATATCACCTCACCTGGAACTTCTCTTCACTTCTCATCAGACTCATCACCGGGACCCTGACCATCTTGTCCCTGCGCTACCAGTCTTGTTTGTGTCATCTGACCGTGGAATTGTGCAATAAACTTCCTTACTTGCATTATTGCTTCTGTGGGTTTTGTCGTGACAGAACGATCTGACCGTTATGGAAGCAGCGAGTGAGGCAAACCCGTTGGAAGAATTTGTTTCCTCCAGCATAAGGCGCATGGAGACCCAGGAGAGGAATCTCCATGAGACGGGACACGCTGTCCAATCACTGGTGGCGCAGGTGTCCGAGCTCGCCCAGCAGATACAACAGCTACGAGTTCCCGCTGCGCCCCCCGCACCGGCCGTTCCCCTCATTCCACCTGAGGGAGCTTCCCAGTCAGAACCTCGTCTACCCACTCCACAGACCTACGATGGTGAGCCAAGGTTCTGTCGTGCTTTTCTAACACGTTGTTCTATGTACTTTGCCCTGCAGCCTCGCACATTTATCCAGGAGGCATCAAAGGTGGCATTTGTGCTCACATTACTGACTGGGAAAGCGGCTCTCTGGGGAACGGCGGTGTGGGAGAACCAGGATCCATGCTGCGCCTCGTTCCAGGCACTCTCCGCCGAGATGAGAGGGGTTTTCGACAGGGCGGTTGCCGGGAGAGAGGCGGCTCGGATGCTTGCTGAGTTACGACAGGAGGAAAGATCAGTGTCGGACTACTCCATCGAGTTTCGCACCCTGGCGGCAGAGTGTCACTGGAACGAGGAGGCGCAGTGGGACATGTTCCTGCATGGGCTGGCTGACCGCGTTCAAAGGGAGATCTACGCCCTGGATCTTCCAACATCTCTCAATGGACTCGTGGATCTGGCCCTTCGTGTGGATGCACGTTTATCGAGAGTGGAACGGAGAGCACCTACGAATCGGGCCAGGGGAAGAGCCGAGAGTCCACGGTCCAGTGGCGGGGACGCGGTCAGTCCCGTCTACGATCACGAGCCCATGCAGGTCGGGCGAGCTCGGCTTTCCCGGGAGGAGAAGGAGAGGCGGAGATCCCAAGGACTGTGTCTTTACTGCGGGGCTGCTGGACACTTCGCCTACAACTGTCCAGTAAAAGGCCAAGCCCGACAGTAAGGTTGAGGCTACTGTCGGGTGGGATCTCCGCTGCAAAGACCTCATCTACATCGACCCTCCTCCCGGTAAGACTAAGATGGTCAGGCCACAATCACGACTGTCAGGCACTGGTGGATTCTGGGGCAGAAGGTAACTTCATGGACCATGGTTTTGCTCTGAAATTTAACATTCCCCTTCTACCACTCACCAGTAGAATAGCAGTTCAGGCACTCAACGGTCAAGATCTTCCTACCATCTCCCTCATCACCGGACCCATCACACTCACCACATCTGGAAACCACACTGAGACATGTTCCTTTTACATCATGGACTCACCACTTGCACCCATTGTTCTCGGACACCCTTGGTTAACTGAACACAACCCCAAGATCGACTGGCTAAAGGAATCAGTGTTAGAATGGAGTGGTAGATGTCATGAGTCCTGTCTTGTGTCTGCCTGTTCGTCTGTTGCTGTCTCTGTGTTTCAGGAGGAGGCAGTGGATTTATCTAACGTGCCCGCGGAGTACTTGGACCTGAAGGAAGTGTTCAGTAAGTCTCGTGCTGCTTCTCTACCTCCTCATCGTCCCTATGACTGTGCTATAGATTTACTGTCAGGTAAGTCTCCGCCTAAAGGCAAGTTATATTCACTTTCTGTCCCAGAGAGGGAGGCTATGGAGAAATATATTTCTGATTCTCTAGCATCCGGGTTCATCCGTCATTCTTCTTCTCCAGCGGGGGCGGGGTTCTTTTTTGTGGGGAAGAAGGACGGATCTCTGCGACCTTGCATTGATTACCGAGGGTTGAACAACATCACGGTGAAGAATACCTATCCTTTACCGTTGATGTCTTCAGCTTTCGAGAGGCTGCAGGGAGCGTCTATCTTCACGAAATTGGATCTACGTAATGCTTATCATTTGGTCCGCATTAGAAAGGGGGATGAATGGAAGACTGCTTTTAACACCCCTAGGGGGCACTTTGAATACTTGGTCATGCCTTTTGGGCTGTCCAACTCCCCAGCAGTCTTCCAGGCTCTCGTCAATGACGTGCTGCGAGATATGGTTGATCGGTTCATTTATGTCTACCTGGACGACATATTGATATGTTCTTCTTCTCTCCAGGAACACGTGCAGCACGTCCGACGAGTGCTTCAGAGGTTGCTAGAGAATGGGCTTTTTGTCAAGGCGGAGAAATGCGTTTTTCATGCACAGTCTGTTCCATTTCTAGGATACATTGTGTCGTCTGAGGGAATTCGCATGGATCCCGAGAAGGTTAAGGCTGTGGTTGATTGGCCAAACCCAGATTCCCGTAAGGCCCTACAGAGGTTTCTGGGATTCGCCAATTTTTACCGGCGTTTCATTCGCAATTTCAGCCAACTGGCCTCGCCTCTGATCGCCTTGACCTCCCCCAGAACTGCATTCAGGTGGTCAGATGCTGCTGAGACAGCGTTTGCCAAACTGAAGGACCGCTTTGTTTCGGCCCCTGTCCTGATTACCCCTGATCCATCACGGCAGTTCGTGGTGGAGGTTGACGCGTCAGAGGTGGGGGTAGGAGCGGTGATATCTCAGCTTTCGCCCACAGACGACAGAGTTCATCCATGTGCGTTTTTATCCCATCGTTTGTCCCCTGCCGAACGCAATTATGATATTGGTAACAGGGAGTTGTTGGCAGTCAAGTTAGCATTGGAGGAATGGCGCCACTGGTTGGAGGGGTCAGGGGTACCCTTTATCGTCTGGACCGACCATAAGAATTTGGAATATATCAGAACTGCCAGAAGATTGAACTCTAGGCAGGCTCGGTGGGCACTTTTTTTCGGACGTTTTGACTTTACTCTCTCGTACCGCCCGGGTTCCAAGAACATCAAACCCGATGCTTTATCGCGCATTTTTGATCGTTCCGAACGCCCGTCTACTCCCGAGTGCATTTTACCGGAGAGTCTAATTGTCTCCACACTCGTATGGGAGGTCGAATCGAGGGTCAAGACGGCCTTAGAAGGGGTAATGCCTCCGCCCGCCTGCCCACTGAACCGGTTATTTGTGCCAGAGGAATTAAGGTCTGACGTTATCCAGTGGGGTCATGGTTCCAACGTGGCTTGCCATCCGGGAGTTAACCGTACTAGTTTTTTAGTCAAGCAACGATTCTGGTGGCCACGTATGGCTCGTGACATCCACAGTTTTGTTTTGGCTTGCTCGGTTTGTGCCACTGGTAAGACTTCCAATCGACCCCCAGATGGGTTACTTCAGCCGCTGCCTGTTCCTTCGAGACCCTGGTCCCATATCGCTCTAGACTTTATCACCGCCCTCCCACCCTCTCAGGGTAACACGGTGGTTTTAACCGTGGTGGACCGATTCTCGAAGGCAACTCACTTTATTCCCTTACCCAAATTACCCTCAGCTAAGGAGACAGCGTTGATAGTTGTAGATCACGTCTTTCGTATTCATGGCCTCCCGACAGACGTGGTCTCCGACAGAGGACCCCAGTTTGTGTCCAAATTTTGGCAAGAGTTTTGTAGATTACTGGGGGCGACTGTTAGTCTGTCCTCAGGGTTTCATCCCCAGAGCAATGGTCAAACCGAGAGAGCCAACCAAGATCTGGAAAGAGTGTTACGATGTTTGGTCTCCAAGAATCCTTCCTCTTGGAGCCAGCAACTGTCCATGGTGGAGTACGCCCACAATACGTTACCAGTGTCAGCTACGGGCCTGTCTCCGTTCGAGTGTAGTTTAGGATACCAGCCACCTATTTTTCCCAGTCTGGAATCCGAGGTCGCGGTTCCCTCCGCACACGCCTTTGTCCAGAGGTGTCACCGCACCTGGACTAGAGCCCGTGAGACTCTACGCCAGGTGGGGGAGCGCACCAAGGCCAAGGCCGATCGCCACCGGTCAAAGCCTCCCGTATACGTCGTTGGTCAAAAAGTGTGGCTTTCTACTAAGAACATTCCTCTCCGCTCCGTTTCTAATAAACTTGCTCCCAAATTCATTGGCCCGTTTACTGTCACCAAGATCATTAGTCCGGTGACAGTCCGCCTCAAATTACCTCCAGTGTACAGGAGGATTCATCCCGCCTTCCATGTATCCAAAATCAAGCCCGTGTTTTACTCTCGTATTAATCCGCCAGTCCCGGTTCCTCCCCCGCCGCGACTTGTAGAAGGGGAACCCACTTATTCGGTAAATCGTATTCTGGACTCGAGGCGGAGGGGACGCGGATTCCAGTACTTGGTGGACTGGGAAGGTTACGGTCAGGAGGAGAGAAGTTGGGTACCGGCTAGAGACATCCTGGATCATTCTCTTATTGATGATTACAATCGACAGGTAAGAGAGTCTGGGAACGCCAGGAGGCGTTCTTAGGAGAAGGGGTACTGTCACGGTTCATAAATTCATTGTCTCCTTCTTGTCTCGTGTTTATGTTGTTATCTGTGTGGTATGTGTGGGTGGGCGTTGCCACTCCGTTCTGCTGATCAGCGATCCAGCTGATTAGTGCTCCGGCTGATCGTTATCCACTCAACAGCTGCAGCTCATTCTATCCCCTATTTATACTCACAGTTTTGTACTCTCATTGTCAGATCGTTGTTTGGATGTCCTTCGTGTGCATGTGGTTGATCCTTTCCTGTCGGCGTGTCAGTTCGTGTCCTGTTCGTGTTTCCCTGGGATTATCTCTGCCGTGGATTATATCACCTCACCTGGAACTTCTCTTCACTTCTCATCAGACTCATCACCGGGACCCTGACCATCTTGTCCCTGCGCTACCAGTCTTGTTTGTGTCATCTGACCGTGGAATTGTGCAATAAACTTCCTTACTTGCATTATTGCTTCTGTGGGTTTTGTCGTGACAGAAAAGGTTTCATTTCTCCTTCTCAGCAAGAATTAAGTCCATGCACATTCTTTTGGGTCGTAAACTCGTAACAGGACACTGAATTCGGCCAGTGTTAGCTTGATTTGGGGGAAGTTTCACAGACTTTGTTAGGATAGTGAGTTTGCTGGATTATTCATTAAAATGCATAATACAGGCATTTATCGTTCGTTTAGAACTACAATACACTCACAGGTATCTTCATAGGCCCTGGGCACTCGTACCCACATAACAACATATGAAATATATCGGTAACACTTTATTTGAAGGGGTGTGCATAAGACTGACATGACACTGTCATAAACATGACATAACACCTGGCATGAACATGAAGGAGTCTTTATGAATGTTTATGACTGTTGTCATTAAGTGTCATTCGGTAAATTATGACACTTTTAATGCAAAGTTGACATTGTTTAAAATGTCTTTGTTATGACAACTTGACATTACCCAAGACAAAAATGTCTTGATTATGACAACTTGACATCAACAAAGACAGAAATGTCTTTGTTATGACAACTTGACATTAACCAAGAAATCATAACCTGTCAACCTGTCACAACTTTGGCCGTCATGACACCATTATAACTGTGTCATGAATATTACTTGTCCTCAAGTAAAGTGGAACACATTGTACTAGTTATAAAGATGTCATTAAGGGTTATTACACTGTCAAATGCTTTAAGTTTGATAATTAGGTTATGATTTCTTGGTTAATGTCAAGTTGTCACAATCAAGACATTTTTGTCTTGGGTAATGTCAAGTTGTCATAACAAAGACATTTTTTGTCTTTGTTAATGTCAAGTTGTCATAACAAAGACATTTTAAACAATGTCAACTTTGCATTAAAAGTGTCATAATTTACCGAATGACACTTAATGACAACAGTCATAAACATTCATAAAGACTCCTTCATGTTCATGACAGGTGTTATGTCATGTTTATGACAGTGTCATGTCATGTTTATGACAGTGTCATGTCAGTCTTATGCACACCCCTTCAAATAAAGTGTTACCAATATATCTCATTAAAATGTCTTTAATGGGGAAATTCGTACCAGTTCATGTATGTGTGTGTGGGGTGAGTGTTCTTCGGAGTGGGTCTTGAAGCAGGCCCCCTGGCATTCCTTTCTCTCAAGAAAGGACTACTGATAGCCAATCTCTTTGAAGCTTCGGACCTAAAGTCAGGGAATGTGAAGGGGGTTTAGAATGAAAGATTCCTGGATCTTGTTATTGCGCCCATACCCTACAACAGTGGTTCTCAACCTTTTTTGGGCCAGCGCCCCCTATCCAATATCCAGGTCCCTGACCGCCCCCCACCCCAACTAATGTTATGAGCGAGTCAAGCGAGTGAGAGTTAACAGATGAAATAAGTACAAAATTGTAATTTATTAATACAATTAAACTCCACAGTCATTAATCCCCACCCCCCCAAAAAGCTCAAAATTGCATTGGAACAGCAATAGCAGTGTTCCTCACAGGTTGTTTGTTAAATCTGTGGTGGGTGGTCCTCGGGCCTTCTAGGGGGGTTCGGGGGCATGCCCCCCTGTAAGAAATTTTTGTGCATTTTAATGTTTAATTCATCAATCTGGTGCACTTTGAGAGTTCAAAATTAAAAGCTCCACCCATATTCAGTGTGCAAATTAAACAAAGTAAAATTCAAATCTCTTTTAGTTGTGTCTGTCTACATTACACTACTACATAATAGTTATAATATTAATCCCATGACACATGACAGTAATAGCCATATATTGTAAAACAAATGCACTGAAAAATAAAGGACGATCATTAAAGTGGTAATGTTTGCACATAGGTTTTATTACTCATTTAGGAGAGTATTGCAAGAAGCTACTTACATTAACCTAATTATTTATTTTCGAAAAATAAATAAATACAATCCTGATTTTTCACGAAAAATTATGTTAGAATTGTAGGCCTAAAATACCTTGGTATCAGCTGGTTTTCATCAATGGCATATATACAATTACAATTAATTTGTTTTTATTAACAATTAATTAATACATTACCAAAATGTGATTACAGAATATATTTAAATTATCCATCAAATTGTCATTTTCTCCTTACTGTGAAAAAATGCCTGACCAGTAGGCTAAATTACTTGGTGAACAAATAAAACATTTTGGCATTAGGCATTGAGATTGATAATGCCTACAAATGTTTTTAAAAAGTTTTACCTTATAAAAAGAATTTAGTGTAAATGGGAACATGTATAACAAATATATAAGTGTTTCTTAAGTCAATACTTTTTAATGGCTTGTCAGTTTTCCATTCGTCCGTTGTGTGATTCTAATCAGCGCTGGATTAGTCGTCAAAATACAACTCGTCAAAACTCGTATCGGCGTATCGGTGAGAACACTCATTTTAACAGCATACACACACCCAAACTTGACGGCACATTAGGGGTGTGCAAAGCAGCCGGTATCTGTATTTGTATTATTGAGGGGAAAAGTATTTGTATTTGTAGGCTATTTGAGTAAAATTAAAAATAGGCGTAAAAAGTTTTTTTTTGTGTTACACATCTGATTTATGATAGTGTAAGTATTCTTTAATTATATCCATTATAATAATTATGGATATGCAATATTGATTGATGTTTTTCTATAAATCCAGCATTGAATATAACAAGGAACGTAACTGAAAAGAAAATAACATAGCCTAACAGACCCCATCCAAGGTTAAACCCGCTTATTACATGGCTACCTACCAAATAAATCAATAATTTAAAAATATTGCTTTAAAAAGGAGTTTATTGATTTTAAAACGATTGTATTGGTTCCAAAAGTCAGTTCCGTCTCTACTTTTAGAATCCATACCCAGACAGCAAGCCAACATTGAATAAACATTGTTTTTCCATCTGAATCATCATTATGGTTGATATTGAAATTTCAATGCAAAATCAATGTTGAATCACCATTACCATATCGATGAAAACCTGATGTTATTAATGTTGATGTCAATGATATTGGAACAACATTGATCTATAGTTATCTTTATGATTGATTAAGCATTGATATTTGGTTTACCGGGCGATTGCCAAATGTTGTTGGAAAGTCATCGACGACCGCGAAATATGGTTGAAAATGCATCGATATATAGTTGACCGGGAAATATGATTGATATTCCATCGATTTTTGGTTGACCGGGAGATCAACAGGTGGTATACCAACGTACTGCACCAGGACACAGCTCATTTCTGGACCCTTTGGCACAAGTGTACAGGTAAGCTTGCTGAATGATTAAAATTGAATGAATTGTACCAAATCAAATAACATTACTGTTAGGCTGATCGTTAACATGATGGTTAGTGTTACTATAGAAACCGACGCAGTGCAGTCACTGCAGTTTACTAAGTAACGTTAACTGTGTCAAAATCTGCCAAAAGTACGTTAGCTACTTTGTGGTTCTGTTCTAGGTTATTAAGTTAGCAAAACCTCCGAGTCCAGTCTATTTTTGTGATAGCTAGCTCAAAAAACATGTCTGTACCCATTGGTAGTGTCGTGAAATCTATTAGTAGGCTACAGCACCGCTATTTCGTCTGATCGCCGGAGAACACCGGCGCGGAACCAACGCTAGCATTTAGTAGCATTAGTGCTCCACCTAGCGCTACCCACAGAAGTGACCGCGGCGGGCCAGAATTATACAGAACAGAAGACATGACTTAGCCTACCTTTATTTTATTCAATGCAGAACTGTCTCGAGTTGTAACTGGAAATGCCGATTAGACCATCTCGTCGTAATACAAATCCAAAATATTAATAATCCTCGAGGAGGGCTGCGATATGCGTGCGATAGGCTACAGTTAACTCCATTTTGTTTGTTTTCAGAAATGATAACAGTCGTTTACTAGTGCTCATCCGAAATCACAATTTTTGATGATCATCTCCAAGATCTGCTTTTAAGGAAAAAAATTCTGTTCTGACACGCACCTTTTCTGAAGCGGTGAAGCGCCTGGGGGGGCGGGCAGGGCAGGGGGGGCTTAGCCCCACATACTTCATCATAGCATAGGCCTACATCTCGCGGCACGAATGTATCACAGTTGCCAACTCTCGCGAGACAAATAAGCAACTGGTGCTTCAAAAACAAGCCCAAAACAAGCCCAATATTATTAGATTATTTAGTTTCAGCATTATCTATTATTATTTAATACCAATAAATGAGCCTGCAACATATTAAACTGAAACCACAAATTTATTAGAAAAGGATAAACGGATTAGGAAAAAAATGATTTAAAAAAAATCTCTTTACTCTCACCAACCACTTAACCTAGATCCAGTTTTTAAGTTGTTTATCCTTTTCCCAGTCTTTGTTGTACTTTTTTCCATACTTTGACCACTTCGTTGGAGGCATTGTTTGTAGAAATTGAAATATGTGTATTTACGTCAATCATAGGATTACAGCGTCGCGCGCGCCTGCCATGGAGCCTGCACGTTGGACGGGATTTTTCTCCAATAAGGGGGCGGATTCGGCGGAACGTTTTGATGAATTACACCACAGCACTTATATGATTGCATTGATTGGCTATAGCTGTGAGCAGACAGTGTCAATCAATGTATTGGAGATTGAAAAAACGGCAACCGTGACCATATATGTAAAGAAAACAAAGTTGCTAGTCAGATTTTCCTAAGCGACCATATTTTTTTAAATATATTTTTTAATAAGCCCAAAAAAACGCAACCCGTGCTGTTTTAACGCGACTTACTAAAAAAAAAAAGCCCAAAGTCGCGTATTATAAGCGGACTTGGCAACTATGGAATGTAGTATATGAGGCGCCACGTAGGATTTAAATCAAACTTCGCTTATCAATGCATACATAACACATGTGCATACACCTATAAATTACTCGCATACATGTATACTATTGGATGTTCAAAATACATATATGAAATACACGTGCACACTATTATGAAATCCATACAAATACATATTATGTTAATGAATGCATATAAACTTGTGAATAACTTATACTTGACGCACTCATACACCTATAAAAACTCGCATAGACATATAAACTTGGATGCACTATAAACTGTTTGTGTTTACGACCCCACGTTGTCTATCACGTTTGCACAATGGTTCCTTAATTTCGTCTGTCATATAAAATTAGGATCGGATTCGACTTTCTGCGTTTTTCACATCCAGAGCAAGTATTTTGAGAGGTGTTTTGACGATTCAGAGCCACAGAAAGAAGAATACGAAAAAAACGCATACGAATATTTCAGACTTTCTCGGATTTCAAACGACCAATCAAAATTCGACTTTCCCGAAGACTGTCCTTAACTATAATATTGCTATTTTAGCTTTGATATTTAGCTTGATTCTTCACTATAGGAAGAAAATGCCGTTGGCAAATGTGATTTTCAAATAGCATATTTTATCATGAAAATCACTTTAACATTTATGGTGATCTGGGGGCGAGGGAGTCCAAGAGGGGGCGTAATTCACTAGCTTTAATGAGAATTGTATTTTTTTTAGGCCTACATTCAAGTGTATTTCGTTTTCTATTTTACATTTATTTCTTGAATGCTACTCTTAAATCTACTGCTGGAAAAAATCAACCACTGTTTATTTAATTTGTATATTATGTTGTTTATATGAAACTTTCTCTGTTCTTATATTTGTAATAACAGATTGGTAACCTGAGTACATTTGTATAAAGTACAGTCACACTGTGTGATTGTGAATTTTAATTGTTGTTTTATATCAATGACTTGTCTTTTCTGTTCTTTTACAGATCACTATTGCAAACCAAGTAAGCAAAACAAATTTTTTTATTTCATTTTATTTCATTTCTGCAAACAACTTGCACTTGCACAATGACATCACGCTGGTCAAAGAGGCGTAAAATTAAATCCATGCTTAGGGCCACAGAGTCAGAAATCCTGCAGCAGTATGAAAAAACCAATACTGGTTCCAATCTGCAAGGCAACTGTGTTGCAGAATTGGAGCATTTTGAATTCCCAAGTGTAGCATTGGAGTCAGGTGTTTCAGAATCTAGCTCAGTTGTGGAACAACCAAGTATAGGGGAACTTGAGCAGAGGTCAGCATTCAGTGAGTCCCATCTCTCATTTGACTCTGTTTACGACTGTCCATCAGCTAGGCCTATTGATTCAGAATCAGATGATTCTGATGCTGAAACTCCAACATCAGAGTTAGTGACGAGCTTAAGATTTTGGGCCTCTTCCTTTTCTGTCTCATTAGCAGCATTGACTGCACTCTTGAGCATTTTGCGAGTGTTTCATCCAGAATTGCCAAGAGATGCTTGGACAGTTCTCAAGACACAAGGTGAAATAAAAACGGAGAAAATGGAAGGTGGGGAATATTATCACTTTGGCCTAGCTAGTGGATTGATGTCAAAACTGAAATCTTTGAAGCTCCCTGCTAATTTGACCACAATTAAGCTGCAGTTCAGTATTGATGGTTTACCACTATTCCGAAGCAGCAGAACTCAGTTCTGGCCCATTCTAGCTACCATTAATGTTGATTACAGAAAATCGCCATTCCTTGTCGGCCTCTTCTGTGGCTTTACCAAACCAAAGAATGTGTTTGAGTTCTTGGGCCCATTTATTGAGGACCTTAGTGGTATTCTGAAAAATGGCATTGTTCACAATGGGCTGAAGATTATGGCAGAAGTGTGCTCATTTATATGTGACGCACCAGCACGAGCTTTTATTAAAAATATAAAAAGCCATAATGGTTATTCAGGCTGCGACAAGTGTTTTCAAGTGGGTGAATGGCACAACAAGATGACATATCCGGAAACAAATGTTAGATTGAGGACAGACACAGACTTCAACTCTATGACTGATGATGAACACCACTTAAAACAAACACTGTCCCCGCTAGCAGGTCTGGTCAAAATGGTGACAATGTTCCCATTAGATTACATGCACTTGTGCTGTCTTGGGGTAACCAGGAAGTTGCTATATATTTGGATGAGGGGCAAATCACTGGCAACTAGGTTGTCAAGTAAATCAATCGAAGAGATATCTGTTAAATTGAAGGGACTAGGACCTTACACTCCTTCTGAGTTCAGTCGGAAACCCAGGCACCTCTCTGAAATAGATCGTTGGAAGGCAACAGAGCTTCGATATTTCATGCTTTATGCTGGCCCAGTAGTCCTGAAAAATACCATTGCGCTTGAAATTTATGAAAACTATGTTATTTTCTGTGGCCATGCATCTGCTGTTGTCTCCTGGAACATCAGAGGAAATGATTGATTGCGCTCAGGGATTGTTGACTTCTTTCGTAACTCACTTTGGGCAGCTATATGGGAAAAGTGAAATCACCTACAATGTCCATCAGCTGACACACTTGCCGTCAGAATACCGTCTGTTTGGTCCCTTGGACAACATATCTGCATTTCCTTACGAGAATTATTTAGCGCAACTGAAGCACCTATTGCGCAAGCCTCACTTGCCTTTACAGCAAGTAGTAAAAAGGCTCTCAGAATCACCTGCACCGACCTTGGACACAGTAAAGAAAGGACAAAAATTCATGCATCCTCATTATGATGGTCCGTTGATCTCTTCATTAAGTTTTGGGGACCAGTACCGTAAGCTTGTTACGGAAAAGTACACGTTATCATCTAGGTCTGGGGATAACTGTTTTCAAATTGTAGATGACATTGCTGTTGTTGAAAACATTGTCAGGGTAGGCAGGGCCGTTTGAAGGAATTTGGGGGCCCCAAGCAAAATAGACATGGAGCCCCCCCCCCCCCCCCCCCCCCCATACAGTTTAAGTGCACTCCACAATTTATATGAATAAAAAAGGTTTACAGTGCAAATACTGCTGTTGCATATACTGTGCATTAAAAAAAAAATACAGTGACATATAAGCTATGAAAAAATAATGTTCCTCTGCCTTTTCAGGTTAAATAATGTTTATAGATGGGTAAGGTTACAAATTATTTATTAAGTAAAAAGACTGTTTGCTAACAGTTAAATGACAATTAACTAAATATTAAATAACTGGTTCTTATAAAGTGTTACCGAAAACTTAAAGATATGTTAGCATTTCGATATTTTGATATTAGAAGGGAAGGGATGCTGCTTTCACTACCAATGCTTAAAAACATCCCAAGCTAATATTTGATGCACGTAATTTATTGTGTGGTTTTCCTAACCCCCATTGGTAAATAGATTATCACGGTGGAAAAGTCAGTATAGCATGCTATGCCACTTTCATCAAAACCTATTACAAACCTATAGCAATGTCATGTAATTAAATAAGATAAACCTAAACGGATCTGCGTCTTCCTTAAACCGTTAAAAAACATATTACAGTATGTAACATTAACCATATTCCGTCCGTCCGTTCCGTCCGTTAATGTGCACTAACTGTTCGTTACAAGCAGCATTTGCCGTCAGGTAACGTTAGGTAGCTAACATAAACATATTTTTGCTAGCTTACCTGCTGCAAAATTACACCATTTGTACAAGACAAGTAGAGCTGTTTTTATGCAGTGTAATTTATCACTTTACCACTATCTGGTATTTTTCTTATCCTCCTCTTCCTTTCTCTTCTTTCTTTTCTGGCTTCCTGAAGCATAATTCCGCTTCATGATGACTGCCGAGGAGGTTTGTATTTTGCCGGCAGCAGAGATCGCGTCGCGTGGTTGGCTGGCTGCTGTCAGCGACTACTGAGAGGGCCCCCTTGAGGGGGATTCCGATAGCAGTGTCATTGCACTTTACTGCATTGACTATCAAAGGAGCGCTCACAGTGTGTCGTTGCATTTTATTCTTAAACAGTCGTTGTCTTGGGGCCCCAGTCCAGCTCGGGGCCTCAAGCAATTGCTTGGTTTGCCTGTCCTGTTCCGACGGGCCTGAGGGTAGGTCAGGAGACTTACATCATTTTTCGAAAGTTTACCAAGAAAGAGTCCTATGGCCAGTATCCCTTTCCATCTGCAAACATTGGGGTATATACAGTTTGGGGGTTGAGCAAGAATGTCGGTGTGACGAGGCTTCAGCACATCGGCAAAAAGTACATACTTTATCCTGACAAAACACAGTTCATCGCCATTCCCATCATTCATACCAGTTAAAATTTCCAAAATGTCCAAATCAGTTCATATAATCAGTTTATGCAGTCAGTTCGTCAGTTTATAAGTCCATTTTGTTTTCTGTACATTTTATAAGTACAGTTTATAAGTACTTCTGTACAGTTTATAAGTCCATTTTGTTTACATTTTGAAAACTTTGTTTTCTATAGAGTCTAAATCCCTTGCGTTACAAAAATGACCAAGTGGTGTGTTGCACAGTTCAGCAGTGGTGCAACTGAAATTGTGCCAAACACATGGGTTGAAGGGGATAAAGTCTTCTGGCCCCCATACCCTCCTAAGGACTCTATTAGGCTGAATGCAGCCATCCTGAACCGAGAGCAGCCTGGACAGGGATGGCATACATACCAACCAATCCGTCTCCTCATAACTCGTGGTGGGTGTTCTGGTATAAGAATCTGAACATACCCCTGTCTGACAATATTTCTCCTGACTCTTGACTGTACTTGACTGTTATTATATGTTTGTAGATAGTCATGATGAGGCAGCGAGGAGCCTGGACAGATATGTCAATAAAGATTGTGACACCACTGACATCCAGTCTGAGGAGGAGAGCCACCATGGCCTAAAAAGAAAAAGAAGGTAATAATGAATGTCCAATATCCAGTTGCACACATTTGGCAGATGCCTTTGTCCAAAGCAAACATATAAAAGGTTTCAACCATTTGTTGTTGACGTACAATTTAACAGTTTAACAATTTGTAGACATGTGCAAGTTGACAATTTAAGCGCTTTGCTCCCTTGTTTACTTTTATACCAAATCCAGTTTATCAATCAGATGAGGAGCCCCAGAATGAGCGCAGATTCGCCCATGCCCCCAAATTGTTATTTCCAGGTATAGTTAGCCACATTGTGGCATGTGTGTGTGTTTTGTGTACATAATTAGATTCTCTATTTTTTGCAAAAGCTTTCTTTATGCATTACACACATCTGCCCCTAACCACCTCCCCCACCCACTTTTTTTTTCTTTACATAAAGCAGCGACCCAACTAGTCAGGACAGCCAACCATCACCACCTCCACGAATCTATATGACCCTCCAACGCCCCAGTTCTCCCATGTTGTCTTACCCTAATGTCCCAGCATCGTTCCCTGGAGATGAATTGGTGTTCTCTCCAATGAATTTACTCCAGAGGCCATCTCCTGAAGGTATGCTTTTAAAAAGATGTAATTAAATTCAGTCAATTCAAACATTCAAAATTCAAACCAAATGCAGTATATCCAATCAAATGGTTTAATTTCTCTTTTCATAGTTGTTACAGATTCTTCAGAAACTGCCAGGCAGGCATTAAAAGGTAAGTAAAGTTAAACCCTAGGGGCCCAGCCTTATCTTTCCTCAATGATTTGAATCATTGAAGGATTTCCCACTTATCAACTGTTAGCTTAAACCAATGGAAGGAGACATTGCTAAAATAAACTGTTAAAAAATGTTACCACTTGGATGGTATTTTTCTCGGATTCATTTTTCCATTTGGATTCATTATAACCAGTCTCATGAAATAATGGTTTTACAGCAGTCCAAGAGTTGTCCCATACGAAAACATTTGTGGTGATCCCAAACATTTGAACATTAGTGTATGACAATGATAAAATAATATTTAAAAAAAACATTACACTGACTGCTCTAAGTAATTTTTTATGATACATTTCTTTGTTCAACATCTTCTGAAATTTGTTTGTACAATTTTCTTTGTCAATAGATGTGGCTATGCAGAAACTACTCACTGCGGTGACGGAGTTGTCCAAGGAGGTGAAGGACCTGCGGGAGGAGTTCAGGCAATTCCGCCAGTCGTGCAGGTGTGGACAGTCAGAGTCTGTGGGACGTCCACTGGCGCCCTTGGAGCTGCCCCTCCACACCATGGAGGCCCTGGACCGTGCAGAGGAGACTGCGAAATGGCACAAACCGCCAGGCAATGGTAGTTGTTTAATAGTTACATCATCCTTCTGTCAGAAAAACTGCCTGACAGCTATGATAGTGTATTCTTGGGTTAATTTGTGTTGAACCATAGTCATTCCATGTTTCACATTTCAATATCTCCTAAAAACTGCTGTTGTTTCAGTATGCCTTTATCAATCCAAGTTATATTCAGACTGAAAAAAATATATAATTCTGCACAGACCAAAATTGGCTGAAAATGATGTTCGATCTTGAAGCTCTGTCACAGGGGTATTTCACAAAAGCAGAATCAAGAAATCCAAGACCCTGAGCTGTTTTACTCTGGGGGTTACTATAGCTTTGCACTGTCAGCACCCACACCATTAATTTCCTATGGCTACATGACTAGAGGAAAGGGAAAGTCACACAAGCAGATTGTGCATTAGTCTACATCTGGGATATTATGTGCTGTTGACTGTAATAGTTAGGCTGACATATTTGCCATGATCAAAGAAATACCTTTTGTCTCCTGATGCCGTATTTTTTAGAAATATGTTGGCATGATCAAATGGGAATCCAGTCTGCATGTGTTAACGCTGCAAAATTGTTATACTTTACCAGACTGCTTGTCTGACCTCTATTGGAGGGACTACCCTAGAGGTGAGAGTCCGCCGTATGATGGCACACCTGTTGTCAAATAAACTGGCTTCAGGACTGAACTGGGCAGGAAAAAAGAACAAGGAGCCTACAAAACAAAAACGTCCCTTTAAAGAGTTGGTACTCTGCCGATCTATGTTTGGTAAGTCCTGCTCCATTTTCAATCACTATTATATTATTAATCCTAGACTGCAAGCCAAATGGCCAAAATGCATACCCCAACTCACCCCATGCAGCACCAGGAGTCTTAGCATGAAGTAACAATGCACAATAATCCAATAGAAACCTCAGCATTCAGTGACTTGTAACAGTGATCTATAATTGTTAAAGGATCACAGATAATTTACAATGCCATCCAAGATGGTCATGTCTGTCTTTCTTCAGTGTAAAAGAAATTAAGTTTTGAGGAAAACATGTCAGGATTTTTCTCCACAGAATGAACTTCAATCGCAACCAAGTCCAAATCAATGCAGTTTCAAAGGGCTCTGAAGGGCTTCAAATGAATGCCCAGCTGAGGATCAGTCTTATTATCTAGCGAAACAAACGGTCATTTTCTAAAAAAAAATCTATTTATATACTTTTTAACCACAATTATTCATCTTGTGCTGGTCTGCGATGCGCCAGACATTACGTCATCACGTTGGAGACGTCACGCGTCACGTCATTTAAGGTATTTGTCTGTGTACTCCGGTTCAAAAAGGCAGGGAAGGGCGTAAAATTCCAATTCATCTTCTCCTGCAATTTCAAAATTGTCTGACATCTTTGTTTTAATTTATTATTATTATTTAAAATAAAATATTTTGTGATGTTTCCAACATGATGACGTAATGCCTGGCACATTGCAGACCAGCACAAGACGAACAAATGTGGTTAAAAAGTATATAAATGTTAATTTTTTTTGTTTCGCTAAATAAGAACCTGTTCCTCCGCTGTGATCGAGCCCTTTGAAACTGCATTGATTCAGACTTCAACATTTTGGTTGCCGTTGAAGTCCATTATGTTGTGAAAAATCCTGTAATATGTAATGTAAACTTGTAATGTAAAAAATGTAAACTTAATTTCTTTTCCACTGAAGAAAGAAAGAAAGACATGAACATCTTGGATGGCATTAATGGCATCTAAAGTATTAGGAAATTTTCTTTTTGAGGTGAACTAATCCTTTAACGTTTACAACATTAGAAGAGAACATGTTGCTACATTGCTACGCTAGTTTACTGAAAGGTTTTTCTTAAAATAATTTGAGTATTGAATTCTCAAACTTTCAACTTGCCCACCTGTGACAGACATCTCTCCTGGTCGGCTCACATCACTAGCTGGAATAGGTAGATCTTCCTTGCATGTGCAAATTATGATACACTAATACAAAAGAAAACATTTGTATTCACAAAAAATTCTCTTTTTGTACAAATTAATACACATTAAATTAATTTTGAATTTGCTCACGCAAGATGAAAGGCATAAATCTTTGCGTGGCAGGGGGAGCTGCCACTGGACCAGTCACCATTAAGACCCGTCACGGTTATATCCGCCTGTCACGGATATGCACTTGCCTCACACCTTTACACAATATGTAAGATGTTTTTAAACCAAATGCAGCGCGTATCCCATTTAGCCAGCGGAAGCCAGAACGGTACGCACAATAGGTCAATATTCACCATTAACCAAATGCTTTTTCACCTGCCTTTACTAGCAGACTCTCCGGCTGATGCATATGATCAAATATACAGTTGCATCCCACGTTTCCTTTTACTCTTATTTAGCCTACCCATTACCACCCTACTTTATATATATATATTTTCCATCCGGAGCGCGAGTCGTCACTCTATTTTTCATCTTATTATCTTTTTTTTTTATTCGCTTGTTTTGCCTGTAATTGCGCGCTTCTCGTGGATCTTAAGCGCGCCTGCCACAAGATATCTTACTGTTTTCATCTACCAGACACTCCGATTAATACACGAGAGCACACAGACAGTGCAATCCTGCACTTATTTACCTATTTATTTGTTATCTTATATTTTATTCGCTCTTTTTGCCCGTGTATGAGCGCGTCTCGTGGCTCTTAAGGGGGTCGCAAACCGGACGAGAAGCGCAGCGTTGCGCCGAGGTATCGCACACCGGACGCGCACTTTCTCATCAGTGTATGGCCAGCAATATTGTTATGTTTAATGACATTATGCAATGAAGATAAAGTCTGTTCTATGTTATGATTGTACTACTGTACTTGAATTAAATACAATCGTTGCTGAGTCTGCAGTCTGAAAACTTTAGCAGAGCATCCGTTAACTGAACGAATTGAGAATCTCACCTGAAAATCCAATAACATCAGCAATTGTCATTTAAGCAGCTGATTTCTGTAAATGAATGCAAAACTAAATGTATATTGCAGCATAAGGCGAAGTCAGGATACATTAGCCACGATTTGAGACAAAAATAATAAAAATTTTATATAAAACTATGTAAATGGCTCTCTGTGGCGCAGCAGGATTTTGAACAGGGTCCTGAGCCGTTGCTGGGCGCCGCGGACAGACGCCGAATGGCGCCGCCGGTGTGTGTACACTCATAGGGGCCGTTTACACCTGGCCACTTCATGCGTATTCTGCCAGCCACAAGATCTCATGTTACAGTTGCCCGATTCTCCGTGACATTCTGAAGGAGATTGATTTTGACCACTCCATTAAGTTTTATTTTTTATAAAGCCTTTATTTAAAGTGAATTTCGTTTTTAATAAATTGGATCTTATTTTTAATCAATGTTTGATAAAACAATTCCCTTGATTTAATAAATAAGCAAATATAGAAGACATACCCTATAGCAATAAAATCATGAAATGTTTGCATTGCAAGTTTCTCACAGGCATGATAAATCTACATCTAGAAAGGTAGAAATGTCTAGCCTACTTTTAAACGAAACAATTCAAAACGAAAAGAAATATACTCTCAGATTATGTAATCTGTTTGAAATGAGCATTTCTCTCGGCGCGTTCACTACTGCGAAGATGGCTCCAATATGGGCAAAAAGAGCACATGAAATATAAGATAAGATGACAAAGAGGTAAATAAGAGATGGAATGCATGTCGGAGTGTCTGGTTCATGTAAACAGTGAGAGATCTTGTGGCAGGCGCGACGACGCTAGGTGACCTGACGCGCGCTCCATTATGGACAAAAAAGCGAATAAAATATAAGATAAGATGACAAATAGATACATAAGAGCAGGATTGCACTGTCCGTTTGCACATGTGCATTAATCGGAGTGTCTGGTAGATGAAAACAGTCAACAGTGAGAGATCCTGTGGCAGGCGCGACGCTAAGAGCCACAAGACGCGCTCCAATACGGCCAAAAAGAGGGAAAGTGACTGGTCGAGTGACAGGCGCATATATCGGTGACTGGTCGAGAGGCAGCTCCCCCTGCTGCCACGCAAAGATTTTACCCCTACTGTTTGGTTGTGGATAATAGTAAAACATATCTGCAACATTTATCAAGTTCATGGATAGGCTAATTGTGCGTGCACGAGTTAATCATGTTGATTCTATATTCATCTCAAACTACCATCCAGCTTTAGGTCACTATGGTAGGCAACGTAGCCTACTATTTGCTGACAGGAATTGGAGCATGCGTTCGTTGCCTACCTGACCTGGGTTATTATTATTATTTAGAAAATTTGGGAACTAGACCACAGCAAACTGTTTTATCTTACAGTCCAAGTGACGTAAGCAATATAATGTGTATATATAACAGTAACTTACCTTTGGTTGGTAGCCAGAGAGATGTGTCAATCATGAGGTAATGTCAGCTTGTCGACCGGCAGGGTTTCCAGATGTCAAAAACCGCGAGAATGCACAAGAAACTGCATACCAAATTCGTTGGCTTGTTTGTCGTTTTAAACGCATTTAAATCATTAACCAGATTTAAAATTAGCCATAAACAGTCAGGAATGTTAATATAAAGACCCAGCAACTTCTCTGCATCCCCTTATTGGGGTCCCTCGTTACACTGTCTGTTACGGTCTCGCCACCGGTATGTAGAAAATGCATGACTCTTAGCTAAGCCACGCCCGAAAACCGCCACTGGCCAATCGTGGTGTAGCAACAGTAACTAAGGAGGGCGGGGCTTAGCAAAGGGTCAGTTGTTCGCTAATATTAGGTGCATATGCGTAGTGTAGATGCGTAGTGTGCATCATAGCGCGCACTGCATGACATGGAGGCGTCGATGCGATAACTTTCCATAAACAGTGGAAAAAACAACTTAATAATCCATGATTTCTGGCCATACAGAAAATAATAATGCAACAGTCTCTACTTTATTTGTGTAAACTTACAATAACACGAAAAAGTTGTGCTTTCGTTAAATTAAATGAAACAATCAGGGCGTGCTCCGTGAATAATAAACAGAAACACAGCGTAGGCTAGGCACTAGCCTCACATAGCCTACATGGGAAATATATCCATATAAACCATATGTCCACTTGCCACTTTCGAAAATGCAAAAGCAAATAGTCTATCATCTGATTATATAAAGAAAGATGCATTTTTCTTTATTAAAGGCACATCAACTTTACAGCGGAGATGAAGACATTTTTGATAGTTTGACAGTTTATGATAAACAATTAAAATGATGCCTCCTTAATTTTAAAGGCCTAGCTTATTTTTTATTATTAGCCTATTTTGCGGTGAAATTTATGCATGCGCTCGAGCACCCAGTATTTAAGTAGAAATTAATATAAATGTGCGATTAGTCGACCAGAAAAATATTTTGTCTATGATAACTCTAATCAATATTTACTATTGAATTAGTTATACGAATCCAGTTATTTATATTAAATCTGTTGAGTTAACAATTAGTTCTGAAACTAAAATAGCCAAATAAACATGAATTTTTTAGTCACTTGGCCTCATAAATTTTCCATATGAAAGATGTCACTGCCAGCTAATCCTTTTTGGGATTTCCATGCACATATTGGGCAGTTTGAAAAGTTATTTGAATGTAGGAGGGAAACATGATAGGCTAGCCTACAACACATGGACAAATATCCGATCATTGAAAAATCATAAAAGCCTTTATCTACTGAATTTGTTCCAAATGTTCAAATATGTGTTCTGTTTAACTTAAATGCTAATTTTTTTGCATTGTGATTTTATTTTCTGTTTTAGATGCTCTTACTCAGCAGATGGGAACAGCCACCGTCACCCAATTCACTTTTGCACAGGCTGTGCAAAAGTGGCTGCGCTATGCACCAGACCGGGCAGGAGGGATTGGACGACATAATATTGAGGCGTTAAATAAAAAGGCTAATAAAAATGAATTTAGTTTAAAATGGTGTGTTGTGTTCAGTGTTTTATACAATATTTCAAATCCTCCATTACTTTTTAACATCCTGATTCACGAGTTCACACTTACAAATAAGTCAGATAGAATAATGCGTATTTGGCGTGCTGTCCGAGGAGAGGGCTCCGGGCTCGGTATGCGGCCCGAACCCAGAGTACTCCCCCCGTATTCCTGACTGTGAATAGAAGCCAGAAGTGAGGAGTCGGGGTGGTGGAGGGATGCTGAAACTGTCAAGGAATGTTAGGTGAGTTGACAGAGACTGTATATATATGCTTCCTCTCGTGCTGATAGGGTAGACATGTAATTGTTTGGTGACAAGTTGATTGAATGATTTATTTGAACGTGCTCCTCCCGAACCTTGTTTATAAAACATAATTTCACGAGTTCACACTTACAAATAAGTCAGATAGAATAATGCGTATTTGGCGTGCTGTCCGAGGAGAGGGCTCTGGGCTCGGTATGCGGCCCGAACCCAGAGTACTCCCCCAAAAAGCTGCAAATAAAATGCGGGACAGCCGCCAGAATGATGCTGATGACCCCCCAAAACTTGCGGAATAAAAAGCTTAAGTAACAGCTGCGGGAAGGGATGGTACGCTGGAAGGCTTCTTTTAACATAGGATGGGAGTTGGTTGTCTTAAGGTCGGGTGGGTGTGCCTCTCGGGTGGTAGGATGTGAATGGTTTACTGCAGAAGCGGAGAATGGTAAAGGTGTTGTGGAAGCGAGTTAGATAGAAAAAAGAGAAGACACTGCTGCGGCAGTGGACCAGACTTGCTTGAATTAGATGGAGCTCCTGCGGGAGCGGAGTAGATGACACTGCTGCGGCAGTGGAGCAAGTTGGCATAGAGTAACGGAGCTCCTGCGGGAGCAGAGTAGATGACACTGCTGTGGCAGTGGAGCAAGTTGGCATAGAGTAACGGAGCTCCTGCGGGAGCGGAGTGGACCAGACTTGCTTGAATTAGATGGAGCTCCTGCGGGAGCGGAGTAGATGACACTGCTGCGGCAGTGGAGCAAGTTAGCATGGGGTAACGGAGCTCCTGCGGGAGCGGAGTACATGACACTGCTGTGGCAGTGGACCAGACTTGCTTGAATTAGATGAAGCTCCTGCGGGAGCGGAGTAGATGACACTGCTGCGGCAGTGGAGCAAGTTAGCATGGGGTAACGGAGCTCCTGCGGGAGCAGAGTACATGACACTGCTGCGGCAGTGGACCAGACTTGCTTGAATTAGATGGAGCTCCTGCGGGAGCGGAGTAGATGACACTGCTGCGGCAGTGGAGCAAGTTAGCATAGAGTAACGGAGCTCCTGCGGGAGCGGAGTACATGACACTGCTGCGGCAGTGGACCAAACTTGCTTGAATTAATTGGAGCTCCTGCGGGAGCGGAGTAGATGACACTGCTGTGGCAGTGAAGCAAATTTGGATGGAGTAACGGAGCTCTTGCGGGAGCGGAGTAGAAGACACTGCTGCGACAGTAGAAGAACTTGCTTTGACTTGCTTTCCTGGGATCTTATTGTGAGTTGAGAAGAAGTTAGCGGAGGAGGGTTCGTTGAGCTTCTTTGGTATGGAAATGGTTTGAACGGATGTAACTCTTAAAAGCTTCCGACGACCAACGGCCGAGCTCCTGGATTTGCTGCTGGGAGAGGCCTTTTTGGGCGGCTGTGGTTGCCGCGCCTATGCGGAATGAATGGCTGGAGAAATTGTTTGCTTGGATACCTGATTGAAGCAAGATTGACTTGAGATGTTTTTGGAACCAGAATCGAGTGATAGGGCGATTGAAGTCGTCGGTGAAGAGTGGGTCGGAAGGGGACTTGGTCTGTGAGTTCCTGTATTGTGAGTATGCTAAGAGAGTTTGGTATGGTTGGATTGGTGATTGGAGATTGAATATGTATATGAAATGGCCTTTTTTCAATTGATCTGTCTTGCTTTGTTTGATGAAGTAAGAGATGGTTTCGTTGTCTAGTACTGAAAGATCTGAGATTGTGGGGTGGACTTTTGGGTTGAAGCTGGAAGTGATGGTGAGTTCTGAGCATCTGAGGAAACCAAGGAAAGCCAATATGAACATAGCGTCCAGTGTGCGGGCAGTGTTGGTGGAGTGGTAGCCTCGGCGGAGGGTGGAGATGCATTTGGTGAGAATGTCCAAAGTTATTGGTTGTCTGGCATCTGGGCGGGTGGGTTGGGTTTTTTGGATGCCTTTGATGAGCATTGATGTCTGGGAATTTGCTATGTCTGCTGAGGGTGAACCAAAAAGGAGTTTGTGGAAGAATTGGATTCCGCTTAGATAGCCCTTGATGGAGCGGGCTTTGAGGTTTTTGATGCTGTCGAGATAGGATATAAATGAAGTGATGGTGAGCAGAGAAAAATTGGGAAATAGCAGGTTGTATGAGAAGTTGAAAGACTTAAAACACTTCCATGCGGTTAAGTAGGATTGGAGGGTGCTGGGTGAAACGGCTTGAAGAATGGAGTTTAGAGAGGCATCGAGAAGTGGTTTCAATGGGTGGTTTATGGGAATATCAGTTCTGAATAGTGAGGTACTGGGGTTGGGCATGGGTCCGCCTCTGGTGCCAGCAGCCTGAATTTCTGGAAAGCGAAACGAGAGAGAGAGTCAGCTATTTGATTTTTTGACCCAGGAACATGTTTTGCAGTTAAGATGAACTGGTCGCAAGCTGTGATCCAAATGAGGCGTCTTAGGAGAGGCATTAGAGCGGGGGAATTTGAGCGGCCTTTGTTGATGCAATGCACGGTTGCTTCGTTATCGCAGTGCACCATGATGCTGTTAGTCGACCATTCTTTGCCCCACAGGAAAGCTGCTACCACTAAAGGATACAACTCGAACAATGCTGAGGATGTTAGTGATTGCGGTGTATCTAGCAACTGGGCGGGCCATGTAGACGCAAACCAACGGCCTTGGTAGAATCCTCCGAAACCAACGGAGGGAGCTGCATCGGTGAACAATTGGATATCCACGGGGAGAGAAATCAGATTATTATAGAAAAAGGATAGGCCGTTCCATTGTTTAAGGAATGTAATCCATAAACTGAGCTCGTTGCAACATGAATTAGTTAGGGAGATTTGGTCCTCTAGCGTGTGAACTGATGATGCGAGGAAGAGGAGATGTGAGACGAAAGGGCGACCTTGTGGAATGATACGCATCGCAAAGTTTAAATGGCCGAGCAGAGATAGTAGCTCTCGTTTAGAGCAATTTGGAATTTCTAGGAGGGTGGATGCGACCAGAATAATCCTGTCGATTTTTTCCTTGGGTAGCGAGGCCTGGAAGTTGACTGTGTCCAATTTAATGCCCAGGAATTCGATAGATGTGGCTGGACCCATGGTTTTCTCTTGGGCGATTGGAATCCCGAGCTCATTGAAAACTTTTTGGACTGTGAGAAGATGTGCGGCTGGGGCGGTGTAGGGCGGTGATATGATTAGGAAATCATCTAGCAAGTGGATTAGGTAGGGTATCGAGTAGTTATTGGAAAGAATCCAACAAATGGCTTCTGATAGCATGTCGAAAATCTTGGGGCTACTTTTGCAGCCAAAAGTTAAACGAATGGCAAAATAAAATTTTTCTTGCCATCGTACGCCGAACAAATGCCATGAATCTGGGTGAATGGGCATCACTTTAAAAGCAGAGGTGATATCAACTTTAGCGAGCCAAGCACCGTAACCTGCGTCTTTAATCAAGGTTATGGCTTGATCAATGGTGTGGTAATGAAGAGAAAATTGTTCGAGCGAGATAAGGCTGTTTATGCTTGGAAACGGAGAATTATGCGGGGCTGAAAGATCGATTATTAGGCGTTTTTTGCCAGAAAATTTCCTAGTGGCCACTCCAATTGGGCTGATACGGAAACATTCGAAAGGAGGGATGTCGAAAGGACCAATCATGAAGCCCGATTCGACTTCTTTTTTAATCAGGATATCGACTGTGTCAGGTTCAGCGAAAGCAGACTGGAGATTGTCGCATATAATACTTTGTGTGGGAAGGCTTTCAACGCCGGGATTGAAGCCGTGCTCGAGACCAGACCGTAAATAGTCCGTGAAGTCGGTGTTAGGGTGGTGAGATAATTCAGAAGACAGACGAGAAAAATTCACTGGAGTCGACAAGTAGTTTTTGGAATCTTTATTTACAGACCTTTTTACAGGGCATATAGTGCGAGCGTGCGCGCCGCCACAGTAGCTGCAAATGTGTAAATAACGGCAGCAACGTCCTGAATTAAAGTTATTGCAAGCTTGGTTGTTGGATGGGAAGGAGATTTTTCTTCTTTGGGAATCTATAGCTGAGTCATTGGAATTTATGTTTGCTGGTCGCGGGACGTAACTGGTTGATTTTTCGGCTGATGAATCTGGGCGGGGAGGATTTTCGGGGTTAATCAAAGGACAAGCCGTGGTGGAGTGTGAAACAGATCTGCAAACGGCGCAGGAAATGTTGTGGCAGCCTAGGAACACTCTATTGTGTAGCTCTGTGTCAAGGGCGCCCCAGTAAGGGCACTGGTTCCATTGAGCTACACGGACAGCGCATTTTGCTGAGAACAATTTATGGTAAGTGTAGAAATGGGTTCCTCCATACGACAACGCGAGCTCTGCGATTATCGCGAGATAATCGTTCAGTTCTCGTCTTCTGTGGGGAAGTGCGGCGCAAATTATTTCGCTATACCGGCTGAAAGCAATTGCAAATTCAGAAAATGACAGAATGCGGGATGAATTATGAACTGGGTTTTTTAAAGTTACTGCAAAATCGCCGCAGTCGATTTGCCGATTTGAAACCGAAGAAGGGAGGATAGATAGAAGGGAAGATAAATCAATATCCGCACCTGTGAGTATCTGTGCTCTGATGTTGCTGGCGACAGGGGGCGGTTCCATAGCTGTAGCGTTCGGTGGGATAGGCATCGGTGTTGCGGAAAACAGAGTGAAAGGAGAATGATTTTGGGGAAAAGTGTTAGGAGGAAAAAAGCCTGGGGCCGAAGCCGTTTGTGGAGGCAACCTCGCACTTGGGTCGGCCCCTAAAGCTTGGGGAGGAACTGGAAAAGTGGGGAAAGAAGGGAACCGGGAAGGTAGGAAGTGTGTCTGGGCCTGCGGCTCTAGCTGAGGCAGCCTCGCGCTAGAGTCTGGCGGTCGAACTGCAGGCCATGGACAGGAAAAAGGGTTGGAAAAGTTTACAGGAGGATGATGGGGTGGTTGGGCCTGTACCGTTGGCATACTCACGTTGAAAGAGCGGCCCATTTCACTTGAAACTGGCAATGTGGCGTGAGGTGCGGTACTGAACAAAGCCGCGGTCTGTAGCTCGGCGGAGCGGAGAGAAGAGTGGGGCCTGGCGGCGGCGGAATCTGGGGCGCGACCCAGGCTAGCTGAAGGCCTGCTGCGGCCTGGCGCTCCCGGAAAACTGGGCCCTGCGACGTCGGGAGAAGGTGTTTTCTGGGAACGTGAGTTTGGAGTTTTGTTATGATTTACCTTTTTTGCTGATTTTGAAGGTGGAGTGGATTTTGGAGAAGGAGATGCTGCCTGGAGAGAAACGTACAGGTTGTACAGTTGTGCTTTATTCATTCTCCTCGAAAAATGAACGTCAGTGCTGATTAGCGCTTGTCTCAACCCCAGCACTGTCCATTTCTCGATTGCAGGAATCGAGTGTTGTGCTGAGGTGTAGGAGGAAGCTGGAGACGGTGGAGGTCTTGATGGTGGAGGTGAAGGCAAGCCACGGCGCCGAGAAGCCGAGAAGCGGCTCGGCTAGGCCGGCGGCCGCGCCGTGAAGCTGGAGGTTCGGAAGCGGTGACCTGTTGAGCATGGGAGCTCGTTGCGGTGTTTGGAGGCTGGGATGGAGCCTGGTCGACGAAGGAGTCGTCGTCGGATGGGAAGAGTTCGATCTCTGACATTGTAACAGATGGGCGGGACCATATGCTGAAACTGTCAAGGAATGTTAGGTGAGTTGACAGAGACTGTATATATATGCTTCCTCTCGTGCTGATAGGGTAGACATGTAATTGTTTGGTGACAAGTTGATTGAATGATTTATTTGAACGTGCTCCTCCCGAACCTTGTTTATAAAACATCATTTCCTGACTGTAGATAAAGCAGGCTATTTAATTTATGGCATTACATTTAAAATTAACATTTAAAAACGATTGAAATTGCATTGAAATCACGTTGATCTTTAGTTCAGTTGAAATTTCAACATTGTTTCAATATTCCTGATAATTGAAATACCATTGAAATTCCATTGATCTATGGACAGGATTTCAATGTTGTTTCAATATTAAAACAGGGTGCAAAATGATGTAGAATCAACATCAGAGTTCAATGTTGATTCAATGACTTAATATTGACAACGGAATGTTGATTCAACATAGTTTCAATGACTAACGCTCTGTTTTCCATGCCAACTGTGTGTTATACTTAGCGCGGTCTGTAAGAAATAAAACAGACCGCATTCTACATTAGAATTCAACCAAGCAATGTAATAAAAACAAATAATTACCGAGCTAACAGAGCTACGTAAACAGAGCGAACATGAGAGCACCCGACTGCAGACGTCAATAATGCAGCGTAATGGAATAATCTCCCGATCAAACTCCGCTTCCCGAAAGTTAAACTGACTCCGGAGCCCAGTTAAGGTACAAAAATCTATTCAACAAAAACAGTGATGCAGTTAAGTTTTTTTTTTTTTTTTTTTTTTGCTCAGCCGAGCCCTCTCTGTTGCTGTATGGAGCAGCGTGTGTCAGTCACCTCTTCCTTAACGTCACTCACACACTGCGGTCTCGTGAGGAAACGCAACTTTTTGATATAAAGTTTTTCTTATTCCCGAATACAAATACTTTTTCAAGTATTGTTCGAAATAAGTATTCGTAAAAAAACACATTATTTGTGCCTTTCCGAATACCGTTTTCGGGTTCGGCTCCACCCATTACTGCACATCATATTTTTGGCATTATTGGTAGCTACTGCTTTCAATCGTAAATCGGAATGCAATAGAAATGAACACAAAAAACCTGCTTAGTTAGTGCCTACCTACAAAACTGACGGTGGACTTGCGGTCAGGAGTAGAGTGGACGAATGTTTTTGTTTTGTTTTGTTTTTTTGAGGCTGCTGACAAATTTTTTCTACCCGCACCGTAGACACGCACACACAATATGATCTCACGCTCTGCGCATATGTTTTACAACATAATTTAACATATAAATAGTCCTAACACTTTTTAAATAGCCCACTTAAAGTGTTTATTACAAATAAATGATCAAATGCTTAAAATTAATCAAAGTAAATGAACAAAATTTTGTGTTATATTTAAACTCATGAACGCCCCCCATTAACACCGGAACGCCCCCCTTTCAAAAATCTTGCTTCCAACGCCCCCCGTTGTTCTCTGAACGCCCCCGTTGAGAACCACTACCCTACAAGGACAAGGAGAGAAAAAAGTTACATTTCTTGGTGGGTATTGTGTACGTTTTTGTTTATAAACAAAAGTTGTTAAACAAAAGTTTTGCTTTAAAATTTTTGCTTTATCTTTTCTTTTTTACAGGTGATGAAAATAATGCAGAAGATTTCAAAGACTGCATTCTAACTACATATCCAAAACTTGGTAACTGTGTGGGATTTGAGATTTTAAAAACATCAGTTATGACCCGATCTAGGAATCTGGTGGTGTTGCCTTCCCCAAACACAGGATACACAATTAAGACTCTAAAAGAAAATATGGGACATGCTGTCATCTACATACAGTACGTCCTTTGCAAAAAGACATAGAACTGTCCAGTTCTGTATGTTTTTTTTTTTACTACAGTAAATTACTTCAATTAATATGTGCTTATGTAAGCAATAAGGTATGAGAGGCTGTGCTGTATCGCAAGTCATGGCTGAAGGGCGTTGTTATCCCATAACTGTTAAAAGGACAAGATATCGCAGCGGACATTCAAACGGATTTTTGTATTATGAATATAGGACTGACCTGAAGGAAAATGCTATGTCTACTGTAAATACAGGTACAGTCGCTTACTCGATCTCTCACAACTCTAGCTGAAATGAACAATATCAATGAGATCAAACAAGTGTTTAAGTTGCTAAGGGTGGTTGCTAGGGGTGTTGTGTAGTGATACATAGAACCGTTGGGTAAAGCGGTCTTAGCCGTGTTTTATCGTGAATAAAACACAGCTGTTGACCAGTCAGAATCAAGGATTGGAACTAACCGTTTTATAATACATTTTAGAAAACTGAATTTGTTATCTAAAATTCTGAGATTGCTTTTGAATTTTTTTAAGGTTGTCTGTAAATCTCCCATGCTTGGGCCAATGGAGAGATGTCTTACGCCGGTTTCACACCGCACGCGTTCGCAGAGCGTAAGCAGCGCGTATTTTTTTCGGCGCCCATGTTAACAGATTAGAGCATTCACACCGCACGCAGACGGGGCGCGTCAGCGCGTAGCAGGAGCAGAGCAGGAGCAGCAGTGCCGCGATCGTTTCGGCGTCTGGTCTATTTTTGCCGCGCGGCTTACGCTGAATTAAAGTGACAATGCATTGATCCTGGCCAAAATACACAGCAGTTTTACCCAAAAGCGCATTGATGATATCTATTGTGTTTTAAACAGTCAATCAAATGACCTTCGTCAATTTTAAAAGAAAACAAATTCAACAAAAACAAGGATGAACCAAAAGTTATATAATATAGCCTATTAATTAATAAAATAAGCTTCTTGACAAGTCTTTTCTCTTAAATGTATTTGAAAACTAAATAAAACAATGCCAACTTATTCATTATAGAGTACTTTGTCTGTAACACGCCGTGGTTCAGCCGCGCGCGTCAAACGCTGCCAGTATGAAAGCAAAACGCGCGTGCCCTGCTTCCGCTCACTATACGCACTGCTCCTGCGCTGCTTACGCTCTGCGAACGCGTGCGGTGTGAAACCGGCGTTACCTGTGAAAAAAAGTTCAATTTCAATTAACTTAAGGTTCACATTGAGAGCTGCAGGTATGGATAACATTGACTGGTCGATTTAATATTCAGTTTCTTATTAGGTAAATTAATTTCATGTTTTTGAAGGCCAAGGACTAAATGTTCCAATCACCTGCTACCAACATTAGAGAACGAACACCTAAAGGCACATTCTTCAGACAGTGATTCATTCATCAACCATTCACCCCCTGAGCAAAATACTGACCAACTGTTCATCGATTTAACAGAGGAAAAAACAGACATGGTAAACTTCAAGTATGCATTGCTAAGAGCTTGTCTTACCATCAAACATTTTCTTCTGCCATAAATTCAGTTTGTAGGTTCACAATATTAGCATTTCAAAACACTTATTTTTTCTAAAAACCTTTAGCTACTTTTTGTATATAATGTTATAATCAAACTGAAGAAGAGAGTGGTCTTGTGCATCATCCACATGTATGTGGTCCAGGTTGAGTGTCTTTAATATTTCTAAATTTCCTATTTCAACATTTTGTCAGGAATCTCTAAGTGAATGGCAGAGGATGCGTGAGGAGCAGGATGAGGAATATAATCAGTCTTTGATAGCAGATCAAGCCAAAGTATGTTGGGGAAACTTTATAACAGACATCCCCTGATGACATTGTGTAATATTTCTGTCTGCATTACAATGCAGTGTCTGAATTTGTAATTTGTTCAAAACTTCAGAAGATGAATAGTGAAGAATCTGAGAATAGACGCAGAAAGGTAAGTCTAAGTAATGGAAATCAGGATGTTGCTGCCTTTTTAAGACATATTACATATTTATTTGTAATAACGTATGTGTATTTACATAGTAGATGCTTAGTAGATAACCTAAAGCAAATTACAAGCTGAATAATTCTACAAAAGCATCATCATAGAGGAAATAGTCTTTGGATATTTATTAAAAGATAATTTAGGCATTGAGAGAAAGGGAGTGATTAAAAGTCCTGGTAGTTGATTTTATTACGTGTTGTGACAGTGCTACAAGGCACACCTAGACCACAGAAATTGGGAGAGACTATAAATTTATTTAAATGTAGACAGGATGGTGAAGATCCTGTAGTGCCTCTGTAAATTGATATCTGTTCTTTAAAAGTTATGTGGGCAGTTGCCAGTTTGTTACTATAAAAAATATGGTTGTATTTTGTTTTGTTATAACAGTTTGATTCAGAAACTTACCTACATTATTTTAGGCTATTCATAGATTTCATGTGACGTCACACAGTGGAGCGGCCGCCATTTGTAGGACCGAATTGCAACATGCCGTCTATCTGCTGTGCTGTAAACTGTGATAACAGCAAATCACAAAGAAATGTTGAGAAATTAAACGTTGACCTGGAAATTTAAATAAAAGTAAAATTAGCAAATTACAGGTTAGCTAGCTAAATTAAAGCATGTAGTTTACAATTGGAACACGTATTCTCTATATACAACCTTATTCTAGACCGCTATCTACAGTATATTTACATTATAACCTTAGTTATACGTTAGACACATGCATTTTCTGAAAAGCTGCTTTGAAATATTGTGAAAAGCGCTATACAAATAAATGAGAATTGAAAATAAAGGTGTCCAAACGTCACTGATAATACAAGAGATATGTGCTTTACCGACATTATTAGCAATTCAGTTCAGCGATGCTTTTATGTTCAGCGATTACTGGTGTAACGTTAATATTGCTTGATTAACAGAGTGCCACTTACCCTTCCTGTTATCAAGAACATTTTCTTCATGGGGGCATTTAATACAACACTAAATCATAAATCAGATATACCTGTACAATAACAATACGATGTCCACCAATCAATTTAAATAGTACATTGAATTTAATTTGTCGTTTAATGACATTCAACATCCAACTATTTTACACATGTACTTTGATGGTCCAGTGGCGGAACTTTTGCCCAGCGTGTCAGAGGTTCTGGGTTCTAATCCGCCCTCGTACCATTTTTTATTAAAAAACCCTTATTGAAATAATCGATTATGTTTATCAGTGGTTGTATATCAGTCAGGAACACATTTGTGTGCATTTTATTTTGTGATTTCACCGGAACCAATAGTCTCCGAAATGGATTAAAGCGCGTGTCCGTGTGAAGACTGTGCGGTGTGCGCGAGTCACGAGAGAACACTGTATCTGCACCACTGATCCAGAGTCAACAAGCACTTTGATCACTTGATTTCAAAAACAACACATTTCAGCGTGCTAGATCACCTCTTATTTTACTTTTATTTATGTGTATTGGTACATCCGTGCCGCGAGATGTTTCAAAAGTGGTGGGGACATGGAGAGGGAGTGAGGACGAGGTAGATGTAAATGTCAGCAAACGTAAAATTTGGCAAGTTTTTACTAGACTTTAGTGCAGTCAGCAGTTCGTTTAACAGTAAATACGGATCTATACCTAAAGTATCTATTTTATTTAAATACCGTTGCTTTTCATCTGTGCTATTTAAGTGTGCAACATCTCTCCGATCACCAGGGAGAGATTATGCGATTTAACGCAAAGGTCCTAAAGATGGCGGCCACAACAAAAAAGTCACGTGACTGAAACCCATGAATAGATGAGAGACGAGCACAAATGGCGAGTTTACCTGAACTTGCTCATGGTGTGCCACTAAAAGTAAAATATCCGAGTGGCTTAATGAGTATGGAGTTAGAATTGTATCTTTATTAAATGCGAGAAAATAAATTATCTGAGAGAAAAAAAAAAGTTTGAGAGAAAAAGTTATCACACTGATAGCAAAAAAGCATTTCATGAGAGAAAAAATAATACTTGAGAGAAAAAGTTTTCATAACAATAGCAAAAAATTATAATATTTGAGACTAAAAAAAGTTGAGAGAAAGTATTTTCTCATAGAACATAATAAATATATAAATTTGAATTTTTTTAATTATTTCTGAGAAAAAAATCTCTCAAAATATTTTGCAAAAAAATCTCAAATGCATGTTTTTTGCTATCAGTGTGAAAAAAAAATTATCTAAAAAAAAAAAGTGTTTCTCTCAAAACGCTTTTCTTTGCTCTCGATGCAATTTCTTGCTCTCGTGTCAGGATTTTGCTTTCGCTGTGAAAATTGTGTCATGGGCGGGGCCACGTTCCTATTGGCCAGTCGGGTGAGCATCGTCTAGTCTTGGGAGTCGAACTGAATCTTTACACCATTGTTCGGTTCACCTAGATAGATGCCGCCTCTGCCTTAGTTGAGCACGGACACTCCAATGTTTGCGTAAGATGATGACACACACAACTCCATGCCCATCGAGCTGTGTGTGTGTGTCATCATCTCAGTAAGGGCTAGCGCAAAATGCGGCATCGGCATCTCGAAGCGGCACTTCCGGTGGCATCTCCAGCGGCCATCGGTGCATCGGCATCTCCAGCGGCCATCAGAGAGTGGCATCTCCAGCGGCCAGGACTTTCCGCTGCAGCAGCATCTCCAGCAATCAATATTTTTTATTTTATTAACTGTATTTTAACTAAATAACATTATGTAGCTACCACAACGTAGCATATCATGTGTAAGCATATCCTTTGTAAATAAAGTTTTGAGCTTCTGATTCTCCATTAGGCTACATAAGAGAAAGCGAGAAAGCTGCAATTGTTCTGAGTAGCCTATTGATAGAGCTATAGGAATTCCAGCAAGAAGTGTCAATATCACTTTTAATGTTTCAGAAAATGCTGTTTATTAAATATTAATTTGAAATGTTATTAAATATAAACGGTTATTCCGTTAATAGTTAATACAGAAGCTGAAATTGCGGCGGCATCTCAACAGCCAGTGCCTCGTAGCGGCATCTCCAGCAGCCAGTGCCTCGTAGCGGCATCTCCAGGAGCCAGTGCCTCGTAGCGGCATCTCCAGGAGCCAGTGCCTCGTAGCGGCATCTCCAGGAGCCAGTGCCTCGTAGCGGCATCTCCAGCAGCCAGTGCCTCGTAGCGGCATCTCCAGCAGCCAGTGCCTCATAGCGGCATCTCCAGCAGCCAGTGCCTCATAGCGGCATCTCCAGCAGCCAGTGCCTCGTAGCGTAGCGGCATCTCCAGCAGCCAGTGCCTCGTAGCGGCATCTCCAGCAGCCAGAACCTCGTAGCGGCATCTCCAGCAGCCAGTGCCTCGTAGCGGCATCTCCAGCAGCCAGTGCCTCGTAGCGGCATCTCCAGGAGCCAGTGCCTCGTAGCGGCATCTCCAGGAGCCAGTGCCTCGTAGCGGCATCTCCAGGAGCCAGTGCCTCGTAGCGGCATCTCCAGGAGCCAGTGCCTCGTAGCGGCATCTCCAGCAGCCAGTGCCTCGTAGCGGCATCTCCAGCAGCCAGTGCCTCGTAGCGGCATCTCCAGCAGCCAGTGCCTCGTAGCGTAGCGGCATCTCCAGCAGCCAGTGCCTCGTAGCGTAGCGGCATCTCCAGCAGCCAGTGCCTCGTAGCGGCATCTCCAGCAGCCAGTGCCTCGTAGCGGCATCTCCAGCAGCCAGTGCCTCGTAGCGGCATCTCCAGGAGCCAGTGCCTCGTAGCGGCATCTCCAGGAGCCAGTGCCTCGTAGCGGCATCTCCAGGAGCCAGTGCCTCGTAGCGGCATCTCCAGGAGCCAGTGCCTCGTAGCGGCATCTCCAGGAGCCAGTGCCTCGTAGCGTCATCTCCAGGAGCCAGTGCCTCGTAGCGGCATCTCCAGGAGCCAGTGCCTCGTAGCGTCATCTCCAGCAGCCAGTGCCTCGTAGCGGCATCTCCAGGAGCCAGTGCCTCGTAGCGGCATCTCCAGGAGCCAGTGCCTCGTAGCGGCATCTCCAGGAGCCAGTGCCTCGTAGCGGCATCTCCAGGAGCCAGTGCCTCGTAGCGGCATCTCCAGGAGCCAGTGCCTCGTAGCGTCATCTCCAGCAGCCAGTGCCTCGTAGCGGCATCTCCAGGAGCCAGTGCCTCGTAGCGGCATCTCCAGGAGCCAGTGCCTCGTAGCGTAGCGGCATCTCCAGCAGCCAGTGCCTCGTAGCGGCATCTCCAGCAGCC
This sequence comes from Semotilus atromaculatus, assembly GCA_031834385.1. Lineage (NCBI taxonomy): Eukaryota > Metazoa > Chordata > Actinopteri > Cypriniformes > Leuciscidae > Semotilus > Semotilus atromaculatus. Next base: position 20,182,267 of record JAULUF010000050.1, read on the forward strand.
AGTGCCTCGTAGCGGCATCTCCAGCAGCCAGTGCCTCGTAGCGGCATCTCCAGGAGCCAGTACTTTGTCCAGCTGTGGCTGCTGCCAAAGTAAGTGTGATGATACCACTTTCTGATTAATAAGTTATGTTTCTGCGCAGAGGAAATTATTAAATCCAATTTCTTCATAAAAATTTAGGCTAACTGAACATCCTAGGCTTTTCATGTGGAAAATTGTAATTACTCATTTTAAAGGTTTTTACATAGAGAACTGTAGCTAATGAATTAGAAACACCCAAAATATAGCCTAATTGTAATTTTATTTAACTTTTGTTATTCTTCAAATTAAATCGTTTTTACAAACAGCTATATGAGCTAGATTAAACTAATCTATACAGGCTACTATTGTTGTTATTATTGTTAATAATAATATTATAAATATTAACAATATTAGCAGTACTATTACACGTTTATTAAAAACATATCTGTAGGCCTACTGTAGCCTTCAACTGAACAACGTATGTTTTTAATAAATATGTGTCTTTTATATTACTAATTAATAAGTAATATGCTATTTAATAATTATGTTGGCCTATTATAAATAATCAGAATACTTGCAATCTCTGATTTGTTTTATGATGTTAAAATCATAACATGTTTATTCCCCGTAACCCGTTCCAACACTGGTTGTTGGAAATTGTAAGTAGTTAGATCCGTTTGTCAGAAGATAAGCGGAACTACTTTTATTGGCAGATTTTGCGTTTTGATCATCTAGCCTAGCTACCTGCCACCAAATTCCAACCCTAGAGGGCACCAACTAGCTATATCGTAAAAGTTATCGCAGTTTTCAACCAAGACGAATATCGACGGTGTTCCCTGTAGACGATGGAAGGTGAGAAAGAGGAAAATCGTTCTTTTATTTAATTTATTTATTAAGTGTGAGTTACATGTCAAAATAATTGAAACAGTAAGACAAATTGTACACAATGTGAATATGATCTCGCTGATGTAGTACAATTATAGGAATCTAACTTAGTGTAACGTTAGGCCTTAAAACCAAAGTAGACCTACACTAGCTTACGTAATAAAAATGAATGCGTCACACTCAGTTTACTATTTATTAGCATGGGTCCTATAATGTTTATGCAGCTTTGTGTCCAGTGTAGAATAGTTATTCGTTTTTCATCGTAAATATCAAAATCGTTTAAGTTGTTCGTGATGCAAGCCGTGTGGGGGGGGGGGAGGGGGGGAGGGGAGGGGCATTGGATTGGTAAACAACAATGTTATTGTTCTTCACAGGTTCACATCAGGCGTTCTCTGATGTGGATTCATTATTGGCCTGTGCTGGTTCTGAATGTGTATTTTGTAAAGAAAAGGAACTTGCGGATAAGAAACATCTTTACAGAAGACATCTCAGAGATGCCATATACTTCTCAGAAAACAACCAAGGTATGCACTAAAGCTGAACTACAGAGAGATGTCTTATGAGATTTTGTATTTTTCAATTGGTTATAATAATGCATTTCATGAATTTCATTTACTTATTTTTACAGAAAAACTTGTGGTGGCCTGTTTTTGCAAGGACAGGAAACAAACTTCCAGAAGCCATTACCATTGCCCACTGTGTACATTTCAAACTTTTGCACGGTCATCCAATTTCATAAAACATTTGAAATGCATACATGGTAGGTGTTCTACTGTGGCATCTTGTAACATATTCATCTTTATATATATAAACATGTAATCTTATTTTCACAATATCTATCTCCTGCAGGTATTGCATCTGATAAAAAGCAAGGTAGTATACAGCATTCATTGTTTCCAATATTTTTTCTTTAAATAAATACATAATTTAAGTGTAAAATATGACTTTTTTAAAAGGCTTATGATGTTCTGTTGTGGTGATTTGTTTAAATGTGACATGGCATACTATGTGTTCTGTGCAGTTTATTGTTTGTTTGATGGCAATATCATAATCACTGTTTTTGTTTATTGCTCATAGTTTATCTTTTTTTCTTTTTCTTTTTTTTTTACATTTTATTGTTCTCTTCATTGTCTCCTCTGCATTCTTGTCTCTTTCTCTATTGTTTGTGTATGTTTGTGTTTAAGTGCAATTTATGAAAAAAAAATTGTGTTTATCTTTCCTTGTGTGAAAAAAAAACAGGCTAAACAAAGTCTTCCAGGCAGATATTTAAGAATGTTGTTTTAACATTTTTAACCAGTGTTTATCTGTTTGCAGAGAAGTTAAGTTCATTAAAACGAAAAGCTGATGATGTGACCAGTGACTCCGAGGTGAAATTGGACTCCAAGCTGGACTTAAAGACTCAAAAACTTTTTCCATGTCCACACTGCAAAGCTGTCTTAAGTGCACCCAAAAACCTAAGACGACATATCAGGAATGCACACAACTTTGACACTACTCCTATGATTTGTATTGATCCAAGAAACGGAATTTATGCCACTCCCAAATATGACCATAGTCCTGTTTTTCCAATTCATGTACTCAAGTCTACCAATCCACCAAATATTGACTGTGAGGTAAAAAATTGTCGCCGATTTATGCAGATTGCTTGGTCTTCTGGAAATCCTGGAAAAGAGTGTGTTCACCTTGAGAGAACCAAGAATGCCACGCCATATGTAAAGCCTGCTGTATTACAGTGTAACTCACTGAAGGACATGGTTAGCAAAGGCCTAATGTCCTCAGAGTGGGCTGTCAAATGTGAACAATGCAACAACACTGCAAACAACCATGGAGTTGAAAGTGTCTTTCCAGTATTTTTTGGAGATGAAGGATACTCTAATCGGTGGTATTTCTTTTCAGTCTTCACGAACACAACAGACAACTGGTGTCAGTTTGGGAGAACTAGAGTGACATTTGATGCAGTGGTACTGTCAGTGTCAAGGAACTGGAAGATAACACCGTTGTGTACATCGAATGATGGGGATGTGGTGGATTTTCCAAGAGTCTCCTGGCACCCTAGTATCTACCTCTGATATTCAAGTACAGGACATTGTCCATTTGGAGACTCACATGGTTGAAAGCAGCATCATGTGCGAGCCACACAGTATGAACACTCAAAAAATCTGTGTTATGACAGAATACATATCAAAATATAAATGCATCCCATGCCCCCAGGAATTGCCTTTGACGCTGAGGACTCAGGAGGAAGAACCACCACCATGTTTTGTTCCCTCAGAAAACACCTGCCCCTACTGTCCCGGGCCTACCCCTCCGGCACTCAATCCAACCAAAGTTGTAACCAGCCAAGCTGTGGTGTATGGGATAAAGTATGTCCGGAAAGGTAAGTCAACAAGCAAGTTTATACATTTAAATGGATTTATCCATCATAATATCTCAGTAATATCTGGCTTTAATGACAGCGTTTTCAGTACATGAATCATGAAACATTTACCTTATGTATGTGCTTCATTACAACTGTACTATAACATATAAAGCTTTAACGTACTACTGTACGCTCTAAGTGCTTCAAGGATCTCTCCTCAAACAACCACAAATGTAGTAATAATAATAATAATAATAATAACTTTAACTTATATAGCGCCTTTCAAAGTACCCAAGGACGCTTAACAAACAACATGAGGAAGGGAAGGGGGAATTAAGATAAGGGCAGGAGGCCAGGGGAGCTAGAGCCCAAAGGCCTCATTGAAAAGGTGTGTTTTGAGCTGGCTTTTAAAGGTTAAAGGTTAGTACCACCTCAATGAGTACAGTTATTATTTATATCAGCTTTAATGTTTACTTTCAATTCATAGGTGTTTCTGTTGCTGTAAAAGTGTGCCCAACATGTGAAAATGTTGTGAGATTCCAGGAGTATTCTTCTGGATTCCACAACTTTAACAACCATGCCTTCCTAACACCGCCTTTGTGTGTGCTTCTGCTATCCGGTTCCCTATCAGGAACCTCGAGCTGTGTGAAAACGCTGCGGGAACGCTTCTAGCGTTGTGCGTCTTGAAGCATAGTATGGAATCAGCCAACGGCGAGACGGAACGTCACGAGTGACGTCATCGACCAGGAAACTATAAAGCACACCCATAAACAAAATGGCGACAGCTTCTGTTGTCTTCAGCAAGCGCTCTCTGTGTGTGAATCTGTCCATACTGTGTTTTTGTCTGTTCTTAGTGATTGCTAGGCAGGAGTTTTTTCACTTAAAAAACTATATATTCACATATATTATTATGACGAGCGAGCAGCAATATAGAAGGTGTGCTCCCCCCTGTACTCGTTATCTCACGGGTGGGGACACACACGATCTGTGTGTTGCTTGTTTGGGAGTGCAGCATGCCCAGTCAGCTCTCGAGGGGGCTGATTGTGAGCATTGCGAGCGTTTCCCGATCAGAACGCTCCGCTCCCGCCGATCACTCTTCGAGGAGAGTGGTTCGGTTCGCGCTCCCCGCGGCTCGGGTCCCGCTTCTGTCGAGGCAGAGCGGCGGCGTTTGTCGTGGGGATCGCAAATGGATCTGTCAGCGGGGTTTGAGACGGGCTCTGCCTTATCTCAGCCTTTACCTGCCAGTTCCAGTGCCTCAGTTTCAGGTCTGGAAGCACGCATTGCGGTTTCTTCCCCCCGGGCTGAGGCACCAATGCTACAACTATCCAGTTCCGAGGAGCTGGACGTTGTAAGTGTTGAGACAGGGGATATTGAGGACTCGTCATCCCATTCCCCTGAACATGAGGAGCTTATGGAGGTGCTCACTCGTGCGGTTTCAAAACTAAGTATCGAGTGGCCAGCTGTTAGGCAGGAGTATGTTTCAAAAAGCAAGCTTGATGAACGATTTTTGGCTTCCCGTGCTCAGCCTCCACGGCGGTGCCTTCCGTTTCTTCCCGACCTCCACACTGAGGTGTCGAAGTCGTGGAAGAGACCCGCCTCTTATCGTGTTTTTAGCCCCCAGACATCCACTTATTCGAATATATCGGGGGCTAAGTTGTATGGTTATGGGGCGATGCCCAAGGCGGAGGAGACTCTAGCTAGCCATCTTTCTGCTGAGTCTTCTTCGTCTCTTAAGGCACCAGCTTTGCCCACCAAGCCTCTCAGAAATACCTCGGCTTTGGTGGGCAAGGCTTATTCGGCGGCTGGTCAGGCTTCGGCATGTCTGCATACGATGTCAATATTGCAGGCATACCAAGCTGATCTTTTAAAAGATATGAGTGAGAGTGAGGAGGTCAGCACTGAAGTGGTTCGCGAACTGCGTCAGGCTGCAGATCTATCTCTGCGTGCCACCAAGGAGTCGGCCAAATTAATGGGCCGTACTATGGCAGCCCTGGTGGCCGCAGAGAGACACTTGTGGTTAAATCTGTCTGATTTGAAGGATAAAGAGAAAGCTTTCCTTTTGGACGCTCCACTTTCTTCTTCTGGTTTATTTGGTGACGCAGTAAATACAGTTATAGATAAATTTCAGGAAGAAAAGAAACAAGCTGCGGCTTTTCAAAAGTTCCTCCCACTTAAAGTTCATATCCCAGGGTCTGCTGGGCGAGAGCAGTCCAAGCCGTCGACAAGCTCCTCACATAGGGCGCAACAAAAGCAGAGTGTCGCGTCTCGTGGCCCCCCTTCTAAACAGTGGGAACAGACAAGACACTCTAAGGGTAAGCCCTCTAGTGGTAAGACTGATCTGAGGACAGTCATTATGGCTAAGAAGGCTTCATCTAAAAAGAAGTCCTGATGCCAGTGGCGTCAGGATGCTGAGGGTGGTCCCCACCGTGAGAGGGAGGTGTTCACCGCTTCAGACGGTGCCCGTTCTCTCACGGTGCCCTCAGGGGTCCCCTCTGCCAACCCCGTCTTTATGGCGGGGCGTAGACGGGCCCAGCGAGTGTTTTCCCGAGGGACGCTCGCCCCCTCTGAGGAGGGGCTTAGAGCAGTTAGACCAGTTGTTCCCTGCCGGTGCGCCGTTACAGGGCGCTGTGTCTGCTGCTCAAAATATTCCAGAGGCCAGCCTCGAGAGGCTGGTACCCTTAGTAGAATTTCTGGCAGAGTGGAAAAGTCTTCCAAAAGTATCTCAGTGGGTTCTGCAGTCGATAGAGAGGGGTTATGCCATTCAGTTCAGATCTCCTCCTCCTCGATTCAACGGGGTCCTGCCCACCGTGGTGGGCCCCGAGCAGGCTCTGGTAATGGAACAAGAGGTGAAAACACTCCTTCAAAAGGAGGCTATAGAACGGGTTCCTCCTCCCAGCAAGGAGTCAAGTTATTACAGCCGATATTTCATCGTTCCAAAGAAGGATGGGGGGTTGCGTCCAATTTTAGATCTGCGCCTATTAAACCGTGCTGTAGCCAAGCTCAAGTTCAAGATGCTCACGCTAAAGCAAATCGTGTCACAAATCAGGCCCGAGGACTGGTTTGTCACGATAGATCTGAAGGACGCGTACTTCCACATTTCCATCCTTCCGCAACACAGGAAGTTCCTGAGGTTCGCTTTCGGGGGCGAAGCGTACCAATATTGTGTTCTTCCATTCGGTCTAGCTCTATCTCCCCGCACGTTCACGAAATGCATGGATGCAGCGCTAGTTCCACTGCGTCTCCAGGGCATTCGTATATTAAACTACATAGACGATTGGGTGATTCTGGCTCAATCGCAACAACAAGCGGTTCGGCATCGAGATGTCGTCCTCGCGCACATAAAGAAACTGGGGTTGAGGCTGAATGCCAAGAAGAGTGTTCTATCTCCATCACAGAAGACATCTTTTCTGGGGGTATTATGGGATTCAGTAGCAATGCGGGCGTGCCTGTCGCCGGCCCGCATCACTTCGATTCTCTCAGCCGTAAAACGAGTAAAGCTAGGCCAGTTGCTCACTGTGAAGCAGTTCCAGAGACTGCTGGGTCTGATGGCAGCAGCGTCCAATGTTATTCCCTGCGACCTGTTGTACATGAGACCATTACAGTGGTGGCTAAGAACCAAGGGGTTCTCCCCGAGGGGAAACCCCCTCCGCACGATCAAAGTTACGCGGCGCTGCCTACGTGCTCTGGTCATGTGGAGGGATCCTTGTTTTCTGTCCCAGGGACCTATGCTGGGAGCTCTTTGTCGTCGTGTAACGCTAACGACAGATGCTTCCCTCACAGGCTGGGGGGCGATCATGAGTGGTCGCCCAGCCCAGGGTCTGTGGCAGGACCATCATCGGTTATGGCATATAAATTGTCTAGAGATGTTGGCTGTGTTTCAGGCTCTGAAACACTTCCTACCAGACCTGAGAGGTCATCATGTTCTTGTCCGGTCCGACAATACATCGGTGGTCTCTTACATAAACCATCAGGGGGGTCTGCGCTCTCGCCCGTTATACAATCTGGCTCGCCAGATCCTTCTATGGACCCAGGGGAAGTTCCTTTCATTCAGGGCGATTTATCTTCCGGGGTATCTAAATCAGGGAGCGGACATCCTGTCGAGGCAGGGGCCGAGGCCCGGGGAATGGAGACTCCACCCCGAGGTGGTGGAGCTCCTGTGGATGCAGTACGGTCGCGCCGAGGTGGACCTAAGCAGAGGATGAGCAAGTGGGTGGTCGAGGCCATCTCACTTGCTTATGAGTCGGCTGGTCAGCCTTCACCTTTGACTGTCCGAGCTCACTCTACCAGGAGTATGGCGGCTTCCAAAGCCTTATTGTCAGGAGTTTCTCTTCACGACGTGTGTGATGCGGCAGGCTGGTCCTCACCGCATACTTTCGTCAGGTTCTATGACCTAGACCTTAGCTCCACCCCTGGGGCGCAGGTGCTTTCGGCTGAACTTAATCCGTGATTCACACAGTCGGTCACTTGCTCCTATGGCGACGTGGGTATTAGCGTTCCCACAGCGTTTTCACGCAGCTCGACATTCCTGATAGGGAACGTCCCGGGTTACGTATGTAACCCTAGTTCCCTGAAGGAACGAGACGCTGCGTGTCGTTGCCATACTCCCAGCATTCCCTTTGATCGACTTGCTTCAGACTTTCCAGAAGCTGTCGCCATTTTGTTTATGGGTGTGCTTTATAGTTTCCTGGTCGATGACGTCACTCGTGACGTTCCGTCTCGCCGTTGGCTGATTCCATACTATGCTTCAAGACGCACAACGCTAGAAGCGTTCCCGCAGCGTTTTCACGCAGCGTCTCGTTCCTTCAGGGAACTAGGGTTACATACGTAACCCGGGACGTTTGGCGGTAAATGCTTATTCAAATACAGCTAACAGTTAAATATTTAGATAAAGTGTTCTCTTTTCTGTGTTTGTACTGAAAATTCTTTTCAAATTATTTAATACTAATGTATATAGCTTTACCATGTTTTTTAATGACAGAACAAGACTACCAGTGGACGCATGATGGATATTTTGTCATTCTTCAATGACAACCGGTACCACCACCAGATACTGAGGAGAGCATTCCATCACTTCTTGACATTGTCAACATTTCATTTTGAATTCTCTTGCTACCAGTGTGGATACCACCCAGCTGTTGTAATAGCAGATGCCAATTGGAAACTGGCATTCGATGTCCCACGTAAGTTATTTGGTTATCTGTTTGGTTATTCAGAACCAATTCCAAATTTATCCATTGAAGCTAAGTTCATTATCCAGTCCAGATTCTTCTACCATTGACTCACCAGCCATCACTACTGTTCTTATTGGTGCCTCAGTTCAATAAACTTAGTTTAAATTTCTTCTTACCTGTCTGCGTCTCTCTATAACCGTTACACTCTCTGCTTCTTTTTGCAGTTGGAACTTTTAAAAGGCCTGATCCAGATATGATTTCTGACAAAGATCTGGAAGTCGACATTGTTAAGGCATGGTCAGATCTGGACAAGTCACTTATAGCGGAAGGACTGATATCAGGTTTGGATAATGTGACATTGATTTTGTACACAAAGTTACTTGTACAAAATCATACAAGTTATTTAAACAAAAATTGTATTTAACAATTAATAGGAACATCTGTGGCAAACCCATACTGTTCATCTGTTGGTCACTCCACTTTGGCACCGTGGATGGGACAGCACACCAGAGTTGGAGAAATTCTACCAAAAACGGAAGTCAAAAAGGCTATACAAAAAAGAAAAAAAGATGACATCAAGCATCACCCAAAAAAGATAAACGAGGACATAATACTTGAATTAATTGAATCAAAAAAGGTATACTTTGGGCTAATCGTACTCAGTATACTGTGACTGTAAACATACCCCTCCATAAGTTTTTCTCAATAGATTTTTTGTTTTGACAATTTTTGTTTGTTTCACATGATTTAAATGTCTCTTCTTAATTTACAGCCTCAAAAAAAGGATCTCCAGGATGCTTGCTATGCGCTGGGTGTGTCCTCAGAGGGATCCATCGCTGACATGCTCATCAGGCTCCAGGAACTCCTAAACTTTAAGGAGATTTACCCAAAGCTTTTTCTGAAGCTACAGAAAGCTGGTGGTGAGAAATTACTTGGTTATGTTTCTCATATGTGACCCAGGACCACACAACCAGTCTTAAGGACCACGGGTATATTTGTGGCAATAGCCAACAAAACACTGTATAGATCAAAAATAATTAATTATTCTTTTATGCCAAAAATCATTAGGATATTAAGTAAAGATCATGATCCATGAATATATTTTGTAAATTTCCGACCTTAAATATATCAATTTTATTTTTGTAAGTGGATGCAGCACAACCGCCAACAGAAATGGAAACCGTTAAAGGCGATTTTCTCAATATTTAGATTTTTTTGCACCCTCGGATTCACGATGTCAAATAGTTGTCTTTCGGCCAAATATTGTCCTATACCAACAAACCATACATACACAATGGAAAGCTTATTTATTCAGCTTTCATGTGATGTATAAATCTAAATAAAAAAAATGGACAAATATGACCATTTTGTGGTCCAGGGTGACATACATACATACATATATATATAAATAAATAAATAACATGAATGTGCTGTTTTCTTTCTTTTTTTTTAGGTGGCGTCCTCCATTTCTCTTGTGTACATGGTGTTGTGTACTATCTAAACTTCCTCTTCTGGACAGAGTCAGCAAGAGACCACACAGATGGGCTGCTAAGTTTTAAGCACTTTCCAACCTGTTACATTTCTGATGTAGCAGGACAGGTTGCTCGCCACACCAACAACCGCACAAAGCAGCTTTTTTTTAGAACTCATGATGGAAGACTTTGTGCCCCAACCTCTGAAAATATACAACTGGCAGCCAACAAGGATTTGCAGGTTGATTTGCAGTGGGTGAAGAACCTGAGGTCCCAATTACCTGTAGAAGAACAACAGGATAGCGACAGAATGACAGCAAGGCATCCGATTACAGGAACATCTGAAAGGTACTCCTTATATGACCGGTTTCACCAGAAAAATCAAAAACGTCCAGAAGAGAAGTTGAGAAGCCTCAACATCTGCCCCAGTTTAAGAACAGAAGTGAACTCATCAGTTGCAGAGCAGTTCAATCGTGAACTCTCAGCTGTAAGGTATTCATTGTGCCAAATGAATGAGGCACACTTCAAACAGACTCTTAGGGTGTTAATTGACCTGCATAATGAAAAAATCAACCAGACTTTTAAGGCTGATATTGAGGCCATGTGCAATACACAGTTGTCTATTGGGTTGCATGGGATGCTAGGACTGTACTCTGCTGGTAGGTTCCATCAGTAGATCATACAAAATAATAATAATGTATAAACTGTGGAAGAACTACAAATAATGAAATGATCAACTTTTGTTGTGAATTTTGTAATATTATACAGAAGTAAACAACCTGTTTTTCATAAAATCTTTAATTCTTTATTTAGAGGGAAGGAAACCTCTCCAGCCTACTTCTTGTGGCAAACAGAACATCCCACCGGACAGCACTAAGTCTTCCTTTGTAGCACAATTATATGCTATAAATGATAATGACAAGGTAATTACTTAATTACTTGCCTTTTTCATTTTGACTTCAATTACGCTTTAAAGTAAAAGAGTTAACAGGTTTTTTTGTTATGTGTATATAAAGGAAAAGCTGAAGAACTTATTCACTGGAGATCGGGATGAAAATCAAAGCCTGACTTATGTCTCTAGGCGATTTCCATTGTCAATAAAGGATATCCGTAGTGTTTGCCCACCAGAGTTGTTGGGAGAGTCTTCGCTGACCATGCCATGGTTGAGAGATGATGTAAGTGTAACTTTGTATCTTGTTTAGTAATTTACATCACAACTGCTGTGTATGTAAAGCACAAACGTTGTCCTTTTACTTAATAGATAATTATGTTTTATATTATTAAGTATTAACAGTTGTATTGTATTACAGGCAGTTAACTATCGAGTAGCCCAGCTGGCTCAAGAGAACATGGTAATAACTTTTAATTTATCCTCTCTATGACCTTTTTACAACAGAATTGCCATGAATATTAATGATACTTTTTATGTTATAGTATGGATCTCTGGGGCATTTTGACTTTATTTTGTGGTACCGAGAATGGTCAAGTAGTGGAGCAGTCAGTGACCAGGTTGTGCAACGCATCCCTGTATGTCCTTTCGTATTTTTCTTTTTTGTATTATAAAAAAAACGCATCTGCTGTGAACAAGGGGCCGTTTTCCTACCTGATGTTGTTGTGGTTTTGTAGGTCTCTGAAAAAATATTCCTACCTAGAATTGTGGGTGGTCAATCTCCTGAGAGGGGAAACCATTTCATTCTTTGGGTAAGCACCATTATTTACTGGTGTACTCTGTCATGTATGTCTGTATGAAATTTTTGGCAGAAGTTGTTTTGTTCAACAGCCTATGATAGAGATCATGCAGATGTAGCAAAAGCCATAACCTTAGCATGTAAACTTAAACTTAAAATTTGTTATATGTTTTTGAATGGAATGATGGCAGATGTATTTTTTTGCAGGTGTTTGACGTTACTGCTGAGCAGATTCGAATCTATGATTCACTTGGAATGTATACAACAATTGGTGATAGTGATATGGACCTCCTCAGGTAAGGGAGCATCACACTGCATACTACATTTATCATTATTTATTTATGCACTGTGAAAGTATATTTATACTTAACAACTGCTACCACCTCCTATTGTAGAAATGTCTTCAGATTTTCTGGAAGCCTTAAAGGTTGGACCGTATCATATCCTGTTCAGTGGAAACAACAGGACACAGATAATTGTGGAATTTTAGTGTGTTCTGTGAGTTGCATGTGAGCTGATTCTTATTCTCTTCTATGGATGTGTAGCTTGTGGTTTGTTAGTATATATTTTTGCCCAAATAGGCAGCTGAAAATGAAGTCCTACGTCGTGAGGTCACTGCAGAGGTTTTGACTTTAACTCAGTATTGAGTTTTAACGGTTTTATTGCGAAAGCGTGGGCACGGTTTATGAATTTGTGGGTACAGATTGCAAAAACTGAAGGCACGGTTTACAAATCTGAGAGCGCGGATTAGGAACTCGTATGTACGGTTTATTAATAAGTGGGCACGATTTGTCAAACCGAGGGAACAGTTTGAGAATTCGTCAGTAACCTACGGTTTATAAACTGAGGGGACGGATTGTTATTATTTTTCCAACAGGTGACTTCCCGGGCTCCGTAATACGCCGACAACTTCACGGCTGCTCCCTCCACTTGCTGGCAAAAAGCTTGCTGGCGAGTGGCAAACATGACTTCTTTGTCAGAAAGATGTCGTTGGTGTAGACACTTGTCAATCAAACATGTCTGACCAATAGAGAAGCACCCGCCCACTGCGAACGTTTGTGTCAAAATGATTCAATCAAAAAAATTTGAACTTCAAAACTTTTTGCACTTCAAATAAAAAAAAACTAAAACAACGAAAAAAACACATTCTCTTCAATACTTTTTTTATTCACGGGGTAATTTTTTTTGTTGCATTTGAACAATTTTTTTCTTTGATTGAATTTTTTTTTTTTGATTGAAACAACTTTTTTGGAGTTGAATGATTAAGACACAAATGTCCTACCCATGTATGGCCCAAACACAAAAAAGATTACTTCAATCAAAGAGAACATTTTCAATAATAAAAAAAAGTGTTCAAATGCAATTTTTGGAGTCTCAAATATTTTATTTGCATTCAAAAACGATTTTCTATATTTGAAAATGTTTATCTTTTCATTGAAGTGACTTTTTTGATTGATTCTGTTGTTTGTTTGTTTGAAGCAACTTCTTTTTTGATTGAATGATAAAGACACAAATGTCCTACCCATTATATGGTCCAATCAAAAAACAATGTTACTTCAATTAAAAAGGTTGCTTTAAACAAAGAAAAATGGACTTCTATCAAAGAAAACATTTTCAATCAAAGAAAAGCAGTGTTCAAATGTATTTTTTTGAGTCTCAAATATATTTTTGGATTCAAATACTTTTTTCTTTGATTGAAAAGTTTTTTTTTCATTGAAGTGAAGGTTTTTTTAATTGAAAATATTTTTTTGGATTGAAGCAACCTTTTTTTGATTGAATAATAAAGAAACAAATCTACCTTCATACTATGGCGTGTGTAACATTTTCTGTCAACTCTGCATAGGCCTACATCATTCGCGATGGATAGCCTATCGCACGTTTGTCGATGGAGCGGGTTCAGGCCATAGCCGTGCAAGCTATTAACATGGAAGCTGAAATAAAAACGGACATGCCACGCAGCTGAGTAGCCTATGCTTACTCCACGCAGCCAGTGTCACCGGCCTTACACAAACAAGTGTCACCGGCCTTACACAAACAAGTGTCCGTGCTCAACTAAGGCAGAGGCGGCATCTATCTAGATGAACCGAATAATGATTCAGTTCGACTCCCAAGACAAGACGATGCTCACCCGACTGGCCAATAGGAACGTGGCCCCGCCCATGACACAATTTTCACAGCACGAGAGCAAGAAATTGCATCGAGAGCAAAGAAAAGAGTTTTGAGAGAAACACTTTTTTTTTGAGTAAATTTTTATTTCACACTGATAGCAAAAAATATATATTTGAGATTTTTTTCAAAGTATTTTGAGAGAGATTTTTTTAACAAAAATAATTAAAAAAAATTCTATGAGATATTATGTTCTATAATACTTTCTCTCAAACATTTTTTAGTCTCAAATATTATAATTTGTTGCTATTGGTATGAAAACTTTTTCTCTCAAATATTATTTTTCTCTCACGAAATGCTTTTTTGCTATCAGTGTGATAACTTTTTCTCTCAAACTTTTTTTTTTCTCTCAGATAATTTATTTTCTCGCATTTAATAAAGACACAATTCTAACTCCATAAATGAGGACCAGGAAATTTATTTTAAGGGAATCAATTAAGGTAGGTAAGTTTTTATTTTATTTTATAGTTTAAAATTTTTTTGGCGTGCAAAGTCTAATCTGTTTAAATGTGAAATAATCTAAATGTATAGGCACTGTTTGACTTTGTTGGAGAGGTGGAGGATGCTACAGAATGGTTCCATATTCAGGAAGCCTTATCACCACCACTTAGAAATGACCTGAACCATTTTTGAAAGAAATATCAGAGGGCCAACCACACTTTTTGTCCAGTAGATTTCCTCCGAAGATGCAGTGGTAGATTTAGAAAATGTTATACTTTTTTTTTTTCTCTCTTAGCTTGTCATTTACTGTTTTATGTAATTCATCAGTTTATGCAGACCATTCTTACACCTGATGACAATGACAACCATGATAAAGATGATTATAATTCTTCTGGGACTGTCAGCCTATTGGATCAACCTAGCACCTCTAATGAACATCTGACATCGTTCTCCCCTCGATCAGAGCAGGAAAACACTGTCCGGAAGTGAGAATTAAAGTGTTATAGTTTCAGTTAACCCATAGTCATCTCTATACCTGTATCCCATTTGATATACATTGTCATCATTTATCATTTGCATTCATAATAATATTCTTTTCCAGGACCGACCTCCAAACAATACTGAGTCGCCTTTCAGCCAAGATAGATAATGATAATCCCACTAGTAATCAGATCAATGTTGTAAGGGATTATAAAGGCAATACCCACAACATACTGAGAAGCACTGTTGAGGCTTTTAGTCTGCGAAGATTTAACCTCGGAGGAAGACTGGATGTCATTTTTGTTGATGATACAAAAGAAGCAGAGGGGGCTGTGGACGGTGGTGGTCCAACTAGAGAGTACCTCAGATTGCTCCTTAAGGCTGTCCAAAAGTCTAGCATATTTGCGGGCCCTGAAAATGTTTGAAAGGTTGCGGCTTGACAGTGAAGGTAAGCATTTAAACCAAAGGTCTTATTTAAAATTATTTCATAACATTAAGTCATTGTAGTTATTTAAAATATTTTGGTAATTTAATTTTCTTTTCAGCTTTGCATAAAGGTCTCTACAGGCAGACATCTCAAATGATATCAGTTTGTATAATTCATGGAGGAATGGGGCCACATTTCTTTTCAGAAAAGCTCTTTCTCCAGGTTTGTGGTAAACCCAGCAGTCCTGCAACCTTGGATGAAGTAGATGATGAGACCTTTAAAGAAATGCTTTGCAAAGTAAGTATTTTTCTTAAACTGCAGCGGGCAACATTTTTAAGTTATGCAGGAATATTACCCCTATTAATACAGTGTTATTGTATTGTAGCATGACTGTTTGTATTTTTATTTTTATTTTTTATATATAAAAGAAGCTGAAACTGTTCCAGAAGCCAAAGCTGCCATGGAAATGGCAGAAGATTGCCTGTCCATGATTGGAGCCTTTAGATCCATTAGTACTCTTAAGCAGCGGGACATACAGTCAGCTGTGGAGTATTATGTTGATGGGAGATGCAATGTTGCACTGAAACAGTACGTAGTATCAAAAAACGTTCTTGTTTGTTGAAATAGTTTTCATACCTTGTTCTTTGTAAATTCTACATGTTTTTACAGGTTTGTTGATGGTTTTAACACCCTTGGACTTCTTCAAGAAATGCAGACACACACAGATCTGTTTCACATCATATTTGTTGAAGACAAAAAAACCCCCTGATCTTCAGACCTGGCATCACTTTTTGAAGCAAACCTTTCAGATCATGACAGCTATAAGAGAGAGCTAGAGACCAGGACCTTGTGCTTCTGGAGAGACTGGATCATTGATGTTGAAGGTATATTTACAAATATTTTTTACATTTTACAAATGTAGTGGAGTAGAAAGTATAATAATGGTTGCAAAAAGTAACAGTGAAAGTATGCACTATTGATTCTAAGTAAAGTACAGATATGTGAAAAATTTACTTAAAGGCATACTATGCAGAAATGGTGTTTTTGTCAAACAGCGACCCCCAGAGTCGCTGTGCAATACTTGCACTGTCGTAAATACACCCCCCACACTGTACACCGGTACCTGTTCGGTAGCAGGGATGGAAATTAACTTTTTTTGTCCACCGGCCACTGTGACTGGTGGATTTCAAAATCTACCAGCCACTCAATATTTTTACCAGCCACTTTCTTGTTTTTAACCAACAATGTGTAACTGCATGTGAAAATTAATACTACAAGATCTACAATACTTAAGCAGTTTATTTAATCTCAAGTCTCAATGAAATACTGGCATTTTCTCTTTCTCTCTTATAGCCTACACACACAAACCATGAACTGATATTCATTTCAGTTCCCATATGAGGAAAAAACAATGTTACAGACGTGACCACTGTGAAAGCGGCACTAAAAGATGCTTAAAACTTTCACAGAGACAGAAAGCACAAAACCTTTCTTTAAAGTGAATTTCGTTTTGTATTAATTGTATCTTAATTTTAATCAATGTTTCATCAACCAATTGTCTGGATTTAATAAATAATAATTAAATATAGCAGACGGTAGCACGAAACGGGCTCGTCTCATAAATGAACTGAAACTCAGCGTATAAGGTAGCCTTGCCTCGCAGACAGACATGTCTACTTTTAAACAGAACTATTAAAAACGAAAGAAAACAGACACAGACTCTCTGCTTATGCAATTCGTATGAAATGTGCATTTCTCTCTTGCGCGTTCACTACTGTGATGATCACGATCAGCATCGTCAACTTCATCTTTGCAACTGACACGGACAAAGAAAATACTTGTTTATTAATAAATAATTTAAATATCTCCTTGCTATAGTTTACATATTCATAATCATTACTTTTGCCTGTTATTTGTGACAGATTTTAGGAGCTTTATTGACAGCGCCACCCTTACATTACACAGCATCACCGCACCCACCAGAATAGCCCTGTTTTTTTTGTTATTTTTTTTTTTGTTAAGGATTTGTTTACTGTGTGTGTGATCAATTTAATGGAAAGCACATTCACTGCTAGTTGTCTTGCTAATCAGTGTCTGCACGTTTATTCAAACTAATTTGTCCTAACAGACGAACGTTGCATGATGATATTTTTATTTACCCGCCACGGTGGCCGGTAGGTGCGGCGAGTTTACCCGCAACAACACAAAATCACCCGCATTTGGCTGGTGGCCGGTGCTAATTTCCATCCCTGTTCGGTAGGATAGTAGCGTTGGTCATGGAACAGGCACAAGACACCGAAGATATTGACCAGGAAATGTTTCACGATTTCATAAAGATATTGGGCTATTGCATACAGCATAGTCTACTGAACTAATGATGATGTTCAAAATCCGATAATATGTCTTATAAAATAATATAAGTGTTAGACTACTTTATAATAGCCTATCGCGTTTGGCAGCTTATAACGTTTTTACATGATGGCAGCTAAATCACAAGTAAATAGCCTAGTCTAGGCCTAATGTATAATTTCGTTTATGTTTTTTGATTGTAATGTAAACATTACAAAATGCCTGATGACATCAATAAAGTTAAATGTACGTCGCATTATTTCATAACATTGGCCGTTATGATGTCATTAGACATGATTATTGCAATTTATCATAATAGTTTGCAAATTGTGCTCGTTTACACTAGATAATTATGACAGATATTGACAACTGTTCTCATGATAATCGCAGGAATCAACGTCAACAGCGTTGTGCGGCAAGCTAGGCAATAAAACATATATAACGCAAAATATGATAATCGAAATCTAGCTAAACATATGTGGAAATTATTGGACTGGTCTAATTATCACCAATGAATGAATGAACAGCATCATAAAAACAATGGCATACTACAAGCAAGCGCAAGTTGCCCAACAACATACAACATATGACGCAAACAAGTTTACAAGTAAGAAATTTACTTACTAGTCCATCAACAAGATCGCCAGGTCAGCATCGCTGTTGCATCCAGTGCTACTTTTTAACTTGCGCCAACGAGTGAAAGCCTTCCTTTTCCTACTTTCTTCCTATTGCGTTTTCTTTGCTTTTTCCATCATCTGAAATGAGCGCAAGTGTCTTCGTGCTTCATATGTTGTTGTTGTGTGTGACGTCGTTGCCGTAAAGCAAGTCGTGATTCTCGCGAGATTTGTCAGGGGTGCCCCTCTCAGACTTGCATTGCTGGTATTTCCAGCGGCGACCCCCCCAAACTTTACTACCAGGATGATTCGCCCTATTATGAGTTTGTTTATCACCGAAATTACTTTGAAGCGGTTATATTAAGGTAAAATTCCTGCATAGTATACCTTTATGTAAATCATTCCACCACTGATGGTGATTGAATGATTGCATAATTTATTTACAGTTATTTTTATATATACAATTATTTAAAGGTGAAAAATACCCACCTTGTACTTGTTTGTGCTTGTTTGGAATGGCACTAACAGTACAGTTGTTAGACTGAATATCTGCATGTGTTACAGATGAAGAATGTGCTCCACTGACACTGGAGAATGTGCTGGAGTTTGCTTCAGGGTCTTCAGTCATTCCACCCCATGGCTTTCTGCCGCAGCCCCAAATCGAATTTCTGCACGACGCACCAGAGAAAATATTTCCAGAGGCAAACACATGCAACATTGTTTAAAAATTATTTACGAGTCTTTCAAAACAAACATGAGCAACGGCATACTGTGGGCACCAACATTTGGTGTACCGTAGTGCAACACACGAGCATTAAAGGGATGTACAAAGGGACCCTAGGCTGATTTTACTCCGGACCATCCCTTTAAAGGAATTGTTAAACCATAAATGAAATTTACCCCATTATTTACTCACCTTCATTCCATCCAAGTTGTACAACATCATTTCCTCAGCCAAACACTAGTGGAGAAACATTGGTAACACTTTACAATAAGGTTCGTTAGTTAACATTAGTTAACTACATTAGTTAATGTGAACTAATAATGAACTGCACATATACAGCATTTATTGATCTTTGTTAATGTTAATTTAAACATTTACTAATACTTGATTAAAATCTTGTTAACATCAGATAATGCACCGTGAACTAACATGAACAAACAATGAACAGCTGTATTTTTATGAACTAACATTAACAAAGATGAACAAATGCAGTAACAAATGTATTGCTCATGGTTAGTTCATGTTAGTAAATACATTAACTAATGTTAACTAATGAACCTTATTGTAAACTGTTACCGAAACATTTAATAAAATCCTAGCATTTCATATTGAATTGTGATCAACAGTGTCATTACAAACCTATGAACAGAATTGTATTTATTATTGCTCCATTTGTGTTTGTCTGAAAAAAGTAAGATATCGTACACTTAGGATGGAATAAGGGTGAGTAAATTTCATAAGGGTTGAGTTTAAATACATTGTTGTTTGAAAGTACTATGGTTGTTTTTTTGACAATAAAATGTTACAGTTGTTAGGCCATTTTATCGTTCAGGGATGTTTTATTTAACAACATGAAATTTTACAGTTTCGCTGTTTTATTGCTCAGTGACAATGCACTGGAACCAGTCAAGTTCATACTACAGGATTTTTTCATAGCTAAAAGCAGTAGCAAAAAAAAAAAAAAAAAAAACCTTTGTAAACATTAACACTAATTAATAATTGATGCATGACAGTTAAAGGCTTTTTGTGACTTTAGCTTATTCACCGTATCCCCCAGAGTTAGATAAGTCCATACATGCCCTTTTCATCTCCGTGCGTGCTGTAACTGTCTGACGCACCCACCGCTAGCCTAGCTTAGCACAAAGACTGGAGGTAAATGGCTCCAGCTAGCATACTGCTCCCAATAAGTGACAAAATAACGCCAACATTTTCCTATTTACATGTTGTGATTTGTATAGCCACAGTGTGTACAAATAACAAGGTCACATGAGACACAGCCATCTTCTAACCGTATACATACTGGGAAATATTCTCAGAAGGCGAAGCACTGCTACATGGGTGGAGTGATTATGATAATGCCTTCTGAGAATATAGTCTAAATATGTACCATTAAGGTACCAATATGCACCCTTTAGGTGCTAAAGTGTAGTGACAGCTTTTGTAACTTTTTTTTTTATGAGTGTACCATTTTATGAGTACCCCCAAATAAATATTAAGTACACAAAATGGGCGTTCATTTTCTCTATAGCTCTTTTTTTTCTAACCAACTAAGGTGCTCTGCCTTCATCCTCCCTTCCCGTCGACAACTGGTGCCATCAGCAGCAGCGCATGCCGGCGAGTCATCTTTCCCGCGAGTGGGCGTGGTTTCAGCACAGCCAACGGACACGCCCCCAGCGTTTGATCTCATTTTTTCAAGATTTTGATATCTACTTGGCGGCTTTTTCTTATCATTCAAAATGGTCTGGGTGGCTATTACATTTTTTTTTTGTGGTATGACAAACTCAGAACACATACTCAATTTTGACTTTACAGGGACTTTAAAGCACTCACATACAATGAAATTTTCCACCTTCACGTAACCAACTCAACTGTACTTAAATATACAGCCTATTAAATTTTGAAAAATGTATACAACATTTTCTTTTACATACCTCAAACCATCATGTGCAAGTTTTCGTCGGACTGTCCTTAGCGACACACCGATACATCTTGCCGTCTCTTCTGCTGGTACATCCAACGACTGGTGTTGTTCAAGAATGCTTGGAAGTACAATAGCGTGACGGCTGCTACAGTCCGAGGGACTCAGTCATTGAATGACACTCTGAGCCTCATCAAACATAACCCAAATCCTTCCATTTATTGTACAACCACAATTATCCGCTGAGTTTGCAACGTCTTCCCTCAACTGTGAAACTCTTCTATATATAAAATGATAATCGAGAGAATTTCTTCCGCAGAAATCAGCTAAAGACAACAAATCATCCGCAATCCCTCTGAAAACACATTCAGATTCACCTGCCATTTTTGCGTCGCTCGCCTCCAACCCGTCTTCAAACTCCCGCCAATGACGTATGGTCTCTCTAACTGTCCAATTACAGTGCGTGTTACATTTACAAGTGGGAGACAGGCGAAAGGTGATTGGTTGCTCCCACGTGTGTACTGTCCAATGGCATTTTTTAACTCGATTGACAAATGGATAAAGAAAAGCATTTAGCAAACCGACAAAGAAAAGCATTTGGCACATAGATAGAGAAATGGTTTGCCAAATAGCTTCTGATTGAATGTCACACGCATCACACACATGACCAGCGTCGGCCAATAGTGAGCCTACGTGTGACGTACAACACAGAAACGGTACGCTGTTACACTATGTGAAATCTCGAGGCCGACAGAGGTGGAAATGAATACTTGAAGAAAGTCGTTATTTTTGTTTGTTTTTTTGCGCTCAAAAAGTATTCTCGTCGCTTGATAAACTTAAGATTAGTTATTAAGTGGCTCACACTGTAGTCACTTGGACTATTTTAACAATTTCTTTAATAATGTTTCTAGGCCGGCAAGTTTCAATCCCTTAGAAGCCTATGGAGAAGTGATCCAGCTCTCAGATTTAATCACAAATATCTTCATTTGTGTTCCGAAGATGCACGAAAGTCTTACGGGGTTGAACAACATGAGGGAGAGTAATTACTGACAGAAGTTTCATTTTTGGGTGAACTAACCCTTTAAGCTGCAGCCCTGTCTCATTCCACTACTCTGAGGGAGGAATTCTGTGTGTTTGTTACCAATTTTAACTGCAAATCTCTCTCTCACACACACACACACAAACAAACAAACACACACGTCTCTCTCTCTCTCTCTCTCTCTAAGGTGGGAATTCCTCTTGGTGCAAAAAGAGCATTAGTTGTTTAGTTGGTTTTGCTTTGAGCTTCTCCACTTACAGTTCAACTCAGCTGTTATTTGTCAAATAAGCAGAGACAGAAACACATACAGGAGAACTGAGAGATCTTTAATTATATTAATGATAGAAGAGAGAGAATACAGGACAGTCTCTGACTCCATATGTGACATATGAAACACTTCTACAAAAACACAACAATATTACTAATAACTCTTCTGATTTACATGCAGGCTCTGATTATATTTAATATAAACGTAGTACTCTTATAATATACTTTCTGCATTTTAAATCAAGTCTTTTTAGGGATAGTTCACCCGAAACTGTCCACTGACTTCTAATGTATGACAAAAACATCTCAAAATATTGTATTTTATGTTCCACAGAAGAAAGAAAGTTATTCAGCTTTTGATCGACATGAGCATATGTACATTATGTCAGCTTTAATTTTTTAGTGAACTATCTTTGTAATAGCGTGAATAGTAGTTATTTGGTAAAAAGAGTATACATGCATTAGGAACACAAGCAAGACTATGAGCTGAAACTACTTAATGTTGTTGATCTGTCAGTCTATCGGGGGAATGAAGTGAGAATAATGCATCAACGCTACATCAATACATCTTTAATAAAACTATGTTTACCGTATGTGTTTTATGGACCGCAAACAGAGCAATTCAGTTTAGAGTTGTATGAATCCAGTTATCTGTAATAAAGCTAAATGTCATAGAAAGGAAGGGTGTGTGAGTGAAAAGAATGCCATTGACTTCATGTATTGAGTGCAGATGTTTAAACTGAAGTGCAGGTCCGTGAATGAGACGCAGGCTTTAGCATTGAAACACAGGAGGCAAACGCTGCACTACTGTCTCGAGAGTGTTCGTCCCGGCTGTGTGTCGAATCCTGGTGTGTGTCAGTTCTACAACAGCAGTGAACAGACTTCATTAACCCTCCAACATCAGGCCTGATGAACATGTACAATACACAGTCAGCCAGTGGGTTCAGAAACATGAGATAATTAAAACAAATTAAAATTTTAAACATTAATAAACTGAGTTTAATTTTAAAAATCTCTTTAATAAAAATCAGGATTATGTATGGGAGAATGAGAAAAGTGTAAGTCAGAAGCACCAGGAACAAACTGGCCAAAATTTTTTTGCGCTTTAGAGAAGTAAGAGATATTGCGTGTGAAAGACCGAGACAAGTGCCAATAAAACACACAATGATTATCGGGTATGGGATTAAACAGCCGATCGATAGGGACCGATGGCTAAAATACAGCAATTTAAAGTCTATGTCTGCAAAGATCAGAGGAACAAACCAGATGATCACAGAAATAACACAGCAGACTTTTAGTGAATGATGAGTTCTGTACCAGATAGGATGAGAAACCAGAAGATATCGTTCAAAAGCAACACATGCCATAAAATACACACCCGCAATCAAACTATAAAAATATGCGCTTTGACCATACCCTGACCATGTGATTGTATACGTTAATTTACAAATGATCTGAATGAGATCTGAAAGAATCAAATGAATAATAAAAACTGGAGTGGAGCGATGAGATTTGATAAGAGCACACAACGCAAACAGAGTTAGGATCATGATTACAATCTCAATGGCTGAAATTATCATGATAATTAATGGTTCTGCAAACTCAAGTTTCCTGCTAAAATTCCTCCATTCATCATCATAATTTACTCCACTTGATCCGTTGATATAATAAATAACTCCACTTGATCTGTTGCTGCTGGTGTTTTGTTCTGCCATTGTTTCATGAAATCTTGACAGGCACTAAATAACAGACCAGTCATTAGTTTAAAAAAAAACCATGCATTCATTTACTATTGTAAAAACAATAGGGAAAAATATATGACATAACGTGTCAGCACAGCTGCAAGTGTATAATGGTTTATTAAACTAGGAATAAATCTTGAAGAACTTACGTTACTGACAGGATTTTGTGTTTGGTCTGCAGGTCAAAGCAGAAGTTTGTGGAATAACACACAGACTGACAGATGTTTCACAAGTTTCCACTGCCGTGTTTAAAGAGCTCTTCATTCACTGCACACACTGTAAAAACACACATCTTAAAGCTTGTTGATCTAATGGAGGAAATGCCTGAGATTACACACAAACTATTTGACCCAACGTGTGAAACTGTAATTACCTTAAAGACACAATGAACTAACAATGATAGTTTGAGTGAAAAACCAGTCTAACTTTCACTAATGGTTGGGCTCAACTACGACGACTGAAGTAATGTGAAAATGCTTTATACCTGATGCTTTCATTCTTAAAGTTCACTAGCGTTTATTCATATCCTCAGTAAAAGAAGAAACCCATGAATGATCGCGAGAGAAAGCACAAATACTCTGATCTCTCTAAAATATTGAATCTTCTGCTGCTCTGCAAGCCTGTTTTCCTTAAGAAATGTAAATGTGTGTTGCTGACTGACTGAAATCACACACAATGTTCTTTAAAGGAAACTAGTTTCAGTGCAAATGATCACAGTGATACCAGAGGCTGAAATACAAAGATAGTTGACCATATAAACTCACGGATGAGATGATCTCATGATCTTACCTGGAATCATAATGAACATCAAACTACAAGATGATGAAGTTTATGAGTTGATCACATCATCAAATTAATCTCAAGAACCTGAAATGGAAATGCCAGGACCTTAAAGAAAACTTTCAAACCTGCTTTAAACAATTCCATCTTAATTTCTTTAGTTTCTTCTACACATAATCAAGCACACTAGCGAGTCAACAAGCTGAACAACATGTGCTAACGTTTGAATAAAGGCAGAAACTCAAGAACACAATAATTCCCACATGAGACGACATGATCTTACCGGGAATCAGCCTGAAGACTGAAGACGCTGCTCATCCGGAGATGATGGTGTTTATGAGCTGCTCAGCTTCTTTTATAGCCTGAATTAACTCCAGAAACACCAGACAAAGATGCATTAAACATCATTTACAGAGTTAATGCACACACAACCACATCAGCAATCAGCAAACCAAGCCAAACTACACAATATAAAACCATTTTAAAAAGCCACAAGTGTTATAGAAAGGAAAATGTGAATAGCCATTAATACAGTGATATAATATTAAAATGTTGTCATACTGTACGTTTATCAAATTATGATTATGCAGTGAGAGCAAAATAATGTTCCACTAATCTCTGTCAGAATATAATTATTGATACTTGATGTAGTGATAAATGTAAAGTAACTGTATCCACACGAAAAATGTGGCATTTCTGTTAAAGATTTACAATTATTTACAAAATGTACGTTCCAAATGTTAAATTATGTTGTGTTAATATTGATGAAAAGCTAATTCATGTTCAATTATGGTGAACATTAGACTTTTTCACAGTACAACACACTTGAAGATTAATCAAACAGCATCTTAGCTTAATGATAATATAGACAGTAATGAACACTTTCATCCACATGTTGATAGTGAACACAAAAGTGATGTGATGCATATATTTCACATATGATGAAATAAAAGATTAGTATAGCTTAAATAATAAACACTACAGTTTTTATGCATTTTTTAAAGTTTCAGTCATGAAGGATTTAACAAGGATTTAACATAACCACTCTACTGAGTATCATAATTGATTTGGTTTCTGCCATAAGAAAACACTTCCCTGATTAAATGGATGTGGGTGATTTCCTCAATTTTTAAAAGCTTGATACCGGAAATATTCATTGACGATCTTTTTTCCCCTGACTAAAGTTCTATTCGGACGGGATTAGCTTTACACGGGTAGATGGAGTAATGTAATTTTACCACAGGATGTCTGTAATAATAATGGCCAATTCGCACGGGATAAGATATATCAGTAAAACCAGTAGAAGTGGGAGAGTAACTCGATTTACACACCCGGTCACCCTCATGTCATCATGTGTGTATTATGTTGCTTCCAGATATCATGTGCGATCATGTGTAGGATTGAAAATAATCCAAGATATTTGAAATGAACAAAGACATTTGCTTTACAGTTTTCCACCCCCTCTTTCCCCAATGTTCATTTGGAGTTGAAGTGCTGATAGTGATCAAGGCCTGTAGGCTGAGATGTGTGTACTGCGGGGGTCTATGAATTGTCACATCTTTAGTACCATGGGGGATTATCAGTTGTATTTATCTGATTGGTCAGTTTGAAAGTCTCACATTTGGGTTTTAGTCACATGGTCAGGGAAAGGATAAAAGAAGATTGTAACTGTTGCTCTGTCTATTTTATGCTATGGCTCTCTTCTTATTCTCTGGGTCCCTTTCTTGGGGCTCTCTCTTTTTACCTCTTCTCTCTCTCTCTCTCTCTCTCTGGTAACATTTTACATATACAGGTGCTGGTCATATAATTACAATATCATCAAAAAGTTGATTTATTTCAGTAACTCCATTAAAAAAGTGAAACTTGTATATTGTATTAATTCATTACACACAGACCAATATATTTCAAATGTTTATTTCATTTAATTGTGATGATTAAAACTGACAACTAATGAAAATCCCAAATTCAGTATCTCCGAAAATTAGAATATTACTTAAGCCCAGTGATGTAGTGGTGCCTGGAGAAGTGGGTATACTCTTAATTGATGCCCCCGATATTTTTTTTAAGCGTCCCAGCAAAGGATGAATGCTCTGTGTTATAAACAGTGACATGTAAGACTAGTCTTGCATATTAGTATTGAATATGCAATATTAGTATTGAATATGCAAGACTATATAATATAGAATAGAATTAATAGAATAGAACATATAGAATTACTAAGTATTCTTGCATTTCAGGGCCATACATAGGGTTTTATAAATACAGAGTTCCCATGAATTAGAAAATTTAGATTTTCCTGATCTCGACATGAGCATTTTAAGGTGTTTTGAAGGCCAAAAAAATTGACAACAGTAGCTTTAAAAGCATGTCGGTGGGCAGTAGCATGAAGTATTTGATCAGATTCTTAAACATTAAACACACACTTAGAATCAGTTTAAATGTCTGAATGGCCTTGAATAAGAAATGATTCAAGGATTATTTTGCATAGATGTTACATTTCAAACAAACACCAATTTAATCCTTCTGTGTCCAGAGGCACATGAGCATCAATGAGCATCAAACATCAGTTTCGGCTACTTTTTCTTTCCTAAATTAATCAATGTTTTTGGACTAATCTGTTAATTTAATCAATGGTTCAATTGCTCACTCATAAAGACAGTCACTTGTCGCCACCTTCTGGCTTAATGATGCAAGTGGCGCAAACACAGACAAGCGTGAGTGATACAAACAACACATTCGAGGTAACGTTATACAAATATATTTATACAATAATAATGTCAATATATTTATAATAGGGTGCTTGTGTTGTTAAATTGAGCTTATAATTTCCACTGTCTTTGATCAAACTGATTATTTCTGTCGGTCATTTAAAACTTCAATCGAAAAAAACCCAGCTTTTTATTTTAGCTACTTGTATCTCATCCCGCACTGTATGATCGTTAACTGAAGTGAAGCGTCGCGTTGGGATTCGCGCTCTGCTTGCGCTTCTGTGAACAAAAATCTCGCTTGCTTTGATTGGTCTCAAACATTTAGACATTGACGAGCGGGTGTTTGAGTACTGAAGCAGCTCAGATGAGGAGGTCAGTTATCGTCGCGATGGGCGAATCATTGCAGCACCAAATTAGAGTTAATATTAGGGAATTATTTTACTATCATTATACACAAACAAAAAAAACGACCCTTACTGGGTGTTTTTTTGTTCACATGAGACTGGATAAGCTACTAATGAGCATCAGAGGGGATTTAGAAGTGGGTGTGCGCAATGCCGACTGAAAAAGAAGTGGGTATATGCCGTACCTGCGTATACCCTGCACTACACCACTGCTTAAGCCCAATACAAAAAGAGGATTTTTAGAAATGTTGGCCAACTGAAAAGTATGAACATGAAAAGTATGAGCATGTACAGGACTCAATACTTAGTTGTGGCTCCTTTTGCCTGAATTACTGCAGCAATGCGGCGTGGCATGGAGTCGATCAGTCTGTGGCACTGCTCAGGTGTTATGAGAGCCCAGGTTGCTTTGATAGTGGCTGTAGGGTCTGGACCAATCAGACACACACACTAATGATTCATATTCAGTATATTTACTGAATATAAAGGTCTATGAGTATGAGGATAAAATATAAAGGTCTCCCCCAAAACTAACATCACAAATGAAGTTACTATGTCGGTCGGGTGTCCTGTTACAGAGCACCTTAAGACTGATAACAGACTTTTACGACCTCTAAGGAATGAAACCACATGCCCAAGAGAGAAACAATGGGAAGACAGAGACAGACTTTAAAACAGACTTTGCTGCACTCATTTATGGATGAACTTCTTTATAAAATAACAGGCATCTCCGGACATTGTGTGTGATAAGTTACTGTCTTATATAATGTCTTTTGAAACTATTATTATGACTATTATGTATATACTATGGTATGTATTGTATTATACAACCAACTAACGGTCAAGGTAACCTCGCCTATATCATGCCTCCTAATTAATCCTCATTTAATGACTCTTTGATGTACATCATCTTCTCTTAGAATGCAGTGTGGATTTGTTATATCTATCTGAGTATTAATGAACAGGAAAAGCCTAAGGCAGAGGTCTGAACAAAAGGTACGACCAAAGAGACGTAAATCAACCAGAGCAACTTTCCCGCTCTGACATTTCACCTTTCTTATTGGTCGAGTCCACCCTTAGGGGATGGATCTTTCTTGGGCTTTATTTAGAGACAGTCCACCGTGACCGTTCTCTCTTCCTTTTTTTCATCAGACTACAACACTGTTCCTGAGGATACAAGGGGGAATCCCTTCCCCCTTCCCTGGGGGCCCTAGGCCCAGCAGGCCGTGAGCACCATCGGCCATGCTTTCATGCTCCCAAAAGGGAGTCAGACTGTCTTTTCTTCAATCCAGAAACTGCAACCTTACCAGCTGAAAAGGAGAACCTCAG
Source organism: Semotilus atromaculatus (assembly GCA_031834385.1). Taxonomy (NCBI): domain Eukaryota; kingdom Metazoa; phylum Chordata; class Actinopteri; order Cypriniformes; family Leuciscidae; genus Semotilus; species Semotilus atromaculatus. Next base: position 20,211,245 of record JAULUF010000050.1, read on the forward strand.
GAGTGTTGGCACAAGACTTCTCATAAGGCAGAAGAAGTCCGTGACAACTCACACCCTTTACTCTGCGTGTCCTCCCCGGACCAGGGCTGGCAGGCCACAGTCTGCACTCCAGCCATGAGAACAGAGTCAAACCAACCATGCAAGTTCATCATATCTTCTTCACCCAACGAAGAAGAAAATGATTGAGACTTCAGAATCATCAACAACTTCAATTTTCAACAACTTTGATAATAGTGTACGCTACCCAGGCATGCAATTATACTTTTGATTTGATGCTTTGAAAATTAAATGCTGATGTTTCTTCTCATAGTTACATGGAACTGCTCAATAGTTCCGTTTCCGTCCTATCACTCACCTATTTATTTTATTTATGTGTGTACGTTGTTTAGTTTATGTGTGTTTATGATTTAGTTAATAAAACTTGTACATAATATGTATTTGATTCTGATTTGCTGCAATACGGAGTACCTTTACGATTTTGATTTAGCTACATGCTCAAAGCGCTGTACAATTACAACCTAAGAAATAATTATTCTTCTGTGGCCAGGGAAGGTACCTTTTTCTTAAAATAAATGAATAATCAAAGAGTTCGTTAGACGAACTGATTAATTGACCGTAATATTAATTCAGCCACATCAAGTTAATACAATTAACTGACCCAAATATTCATAATTAATAATAACAAGTTACTATTGATTATTAATATTCCAAAGAGCTGGTTCGTTACATGGCCTTCAGCTCTTCTGCATTGTTGGGTCTGGCGTATCACATCTTCCTCTTCACAATACCCCATAGATTTTCTATAGGTGAAACCATGGTCCTTAAACCAGGTACTGGTAGCTTTGGCACTGTGTGCAGGTGCCAAGGCCTGTTGGAAAATGAAATCTGCATCTCCATAAAGTTGGCCAGCAGCAGAAAACATGAAGTGCTCTAAAACTTCCTGGTAGACGGCTGCGTTGACCTTGGACCTCAGAAAACACAGTGGACCAACACCAGCAGAGGACCAGCACCCCAAACCATCACTGACTGTGGAAACTTTACACTGGACTTCAAGCAACGTGGATTCTGTGCCTCTCCTCTCTTCCTACAGACTCTGGGACCTTGATTTCCAAAGGAAATGCAAAATTTACTTTCATCAGAGAACATAACTTTTGACAACTCAGCAGCAGTCCAGTCCTTTTTGTCTTTAGCCCAGGTGAGACGCTTCTGACGCTGTGTCTTGTTCAAGAGTGGCTTGACACAAGGAATGCGACAGCTGAAACCCATGTCTTGCATATGTCTGTGCGTGGAGGTTCTTGAAGCACTGACTCCAGCGCACGTCCACTCTTTGTGAATCTCCCCCGCATTTTTGAATGGGTTTTGTTTCACAATCCTCTCCAGGGTGCAGTTATCCCTGGTGCTTGTACACTTTTTTCTACCACATCTTTTCCTTCCCTTCGCCTCTCTATTAATGTGCTTGGACACACAGCTCTGTGAACAGCCAGCCTATTTAGCAATGACCTTTTGTGTCTTGCCCTCCTTGTGCAAGATGTCAATGGTCGTCTTTTGCAGTGGTTCCCAAACCTGTCCTGGCGACCCACCAACACTGCACGTTTTCTTTGTCTCCCTAATCAAACACACCTGATTCAACTCATTAGCTCATTAACCCATGTGATAATGAGCTGATGAGTTGAATCAGGTGAGTTTGATTAGGGAGACAAAGTAAACGTGCAGTGTTGGTGGGTCGCCAGGACAGGTTTGGGAACCACTGGTCTTTTGGACAGCTGTCAAGTCAGCAGTCTTCCCCATGATTGTGTAGCCTACAGCAGTGGTTCCCAACCCTGTCCCAACACTGGCCATTTTCTTTGTCTCCCCAAACAAACACACCTGATTCAACTCATCAGCTCATTAACCCATGTGATTATGAGCTAATGAGTTGAATCAGGTGTGTTTGATTAGGGAGACAAAGAAACCGCGCAGAGGGGTGCGCCAGGACAGGGTTGGGAACCACTGGCCTATAGAACTAGACTGAGAGACTATTTAAAGGCCTTTGCAGGTGTTTTGAGTTAATTAGCTGATTAGAGTGTGGCACCAGGTGTCTTCAATAGCCACCCGAAGGGGTGTCTCCGCCATGGCCACCCGACGGGTCCTCACTGCCATGGCCACCCGAAGGGTGACCTCGTCAGCCTCCAGGGTGCACACCCCCCCCCCACCCCTGTTGATGTTCTACGGCGCGAGGTCGTGCCTTTTTGGGAGGGGGCGTAATGTTACATGTGTGTCCTGTGTTTCCCCCTGCTTCTTGTTTTTGGTTCAGTCCAGTGTCCCAGTTTTCCCACTCCTCGTTTGTGTTCAGTTCCTTCACCTGTGTTTAGTTATTTGCCCCAGCTGTGCCTTGTTTCTCTGTGTATTTAAACCCTGTGTTCTCCCTCATTCCTTGTCCGTTCCCGTTAATGTATAGCGTGGTTTTTGTGACTCCTAAGTTTTGTTAATTAAAGTCCTGTTTCATGGTACTCCTGGTCTCGTGCTTCCTACCGCCACGTATCGTAACAATATGTTAAATTTATATATTATGTTTTGTCAAAAATAAATTCATAAACTAAGATGTTATTATAGTGTTTGTTCCAATGTAGGCTTTATTCAAACTAATGAATCCTTAACTTTGAAATATGTGATATGATAAAATGTATACTTTAGTTTTTACAAAGAAAGATTACACTTGGACTATTGATACAATTTTAATTGTTGTTGTAATTGTAACCTTTTTAATAAAATAGCCAAGAATATATTTACAAGGTAGATGTAAACAAAATTTTAAAACATATCCAAAACTTTCTGAAAATACAGTATGAGAATTAAGTACACAATTACTAAAAATGTTTACCTTGGATATTATACAATTTGCAAGCAAAAATTCAAACTTTTTTTGAGATGTTTCCAACTGTGAACCAATTTTATAGTATATACAGGTGCTGGTCATATAATTAGAATATCATCAAAAAGTTGATTTATTTCAAGAATTCAACTTAACAGGTGAAACTATTATATTATATAATATTCAAATTTTCTGGGATTTTGATTTTGTGGGTTTCATAAGCTGTAAGCCATAATCATCAAAATTATTACAAATAAAGGCTTGAAATATCTCACTTTGCATGAGTCTATATAATATATTAGTTTCACCTGTTAAGTTGAATTCTTGAAATAAATCAACTTTTTGATGATATTCTAATTATATGACCAACACCTGTATATATATTGTCTTTGCAGCTCATTATGCAGGCCATTGTCTTCTCAGGAGTGAATCACGCACTCATCCACTTCTCCCAAAAGACATGAAAGTAACTGGTCGTGAACTGGGAGAAGAATAGAGCGAACTAAAATGTACATTTCCTGAAGAAATATCAAGTACAAATTGCAATGTTAAAGTCCCCATGAATTCAAAATTGACCATACTTTGTTTGCCTAAATTGATCGTTTTGTGGTGAACAATTCATCCGTGCAAGTCAATCCACGCAAAAAAAAATTGTTTGGCTTCGTAATCTTTAATCAAAATCTGAAAATGCCCCTCCCCTCTGCCTTGGAGGACCTTCCCTGATGACGTAGGTTTGACGGTTTGGGTGGCTGCTTAACATCCGTAACCACGCCCGTCCAACTGACAGTAGACAGGCTACTAGAAACACCTACTTTTCTAGATCCAATCAGGTGCTAGTTGGAAAAAAAAGCCATGCCCACTATTTTTCCTCATTTAGTATTCCGTTTCTCTCGGAAATACGTCACAACACTGGAGAAAAGTCGGTTGTAACTTCCGGTTCACGGGGACTTTAAGTATGATGACTACAAAATTAATAAAACATTTTGGCTACATTCGAAATAAACAAGAAATAAAGGATGACTCACACCAGACTGGCTTATAAACATTTTATTAGGGCACAAATAATTAATAATAAACTTTGTTAGCCTAGACAAGCATAGGCTATTTGCTCATTGTTTGCTCCGCTGTGTCCACCTATTTATCTGAATGCCTGTAATCAAGCAGGTAAAACAGCTCAGACGATTTATATTACACAAACTATTAATTGTTTGTATGTTTGCAGTTAATGCTTAACATTGAAACTTCATTACCTTTTGAAAATAATCCATTAAACGACTTGGGATTTGAGCAGCAAGCACTAATATTTTCAGTTCCATTCGCTTTGCACGTTGTCTCAAGGCCACGCCCACAACAGGGGAACTATCATGAATATTCATGTATACTCCACCCACTGGAACAGTTTTTCCACAGGAACTGAATATTACAACACTGGCATTTTAGTAGAAGAAATGCTTGTGGCAATAGGGCAACAGGTGGGGTATGACAACGTGATTAAGGGTTCACAGATGAATAAGGCCATTGTGATCTTACTAAAGGAACGGAACTTAACCAGCCGGTTGGTTGAGAGCCAGGGGCGGATCTACAGGGGGGCAAGGGGGGGGCAGGTGCCCCCCCACTCTAGAGCCTTGCCCCCCCAGCTGCCCCCCTAACTTTGATAATCCAAAAACTGTACTTGTAAAAACCCGCCACTATGTCCACAAGTTTCTCAAAACAGTGAACTAAACAATATATTTACCAAAAGTGAACAATTTAATTTTTAATTTTAAATGTATTATTAGCCCCTCCCCCCTGCGTCCCTGATTCAAACGTGCAGAGCGGCATTCGCGGCTCACACACACACAGCGAGTCTGCTGCGGTGCGGTGGCCCTGCAACCCGACTGGAGAGACTGCAGCTGCCCCAGAGCCTCTGAAGGTGAAGTGAGTTTCCCCTGGTGTAGTTTAAACACACACGTTTAACTTAAAGTTACATTTGTAATGGATGTATTGTATACTAAAGACGATTCAGCATCAGCAAAAACAACGAGTCTATTACGTTAGCCAAAATCAGCGGTCAAATCGCTCCCTCGTGATTTGTATAGAGCACTCTTCCCTTTGATTAGCCTAATTTTGATTTTAGTAAAGACAAGAACAGCTTAAGGCGAGACACAAAAACATCGTTTTTTTTTTCACTGGTCAATTTTGAGATTTTGGGCTATTTGTCTTCAATAACATGTCTTCTTTCAGACTTGTGGTAAAAAAAAACAAAAAAAAAAACACATTTAGGACTTTATTTGCGTCTGTAGATTTCTCCTAAATTCAACAAAAGTTGTCGTTCTAAATCAACATGCTGCTCCGCGATCGCTGCATGCTCCCTGTCAATGTCATCACATACATCTCCATTGGAAAGCTCTCTCTCTCCTGTACATTGTTGTCGTATCCAAATATGGTAATTTCCTTTTAATCAGCAACCAATCGTGAAAGTACAATGGGCATTTAACTCTAAAACCGAAATCTCATTGGCTGATGTTAATTTCTGACAACGTGATTCGTTCAGATGCATCACGTGACGTGCTCTGACATTTAGATATGCGTTTTTGACTGTTTTTCTGTTCAGTTGAAGGCCATAAATGCTGTGTTATAAGTTTTAATGTGATTTAGGTGGTTTGTATTGTTGTTGCTAATGATTTGATAAGATATTGTGTCTGTAAATAGTTGTTTCCACAAAAAAAAGTATGAATTTTTACATTACAAATCTTTAAATGCTGTTTTCTCAAAATTAGTTTTTTGTCATTCTCCAGTACAAACATCTCAGCCTGTGTAGCACCTATGTACACCAAACTTTCCAGTTATACACTTACCAGTATTCTGAAGATATTTTCAGGGGGGTTTGTTAATAAATCATTCCTAAAAACCTTTGTAGTGTGTAAGGGCATGTTTAAACAATAACTACTGTAGTTTAAAAGTGTTCTTGTGTTTGTTTTGTTAAAGCAATTCACATATAGGGATTCCCATGTACCGTCTACCCCTGCCACCCTGCCAAGACCTCTTGCCACCCCTTTGCCCCCCCATGTAAAATTTTCTAGATCCGCCACTGTTGAGAGCGGCATTTGGGTGAGTGGCGTTTATACTGTAATTTCTCTGATGGTCTCTCAATCCGTATAACAATCTCAAATTGTCCGTATTTCATACCAAATCATGACATTGAAAAGGAATTGTTGAGATTTGGGAAAATTGCTAGTGGAATTAAAATGGTTCCACTAGGATGTAAAAACGAGTCACTGAAACATGTTATGTCTTTTAGACGTCAAGTGTTTATGTTTTTAGAATTAACGGCTCTTGACATTTCCTTTCGAGTCTTGTATGAAGGCAAGTCCTACATTCTTAATGAAAGTGCAGGGAATTTATAAAGTTTTAAATGCAGTGAAACAGGACACAAAAAATGCGTGCCGTCATAAAACAAGCATTGAAAATAACAAGTTGGAAAATGAAACAGCAGGGCTGAGTGGGTCAAATGAGTTTGATGGTGAGTCAGTATGTCACGGTTCAGGGTGCATCATCGGCTTTCACCTGTTGTCTGTGTATGTCCTGTCATTTTCCTGCAGCTCGTGGCCTGGGCAATCAGCACTGAAAGCAAAAGCGTAATTTTGATTTTAGGGTCTTCATCTCCTTTTAATTTAGATTATATTGCCGCCAGTGTTCAACCTCATGTAAGGAATCTTGGGGTTACATTTGATTCGTCACAAAATTTTGAGAATCAAATAAGTACAGTGGTAAAGAGCAGTTTTGTTCATCTGAAATCAGTTGCAAAATTAAAACAGATTCTACCTCCGAAAGATTTGGAGACCGTAACATAACATCACGTCTGGACTACTGTAATTCCCTGTACTGTGGCATGCCTCAAACTGCAATCTCTCGCCTGCAAATTGTCCAAAATGCTGCAGCGAGACTGGCACAAAAAAGATAGATCACAATTCTCCCATTTTAGCGACTTTACATTGGCTTCCTGTAAAATTCAGAATTGATTTTAAAATGGCTGTTTTTGTGATACATTCAACCTTCTCTTCTGCAGCACCTAAACTTTGGAACAGTCTGCCCTTAAATGTGAGGTCTGCTCTTTCATTAGCCAGTTTTAAATTGGCTCTTAAATCTTATTTGTTCTCTCTGGCTTTTGATTAGATTAGATAAAGGTTTTTATTTGTACTTTTTATTGTATTTTGTTTAATGTGTTTATATTTTATATGCTGCATGCTTTCTTTTTTATATACTCAATGTTTTATTGTACAGCACTTTGGTGCAACTCTGTTGCTTTTAAATGTGCTATAGCAGGGGTTCTCAACCTTTTGCAAGCTGGGCCCCCCCCAAAGCTGGTTCATTGCAGTCAGGGCCCCAGTGCCCCCAGAGCCCCCACGCCCCACACCCCTGTTGTTGTTGTTGTTATTATTATTATTATTATTATTATCATCATCATCAGTAGGCCAATTATCATTACTAGGCTATTGCTATAATTGGGAATTGGCACCAGATCTCTGATTTTAATTTATGCTTTATTATTGTTATTATTACTAGGCCTAATAGTAGGCATCATCTGCATTTTTTAAAGAAGCTTGCAGGTCGGTGATATTAATGTGAGACCCGAGCCTGCTTTGCCTTGCAAAGATCCTCAATTCTTGGCTCAATGTTTGATAAACATAGCCTCAAATCATCCTCGATTTGTGCACAATTGCGGTATTTCATTTTGAGTGCAGTCATTTTTGAGAATCCTTCCTCACACAAATATGTTGACGCGAAAGGAAGGAGAATCTTCAAGGCGACGTCACAGAGTTCAGCGTATTCCTGCATCAATGCTGCCCAGAATGACGAAAGAGGGCAGGAGCTAAAGAGTTCCTTCAGTCGACTGTCACTCTTCAGCTCAATAAGCTGTTCCTGCATATCAATTGATAGCTCGTTTGCTGTGCACACAAACGGATCTCGAACCCACGCAAAAGAGCGATAATCCTCTTTAAAGTACGTTGCAAATTGTTTTCTCATTGCTGACAGGTGCTCAGACGCTGATTGAAATAGGGAGGAGAAATCATGTGAAGCGCCTGCATCGGTGATAAAGTCTGCAAGGCTGGGGAACATGTCGCAGTTCCCTCGACTGATGCGGCCATGCCAGAGGGCTAGTTTTTGTGTGAAGGCGTGCACTTTGTCTGCAAGGAGCAAAATGTGAGTTTCGCGGCCTTGCAAAGACAGGTTGAGGCCATTCAAGTTGTCAAATATATCGACCAAATAGGACAGAGACACAAACCACATAGTGTCATCCAGATGCTTCGCCAGATCTGATTAGATTTTTGTCAAAAACCCCTTCACCTCCTCTCGCAGCTCATACAACCGCTGTAACACCCGCCCCCTGGAGAGCCAGCGAACTTCAGTGTGCAGAAGCAGCTGTTCGTGCCCTGACCCCATCTCCTGGCAGAGGACCCCAAACAAGCGAGAGTTTAGCGGCCGTGATTTGATTCGATTTATTATTTTCACGGATTGGTTCAGCACGGAGTCAAAGAGAACCGGCATTTTTTTAGCAGCTAGTGCTTCACGATGGACCATGCAATGTGTCGATTTCACAAGTGGAGCTACTTGCTGAACCCGAGCAGCTAGGCCACGTTCATGCCCCGTCATTGCCTGCGCACCATCCGTGCATAGGCCAACGCATCGGTCCCAAGCCAACCCATTTTCACGGATAAAAATATCAAGGACATTGAAAATGGCTTCTCCTGTAGTGTGCGACTGAAGAGGCCGGCAAAACAGGACATCCTCCTCAATCGCCTTGTCCCGCAGATACCTGACATAGGTGAGGAGCTGTGTCTGCCCAGCAATATCAGTGTATTCATCCAGCTGCAGCGCGTAGTAAGGACTCTTTTTTACGAACTCTATCAGTTGCTCTCTGATATCATTGGACATGTCTACAATTCTCCTAGCGACTGTGTCATTGGACAGTGGTACTGCACCGAGTTTGGCTGCTGTACTATCGCCTATCATTATTCTGCACATGTCTTGCGCTGCCGGCAAAATGAGAGTCTCTGCGATTGTATGCAGTTTACCCAGTTTACCGATCCTTTTGGCCACTACATACGATGCCTCCAAACACTGTTTAGACACAGTTCTGTGCTCTGAAATGGTTGCCTGTTGCAGATGGAGGCCATCAAGCTTTCTTTTAAAATATTCAGGCGGTTTATTTTTAATGCCAGCATGTTTTGTTTCGAGGTGCCTTTTTAATTTGCAGGGCTTCATACTGTCGTTTGCCAGCACCTCGGCACACACGACACACTGAGGTCTCAGATCAGCCGTGACTGTAAACCCAAACTGCAGGTATGCTTCATCGTACCTTCGAAGCTTTTTTGCAGCTGGTGGTGCGTCGGTTGACTTGTTGGTCCTCACAAGAAATTTCTCCATTTTTGTTACGTGTTTTCAATAAAGTTTTGGCACTATGTAACTGTGTGTGTGGTGTATGTTGAGAGACGTATCAGGGGCTAATCAGTCAGGACTTAGGCATGATCTTTAATTTTATTTTAATACTTAACGCTTGTAGTCCTCGTCAGTGTGTGTGAGTGTGTTAGTCGTGTGGGTAGTTTTAGCTAAGTAAAGCTACTGCCTAGCAGTTAAAAAAAAAACTGGCTAGGGCTGAGATTTGATCTAATCTTAAAAAATAATGTTTGTGGGTTTAGTCTTTAAAAAGACTGTTGGTGTTTTGTAGTAAAGGCCTATCGAGATTGATAACAGACTAGCGAGAGCTGCCACAAGCGAACTTGGCAAGAGACTAGACTAGAGTGAATGGAGAGCTATGTCGTGAGTCAATTTAAATGCAGTGATTTATTTTTGTGTGAGAGTGAGTGAACATTTACAACCCGCTCTGAAAAGTCAGGGCGGGAACGGCGGCGACCATGCGCATGCGTGATTCATTTGCAGCCTGGACGCGGAGGGGTGTGTGTCTACTCTCTGCTCTGACTGCAGGCTGGGCCTGCTGCGCGAGGTTACTGCTGACTGTAAGTGCTTTTGGACAGGAGAGGGGCTCACGGCAACTCCCGTGGTTGAGCACAGTAGGCCTAACTGCAGAGGGATTCGTGCTTTCGAGTCTCCAAACACCACAAAAGTCTACCAAAAACACCAGTAAAAGTCACTGGATTTGTCGCTTTTGACACAAAAAAAAGTCGCCAGGAGGATGATTTGTTTGTGTTATAATCAGTGCTTGAAGTGGGGGAAAAAGGTGGCGGTACTCTCTTTGCATTGGCAAATCATGACATTTTTATAGTAAAAAACAAAACTTTGAGATTGCGGCTACAACAATTTATTGTTATTTATTTATTTATTAACAACATAAATGTATTTAAAAACATGTTTGTCTGTGCGTGGCTGCGTGCGTGCGTGTGAGCATTTCACAAAAACTAAAGGAAAGCTTGAACTGTAGCCTATATTCTGACTAGTTTATTCGTTTATATATATGTATATCAGTGGCGATTTCTTTAAGACTGCAAGGGAAGCTCAGCTTCCCCTATAATGTCAAAAAATGAATGGTCAAATGTGTACTATGTGTTAACATTGTGTTAACATTTTATTGACTAAAAATGCGTTAGAACACGTTCATCTCGAAGACGAGTTCGTTCAGAATCAGCTTCATATAGCAGTTCGGCTGACTCGATTTCCTTCTCATACATTCCCGTACATTCACAGTGCATTTCCCCATTGAAGCCGAGCGTCCATTGACTTCTATGGGGCTGCTTTGAACAGTTTTTTTCAGTGCTTCGAAACTAGACAGTCATTGGATAAATGCTGCGATTATGTCCCGCCCCCGGACGCTCAGCGTCTCTGGGGTGAATAGAGAAGTGGGCTGGCCTGGAGTCCGGGCGTCTGCGTGATGATTGGAGGACTACATCTCCTTTTGATTGACAGCGATTTCGTACAATAAAAAGTTAGGAAGCTATTCGAGATTTGGAGCTCACACTGTGTCAGCGCGGATTTTGAAAGTGTACTTGTTAGACAAACTGCTGTAACATATTTCTTGGTATTTGCAATTTTCATCATACATTTCACAGTTTAACCTAATTCCCACATTTCCTCCGTCGATGTCAGGTGCCTTGTTACATGTGCGGGGCGAGGTGGTGTTTGAATCACGGCACATCTGTTTAGTTTGGTTTCGGTTTTGTGTCGGAATTCGGACATTAATGCTCCTCGTGTTTGTTTTCTGTTGTGAGCGCACAGGATGAGCTTTCACTCGTTCGTGCATAACGTTCTGTCTTGTCGTGTGAGTCGGTTTCGTGTTCGCTCTGTCCACTTGTGTTGTGTTTTGTTCGTGTTTACATCGGCCGCGTGCTTTGTCTTGTGCTGTGTAGCACACAGCTTGTGTTTTAAACTGGCTGTGTGCTTTCATGTTGTCATGTTCTGTGTGAACACGTGGCTTATGAGTGTTCTTCATGTCTAGTTTTGTGTGAGCACATTGCTTGTAATTTGTTTTTCTGGCCACGTGCTTGTGTTTTTTGTCATGTTTGGCGTGAGCACATGGCTTGTCATATGTTTTCCTTGTGCCATGTGCTCTCCTGTCGATTGTGTCGACTCCCATCTTGTTTCCTGATTATTAGTTCTTTTGCCCCACCTGTCCTCCCTTGTTACATGTCTTATTTGCTCCCTATTTATTCTCCTTGTGTTTGCAGTCCTGTGCTGGTTCATAGTTTTTGTTTGTATTTTTTATTTTATTTTATTATTAAAATAAACCCCATCAACTCTGCACCTGAGTCTTCGCTCTTTTCGCCATCCCCACACGGCCACACCTGACAGTCGAGTTTAAAAAAAACGAGCTTCCCCTCTTTGAAAGACCAGCAGCCGCCACTGATGTATATATAAACTAAATACGACCTCACGTTTTATACGTGTGCAGCCTCTGAAACTTCCGTCCGTCATAAAGATTAATTCGGATGGTTCGATTTTCTGCATTTTTCGCATCCATAGCAAACATTTTGAGGGGTTTTGACAATTGAGAGCCACCAAATGACGAATATGAAAAAACTAATACGACAGTTTCGGACTTAAACTTTTGAGGCTTGCGCAGCTTCTCGAGGAGAAATCAAACAAAAAATGAGTGCCGTTTTCTTAAGTCTGTGAGCGCGCAGCACACACAAATAAACTAAATTGACATACTGCAGTTAAATTTCAAAATGTGGTGTTTTTATATTTATAACATTTGAATACAGTTCAGCAACATACATCACACGACCTGACGACCAAGAGAGCTGACAACCATCACTTAATTTACCATCACCTCACGATTGAAAATGTGACACTGATTTCATATGACAGTTCAACAAACAAGTTAATAATATTAAGTCACTTTTTAGACGAAATAATGACTGTTTTGGTCTATTTTAGCAGCGAAAATAGATCAGATGAATCCAAACAAAGATCACAGCATAGCGCATCTCACAGCAACACTCAATCGTGTTTTGAATGATTCAGTGTTTTGAACGAATCGGTTGAGTCAAAGATTCAATGACCCATTCGCAAACATCTGTCTCAATCTTGATGAATCGGCCGTTTGAACGAATCGTTTGAATGAACGACTCAATGACTCGCTTAATAAAACCGCTTATCACCTGCATTTGAGCTCACTATCGACAAATCACCTGCATTTGAGCTCACTATCGACAAACCAATCAAATTTGTTCAAAACTTTTTTTTTAAATCAGTCAAAACACATTTTAATTTTTATTCAGGAGTTATGTATATACAAAACTATAACTTTTTATGACAGTAGTTTAGTGCTAAAAAAATTTGATTTTTTTTTTTTTTAGTTTTTTTCCCCTCCCATCCTGTAGTCTACTCGCGCCCGGGGCGCGCCCCACCGGTTGAGAACCACTGTGCTATAGAGATCAATTTTGACTTGACTTTGAGTTGACTGATTATTTAGCGCAGGTGTTCACAGATCACAATCTGATTTCCCTCACCTGTCACTCTGGAGCTCTCACACATCCTTTGTGTTCTGTATGTGTCACTAGACTTCGGATTGTCTATTCCTTTGAATATCTAATAAACTGTTGAATGAACCCTCTGCTTTTGAGTCCTCTCTCTTTACTCCATTTCCTGACACAGTGTAGGAAAGAATTCAGATGAAACTGAAAAGAAGGGAGATGAATCAGAAAGGAACGAGAAACAGAATAATCAGGATGTAAGCTGTAAAGAAACAAATGTAAACAATTGTGGTACTGGTGGTGAGAGTGTTGAGGAAACTGAGGTGAATGTGAAGATGAAACTGGATACAGTAATGATCATGAAGGTGCTGGAGAGGTTGATGATAGGGGTGATGAAATGGAGGAGATGGGTGATGATGATAATCTTTCAGAAATGTCTGACATAGTTTCTTAGTTATATACAGTGAAAGATATGAATGACCTCTTGGATGAAACTTTTGGAAAGACTGTTGAGGTTTTTTTTTTCGCTGATGTTGAAAGATTCTTGAGATCAGAAGTTAAAATACAAAAAAAAAACTATGGAGAGCATGAAAATAGGACAATTAACATGAATTGAGGAAGGAATTATAGAAAAAGAGCCACTTTGTATGCATTGATTAAAAACAAACATGGATGTAATTTTGATTGAATGGAAAATGTGGTGGGAGGGTCAGATCTTTCTAAGTCATGGCTCTGATCTAAGTGGAGGTGTTGCAATTCTGTTTTCAAAGAAGCTTAAAGAGGCTATATGCGTTTTTCTGAAATTTAAACTCGCGACTGACACCTGTGGCCAAAAAACAGAACTGCTCTTCCTTTCTGCTCGCTCTCGCAGCACGCTCGTACGTACACACTTCACAAGTCATCTGCTGCAAGGGGGTCAACATTATGTTTACAGAGGTAAGAACAGTCAAATACATTTATTCCATTGCACTGCTTGCGAGTGTAGGCTACTTGCTGACTAGCGGTGGTAGCAGAGTGATCTGAAAAACGTTTAACATGAACGCGCTCGACGTCACATCCGCAGACAGCGCGGGAAAAATCCGACCCGACAGAAAATAGGAAAAATAGGATACCGGCTTATAGGTGCACCCACTGTGAGCGGACAAGATGTCAGTATTCTCAACAGGAGATGTTTGAGTCATAAATGGTAAAATAAAAAGGCTATTGTTACGTTTATTTTGGGGGAAAAGCTGCATATAGCCTCTTTAATATGACTAATATATCTTATGAGATAGATAAGGGCAGAACTTTGATTGTACAGGTAGAGTTAATGCGGTTTGGTTTTCTTTTGGAGCAGAAAGAGTAGAATTTTTTTACAAAATAATCTAGTGAATTAAAAAGATTTGATAATGCATGTATGGTTCTTGGGGGTGACTGGAACTGTACCTTAGATTTTATACTGAACCTTATCCCCAGTGTGCTCATTCATTAAGCAGTATTATAGCAAAAGGGGCTTTGATGAGAGCCTGTTTTTCTTCAATACGAGAAATAGATGCTCATTTATTTTTTATTTTTTTTACTTGGAGCGGAAAGAAGGAGAAAGAAAACTTAGGTTACATTTGAAACTACCAAATGGGACTTTTAACAACTAATCCTAAAGAAATGAGAAACCATGCAAAGGACTTCTATAGTGATTTATTCAAAGCAAGAGACTGACATTAATTGCATGGACAACCTACTAAGAGATTTGCAAAAGCTCACTGATGATCAGAGACAATGGCTTGATGCCGATATTCAATTAGATGAAATATCAGAGGCTGTAAGGAAACTCTCTAATGGTCTGTTTCCTGGCATTGATGAACTTCCAAATACATTACAATTTTAGAGTATGTTATTTTTGATTTTCAAACTTATTGTGTGCCAAAAAAAAGAAGAATGGACAATCTTGTGCGTGATATAATGAATATAGCAAATGCTGGTAATGAGGATGTAGGTTTTCTTTCAATTGATCAAGAGGGTTTGAACATTTATGAAAAGGCTTTGTCAGCTTAAGTAAATTGGGAAAAGAGTGAAGGGTATTTATTAGGAGATTGGCAAGGAAGGGCCCTCCTGTGCTTCCAGGGGGAGTTAAAGAGGGTGAAGATGGTGTTTGAAGATGTTGGGAGTGTTTTTAGGAACAGATCAGTATAGGCAGAAGAACTGGGAGGGTATGGTGGAGAAAATGTGATCGGTTGTCTTGATGGTTGTGGGTGCTACTTCAGCTAGCATATAGGGGCAGGGTATTGGTCACGAATAATCTGGCTGCATCTGCATTATGGCATACAATGAATGTTCCTGATCCCCCAGAAAGTGCTGTTGAAGAGCTGCAAAGAAAGATAATTGACTTTTCCTGGGATGGGCAGCATTGGATAAAATCTGCTGTACTCTTCAAGAAGGAGGACAAGGCCTGATGGACATTAAAAACAGAATAAAGACTTTCAGACTTCAAGCAGCACAAAGATTGTTAAATGCTGTGTGCTGTGTTGAGAAAGATGTCCAACTGCTTTTGATCAAACTGGCTAACATGGACTTGAGGGATGTTTGCCCGTTCTACCAAGCAGTTTTGAGAGCATGGTTTTTAAAACCAAACCATGTAAAAACAAATTTTTTAAGGTTAAGAGGGTTCTCTCAAATATTGGACTTTGGACAGACTGAGCAAAATGATGTCCAAAAGACATCTTTTCAACGTCTTTGTCACAAAAGTCGTACGTTGAAAAGACGTCCACTGAGGAGCCAGAATGGAATTTTTTCTACATGTTGTTACGACCCTATGGTTTGTATTCTGCCATCTCTCTGTTTTGTCAGTCTCTGTGTATCTGTCTAGGAACGTCCTCTGATTGGTTCCTGCAGGATGATTGGAATGTCGTCTGATTGGTTCCTGCATGATGATTGCTGCTCGATCCTGATTGGTGCAGCGTGTTTTAAAAAGACCTGTCATCACTTATTCTAGAGAGAGAGAAAGGAAGGAGTGGGTTTTGTGTTTGAGCTGGGAGAATCTGTTAAGAGTATTTGAGTCTGTTGAGAGTATTTGAATGTTAAGAGTTTTGAGACTGTGAGTACCGTTTTGTTTGTTTGTTTGTTTGTTTGTTTGTTTTGAAAGCTGGGTTTGTACCTAAATATCTTGTCCCTGTTGGCTTGTTTGACCCTTTGCCTGTTTACTGATTTGGACTACCCTTTTCAGTTTGTTTGCCCGATTGTACATATTGTAAATACAGATTTATTTTTGGGAAAGTAGGGAGCTTGACGCCATGATTTTCTTTATTGTAAACGGTTTCATCTCTGTTTTCGGTTAGGGAGACCGGTTTACTGATTGTATTTTCTTTTCTTTTGGGTTAAGGTTTAGGAAAAAGGTCAATTTAAGGTTGTTTTGTTTGTTATTTTGGCTTTGTCAGCTCCTGAATCACATGTCCCAAGTTAAGAAAATAAATAACTTTCTGCTCTAATACCTTGCACCTCGTTGACTCTTTCATGTTGCCCCTTTTCCCCTAGACGGGGTGTAACATGAAATTGGGGGCTCGTCCCTTGGCTAGATATGTTATGTTAGCCGAATTTGTTTTGCTAGTGTTTGCCTGGGGATTTTCTTTTTGTGTGGGAGGAAATATAGAGATTGGCATGGCTAAATTTGAGCTTGAAAATTTCACGATCGCCCCTACAGAGGAGCAATTTGAAAAATGTCGTAAAGACGATTTGTTGGTGAATGCGGATTTTTTTTATATAGTTGTACCGCAAAGTGCGCTTAAGAGAGAGATTAAGGATGTACTGCACATGGAGCTTGTAAAGCAAAATATCTTGCCTGGTGTTGAAAGTGGGGTTACAGGTGTTGCATCTCCAGCACTGTCTGAGGGTTTGGATACTGTTGAGGCGGGGTTCAAATTTGACGACACGGCTAGCATAGATCCCATTAATCCTCCTGCACCGAAGGATCGATTGTTGGCAATCCGGTTGAAAGAACTGGAAGTGGAATTAAGCCGACAGCAATACCAAAGTCAGTTGTTGAGAGCTGTTGAGCTCGAGACAAAACGAGACATCCGGCTGAAAGAGCTGGAGCTTGAGCTAAAACTCGAGCAAGCTCGGCGTCCACCTTCTGATTTACGGGGAAATGCCCCTGTGCTAAGCCCAGCAGACACCTCCTCTCCTCTCCCTGCAGCGTCGCATACGCATGTCATGTATGCGTCGCATACGCATGTCATGAATGCGTATGTCACCGGTAAGTCATGAATTCGATGTTAGTAGGCAAATTTCACTAGTCCCTATATTTAGAGAAAGTGAAGTTGATACATATTTCACTGTTTTTGAGCGCATCGCAGCCACATTAAAGTGGCCTAGAAATATTTGGCCTTTATTGTTGCAATGCAAACTTGTAGGTAAGGCGCAAGAAGTATGTTCCGCATTGAGCAAAGTTTAGATTATGGCGCGGTTATATCGGCCGTGTTAAGGGAGTATTAATTAGTTCCAGAGGCTTATCGACAGAAGTTTAGAAAACATGTGAAAACCCCCAGTCAAACATTTGTTGAATTTGCACGTGAGAAAACCACACTTTTTGAAAAATGGTGTACTGCCTGTAAAGTTACAACTTTTGAACAATTGAAAGAGCTTATTTTAATGGAAGAATTCAAAAACTGCATTTCAGAAAAGATTGTAGTTTATTTGAATGAACAGAAAGTTTTGTCACTGTCAGAGGCGGCTGTCTTCGCTGATGAGTTTGTGCTCACGCACAAAGTTTATTTTCCACCCCCACGTTCTTCACATTACACTACAGTAGATCGCCGTCACAGTTCTAAAAATGCAGTGACTGCTCAAAAAAATCAGACTTCTGATTCTTCAATGATGTCGAAGGAATGTTTCTATTGCCATGAGAAGGGTCATTTGATTGCTGCTTGTCCTGTGCTACAACAGAAAAATCAGAGAAAAAGCGTAGCGTTTGTGCGTACTCATTCTTCTGATTCTCTGCTATCTATTGATCCCTAGTTTGAACCTTTTGTATGTGAAGGTACGGTGTTATTTTCTGAATTGGACTCAGAACCCAAGCCAGTACGTATTTTGCGAGATACGGGTGCCGCACAGTCATTTATTCTGGCAAATGTGCTACCGTTTTCTTCCCAGTCTAGCTGTAACTCAGATGTTTTAGTTCAGGGAATTGAACTTGGTGTGGTATTCCACTCCTGTGTTGTGACTCGAGCGCAAGCTCGCAAGTTTGAAAATGAAGTTGATCTCTCTAACTCGTTCATGAGTTCAGATCTCCCAGATGTTGAGGATTCTGTAGATGTTCGTTCAGAGAATTTGAGCTTTGAACCTAGATTTGACTTTCCTTTTGACAGAAAACAGTTAGTAGAGGCACAAAGTGCTGATGATACTTTGACTTCACTTATTTCTGCTGTGATAGATAAATCCGACCTAGCAGCTCACGCTGTTGCTTATTTTTTAGATGATGGTGTGCTCATGCGTAAATGGAGTCCTGAGAACTTGAAGCATGACTGGAGTGCTGGTTTTCAGGTAGTCCTTCCAAAGACTTACAGAGACTATGTGCTGAGTGTGGCTCATGATCATGAACTTTCTGGTCATCTAGGTATCAAGAAAACCTATACTAATCTCTTGAAACATTTTTTCTGGCCCGGAATGAAGTCCTCTATGTCCCAGTGTTGCCGTACTTGCCATGATTGTCAAGTTGCTGGAAAACCGAATCAGGTTATTTCACCAGCCCCCTTAAAGCCTATTCCAGTGATGAATGAACCGTTCGAGAAGCTTGTGATTGATTATGTTGGACCTTTACCCAGAACTAAGTCTGGTCACTCGTACTAATTAACTTTGATGTGTTCTGCTACTAGGTTTCCAGAAGTCATACTAGGTTTCCATACTGATTATGCAGTCCGAACTCCCGAAAGAAAGCGAAAGACTCGCATATGCCACATAAACATGCTCAAACTGTATGTCTCTTGACCTAACTCTAAAGGTTCTTCTGACTCTTCATTGTCTGCTCCTGCTGTTGTAACTTTTGTGGATGTGGTTCGTTCTGAATATTCTCCTTCAATGGATGTTCTTCACTTAGGAAGTGCTTGCCTTTCTGCTGCTCGTTTGCTGAATTCGGAAACTCTTGTAAGTCTCAGTTCTAAACTTTCACATTTATCCAGATCTTCCCAAAGTGAACTGATACAGTTAATTGATAGATACTCTACACTTTTCTCAGATGTACCTACTGTGACTAATGTGTTGAAACATGACATTGATGTTGGTGATCATCATCCAGTTAAGCAAAACTCTTATCGTGTAAATCCTGTAAAGCGTGAGATAATGAAACCGGAAACCCAGTATCTCATTGAAAATGGTCTGGCTGCACCAAGCTCTAGTCCATGGTGTTCTCCTTGTTTAATAGTTCCAAAACCTGATGGGACATAACGTTTTTGTACTGATTACCGGAGAGTTAATCAGTTAAAGTCAGATTCTTACCCTCTTCCTAGAATGGAAGATTGTATTGATCGCATTGGACGCGCTAAGTTTGTAACTAAGTTGATTTCCCGGCAGGACAAGCGAATAAGTGAGCAAGAGCAGACTATTTCCGAGCTCACCAAGGCAGTCAAGGAGTTGACTGTGCAGCGTTCAGTGTCTGTTCCGCAGAATTATGTACCCGTATCTAAGCCGCCTCCCAGGTTTACAGAAGAGGGAGAACCTATCTGTTTCCGATGCAACTGGGTTGGGCATATCGCTAGACATTGCACCGTGAGACGCGGTGGGAGACCCAAGAGTGCTGGCAGGACAACTGAAGGGCAAGAAAAACAAGGTCCTTCTGTTGCGGGCTGTCAGGCAGCACAAGGGGTAGTATCTGGTTCACCACCTCTGGGAACTAGTCGGGACAGGTTCTTTGAACGGGCTGTTGGAACGTGCCCGATGGTAGACTTGAACATCAAGCTTGTTAGACACTGGTAGTCAGGTCAGTACTATTACTGAGGGGTTCTTCCGAGAGCATCTATTTGGGGATGATCGTGATGTGTTGTCTACCTCAGGTTGGCTAAAGATCACAGCAGCCAACGGTTTAGACATTCCCTATTTGGGTTACATGGAGCTGGATGTGGAAGTTATGGGGATGACCCTGCCGGAATGTGGTTTCTTGGTCGTTAAAGAAACTCCTAGTCCGTCGTTGGTGGCCGTGCTCATCGGAATGAACATCATCAGTAAGTGCCGACAGATTGTTCATGCTGAGTTTGACACCACGCTGGGTGGTAGGCTGGATTCGGACTGGAGGGCAGTTTTCCAGCAGGCACAATCAGTTGAGTTAGTTGAGCGAGTTTCATTTGCACGGGTCGTGGGTAAGACTCTTACTCATGTGCCTGCTGTCCTGATAACAGGAATGGAAACCAGTAAAAAGGATGGTTCAGCGTGGTTGGTAGAATCCGCAAATACGCCATTACCTGAAGGGTTAATTGTAGTACCTACCTTGATCACGTCAGAGTTACCTGTGTGTCCAGTAAGAGTACTTAACTTGTCTCAGGAAGATCTTTGGCTTCAGCCTAGGGCCTGTCTAGGTATGTGGTCTCCAGTAGATGGTGATAGTGTGGGTTCGTCCTGCGAAGTGAGGTTTCAGCGAATCTCGGCAGACACAGAACAGGTCATTATGGGTGTAGATGATAGTTCTGAGTCTCAGGCCCAGACAGTCTTGGATCACATTGACATGGGAGGCACGCCCGAACAGCAGGTTCAGTTGAAAGCTGTGCTAGGCAAGTATTTAAGTGTGCTTGCCCTGGAGGATGATGATTTGGGTTATACAGATAAGGTGCAGCACGAGATACATCTGACTGATGACCTACCAGTGAATCAGCCGTACCGGAGAATTCCACCAAATCAGTACCAGGAGGTTAGGGAGCACATCACTAAGTTGTTGAAAAAGGGTGTTATTCAGGAGAGTGTGAGTGCTTACGCCTCGCCTGTGGTACTGGTGCGCAAAACCGATGGGTCGCTACGGTTGTGCGTGGATTATCGAAAGCTCAATGCCAAGACGAGGCGTGACGCATTTCCACTCCCCAGAATTGATGAGAGTTTTGATGCCCTCAGGGGAGCAAAGTTTTTCTCTACTGTGGACTTGGCCTCTGGGTATCATCAGATTGCGGTGAGTGATCGGGATAGGGCCAAGACAGCAATCACCACACCTTTTGGTTTATTTGAGTACCGGAGGATGCCGTTTGGGGTCTGCAACGGACCATCTACCTTTCAGCGTCTCATGCTCTGTTATGAGTGATCTTGTCTTTCAGGTGTTGATAGTGTACCTAGATGACATTTTTGCTGTTTTCACAAACATTTGAGGAACACCTGGAAAGATTAGAGATGGTGCTGAAACGGTTAACAGACCGTTTAAAGGTCAAGCTTGGGAAGTGTCATTTTCTCCAAGACTCCGTGCGGTTTCTTGGCCACCAGTTGTCGGCACAAGGGATTTCTCCTGACCCGGACAAGGTTGTTGCAGTCAGTAATTGGAAGACCCCAGAAACAGTCAAGGAGCTGAGGTCATTTCTAGGGTTCTGCAGCTATTATAGGAAGTTTATTGAGGGCTTCTCGAAGATAGCTGGACCCTTACATGATCTGGTAAATGCATGTTTGCGTGAAGGCAGGTGTGCAAAGAGTGGTCGTCACTTTAGGTCTGGTTGGTCTAATGAGTGTGATCATGCATTCAGTCAGTTGAAGTGGAAGTTAACCCTCTGGGGTCTGAAATCACGCCGGCGTGATTTGCTCGCTTTTTTTCTTATCAGTGCAAAAGAGACTCAAAATACTCTGTTGATTTTGATCTTACATTTAAGTGTTATACATCATTCAAAACTGTTAAATGTCTTCTTTTATTTGTGTACACGCATAATAAAAACAAAATGTTGTGTTTTTCGTAAAATAAATAAAATAAACATGATGCACGTTCTGTCCTCTCTCTCAATGTGAAGCTCATTCTGAAACGCGACAGAACATGATCTGTAATTTAGCTAATGTTTGTCACACAAACTTGAAACGTATGTCTTTACAACGCTTGGAGTCTCTATTTTTAAATGATGTAAATTATATCAAAAACAAATTCTATGTTTAAGTAATCCGTATGAAAGCAGCGACATATACAGTTTCTCAAACGGGCCTCATTAGCGCTAATGTGACCACGCCCACGCGAAACAGCTGTTCGCATACTAATGAGCCACGTGGAGGAACGCGATCAACTCACTCAACACGAATCAGATTCAGCATCTTCAGTCCTACTCTGCTTTTCTTGAGTGGGGAAAACTGTGTTTGTGCTGTGCCCTTGGATTTACCTCAGAAGAGTTAGAAGAACAAAATTTGATTGAGATTTTTAAGGTAAGACATGTTATTGTTATAGTAGCATGTTAGCAGCAGGCTGCAGCAGCATGTTATTGTTGCATAAACTTTACATTGTAGCTACTAGTTAAACTGGTGCCAGACTAAAATGTACGTTATAAAATGTGATTGGGTGAGTTAAAAACATGAGGTCTAATGCTAAATGTATATACATGTAGCCTATGACACAATGACATTCAGTAAATGTTTGCACGTGCTGAGTTAGCGCTGTGGGTTTGAAAAGCAGAACAAATAAAACATTATAGGCTTCATGTTTTTACTCCAACATTTCATAACGTTGTAACGAATGGAAACGAAGTAACATGATAATCCATAGTTTTCTCTAGTGTAGTGTCACTGAACTTTTTAACGATTTACAGGCTGCCTTCTATAGGCTATTGTTATTATTTCATGCAGCCCTACATATGCCTACAAGGCACAACACACTTGGGAGTTCATATATATAGTGTATGTATGTATGTATGTATTTAGTAAATTTGATAATTGTAACCAGAAAAATCTAAAATAGTTTCTCCTGATATCAGCATGTTCACATGTGTTTTTTCCTCAATGTTTTCTTTTACAGGGACCAGAAGACACTGAGTCCTGCTGACATTCACATGAGTGTAGATGAACATGGTAAAAAATCAAACACTTTGGAGATGACAGGTATGTAGCCTACTATGTTTTAGGAATGGCAGAAAGCTGTGGGACTGTCCAAGTCTCTGTCTTTAGATCAGTGTTTACTAATGTGCTTTTTTGTCATTTGTTGTGTATCTTTGGATAGTGTTGTGTTGTAAATAAATCCAAACCATCTAAAAGCCATTATTTAAGTCTCTCCTCACTCTTTGTGAAAGGTTCCTGATAATGACAGCTGATAGCACCTTATAGGGCCATTAGGGGAGGGTCTTTGTCTTTCTCAGGTGTGAAACACTAAATATTCATGGGTTGATGGTTCATGGTTCACGCCTCCTCGCATAAAGCTTTCTAACACAACACGTCTTACAAATTTTAAATCAATATATTGTCTTATCTAAATGAGTAGTCAGGATGATTTTCACATAGTTTTGAAGCAAATATTCTAGGCCACGTGATACAATTTTCAAAAGTCTTGTGAATAAATAATTAGTATGGGTTTTATTACCTTATTTCAGGGACAATGTTTTTTAGTTTTTTCACAAACCACGCATAAACGTCATTATCTCAAAACTAAAAACGTTAACATACATGCTGCTGACATATTACTGTAGCAGAGTTTGTGCTGAATACAGTGTAATCAGACTTTAGCCATGAAAATGTCACAAGTATCAGAAATAAGCACAAATGTCAGAGCATGTCAGAACACTTCCAGGACCCAGAAAACACCTCAGACCCCAGAGGGTTAACAACGGCACCTGTGCTTGGTTTTGCGGACTTCACTTGCCCTTTCATACTCGAAACTGATGCAAGCCAGAATGGCTTAGGGGCCATTCTGTACCAGATACAGGATGACCAGAAGAGGGTTATTCAGAAGGATGCGTAACGCAGAGAGGAATGATCGCAATTACGGTAGCATGAAGCTCGAACTACTGGCCCTTAAGTGGGCTGTAGTCGAAGTTTTGTGGCTACTTACTTGGGTCTTGGTTTGAGGTGATTACAGATAACAATCCGCTTTGTCACTTGCAAACTGCGAAGTTAGGAGCGATCGAACAGAGATGGGTTGCTCAGCTGTCTGTCTTCAACTTTGAGGTGAAGTACAGGCCAGGCAAGAGTAACTCTGCAGCTGATGCTCTGTCTAGGCAGGAGTTTGCAGGGGAGCCAGAATCCGTTCTGGACGCTGATTGGGATGAGTGTGTAGCAATTTGCAGTGTTTTTAGCCGTGGTACAGCTTTGGAACCTGAACTCGCTCTGAAGGGACTTGAGTGCTGTAGGTTAAGGCAGATACGTGTGCTGGAGGCTGGAGAAGCAGTCGCTAGTCTCCAAGGTAACGCTCATACGCTTCCTGGTTACACTAGGGAACAGCTGGTCGAGTTTCAGAAAAGTGACCCTGTTCTGAGGGAATTTAGAGTTTTGGAACACAAAAAAGAGACCAGATCAGCTGGAAAGAAAGTCTCTGTCCAGGTCTGTGAAGTGCCTTCTGAAGCAGTGAAGCCTCTTAAGAGAACGAAATGGGTTGCTGTATCGAGTAGTAGATGGCCCTTCTGAGGAATGCTGCTGGCAACTGTTGTTGCCGGGTTGTTTGAAGAAAACAGTACTGCAGAGCGTGCACGACGATATGGGGCACCAGGGCATTGAGCGGACCTTGGGGTTGCTGAAGCAGAGGTGTTTTTGGTCCGGTATGTATGAGGATGTGGAGGAATGGGTAAAGAAGTGCCAGCGTTGTATCCTTACCAAGATGCCTCAGCCCAAAGTCCGTGCCCCTGTGAGCATTCTTGGCGACCAGACCCCTGGAAGTGATTGCAGTGGACTTTACACTCATAGAGCCTGCTTCTGATGGGAGTGAAAATGTTTTTGTAGTTATTGATGTTTTCACAAAGTTTACACAGGCGTTTCCCACCAAAGACCAGAAGGCGGATACCACAGCAAAAACCTTGTTGAAAGAGTGGTTTATGAAGTACGGAGTCCCTGAGAGGTTGCACTCTGATCAAGGTCGTAATTTTGAGAGCGAAGTAATTGCTGAGCTGTGCAGACTCTATGGTGTGAAGAAGACCTGAACCACCCCTTATAGGCCGCAGGGAAATGCCCAGTGTGAACGGTACAACCGAACACTTCACAATCTGCTTCGTACATTACCACCAGAACGTAAACGCCGTTGGCCCGAGTACTTGCCGTAGTTAGTCCATGCTTATAATGTGACTCCGCATGCGACTACAGGATTTTCCCCATATTATTTACTTTTTGGGGTACAGCCACATCTTCCCATTGATGCGTTGTTGGGAAGTGAGGAGGTCTCAGAGGGAAAACAAGACTGGTTGTCTGTCCATCGAGAGAGGCTGAGATATGCCCATGAGAAAGCAAAGGAGTACTCGGAGGAGAAAGCTCTAGAGAGAGTAACTCGGCTGAATGAAAAGACATTTTGTCCCCAGGTCAGTGTGGGCGAGTTGGTGTATCTGCGCCAGCGGCCTCCAGGGAGGAATAAGATTCAAGATGCCTGGAGCCCGATCATCTACAGAGTAGAGGAAATAGTTGGCACAACTTACACTGTTGAGCCGTTGGATGGAGGGCTCTCGAAAAGGGTTCACAGGTCAGAGTTGCGTCCAGGTGCCGTACCCACTCCTAGGCCTAGGAGTAAGAAGTCTGAGCCCGATGCACTGCCTGTCGTGTTGGATGTGAACGAGACTTCTGAGCCAGATTTTGTGATAGTAGAGGAGCAACCCTTTGTGAGAGGGGCTGCACACCCTTCAATGCGCTTAGAGGCACTGGGTACTTCAGGGTTGAGAGGTGGCCAGTTACAAGAATCAGCGGATACGGATGGAGACCCTGCAGAGCCTGACCTTAATGTAGAGACTCCAGTTGAGCGTGTCCAATCGGAGGAGCTTGAGACTGGTGAAGTGCATAACCCAGTCCAGAGAGAATTGCCAGTTCCAGCTGTGCGCATAAGCAAGCGAGCAACTGCGGGTATTCACACTAATCCTTTTCATGCACCCAGGTCCGCTTGTCATGTAGTGAACGTCAGCACGGATATGGTGTCTCAGGTATTGGCCAGTATTGGCACTGCATTGTTTGAAAAGGCATTACAGGGTGTTATGAATGCCGAAATGGGTGATTAACGACGGATTAATCACGGACGGTGATTAAGGAGGATCGAGGACGCTGACTTGAAGCAGGGGAGGATGTAACCAAGTGGTAAATGCCTTTTAAAGTTTGTTTTTCTCCCTTATGTTAAAGTCTTTTATTTAATTATTATTTTCCATGTTTAAATATAAAAAACAGAGACTACCTGTTTTTCTTTGGAGTCATCAAAGGTGGCGCTTTGTTGTTGTGCACGACAACGCGTTTGCGCTCTTGCCTCACGGCATCCGTAGTATATTTTGTTGGTGAGATGTGCAGTGGGCAGTGCAAGAGAAACGCGCACTCTCGAGAGATTGTCGACAATTTGAGTCATCCATGGGTAAATACAATATTTTGTAAATATATTGTTGTTTAATACCATTTGTGGATACATATTTTGTGTTGATTCGGAGAACTGGCATGTTTGGTAAGTTATGTTGTGTGTAATGTCCACGATGATATGACGTCACTCCATGCGGTCTAGGCCATGTTATTTGGCATTATGCCAAATGTGATCTACTTCATGTATTCATAATTTAATGTGATTATTTACAGTGTGCACCATAATGTTGGAGATTTCAGCCCTTCGTGAAGTGAAAGTGTCTGTGTAGAAGCTGATTATTATGTGAGGGTTATTTTCTCTAATTTCTCTCAAGTGATAAATAAGTGGGTAATATAAAAATGTACTTACGTTGATGTTTTCTGTGAACAGTATTCCCACTGCCATATTGTATTGTATCAAAGTTTGATAACGGACGTTACTCTTATTTTAGATTTTTTTTTTTCCTTTCCTTTTCTTTCTTTGCATTTTAAACAGTTGTAGGCTATTACTGCATTGCCGTGTTTAAGAGTCTTGTGTTTATCATACACCAGTGGACTGATATTTAGCTGGTTTTAATTGTCACCAGCTCTGTAAACCTCATTCATTTAATTTTGTTTCCTTCTGCTCTTTTCTGTTTATTTTGTGAACATTTAAAGAACTGGAACTGTTTTTTTTTTATCAATTAAATTGATAAACCACATTTGAAAATCAGTCGTTTTTATTGTATATCATTAAAGGAATAAACTCAAAGTAGATAGAACCCCCCCCAAATGTGTTCCTGGTGGTAAACATGAATCCCCGGTCACACTAAAACAATGTTCATCTTTTAAAATGTCCGTATTTAAAACCCATACACCCGGCCCTCTTTTTCCTGTATCCCAATCCCACTGTACAAAAAACGGCTTGTGGTCACTTAAACTTGTTTCTTCATACCTTAACTTATCTATAAAACCTTCTATATTCCTTGTACATAAAACCATATCTATTCTTGTTTGACACATAAAATTCCCTACAATTTGTCTTCTAGAAAATTCCCTTTTCTTTTTATGTCTTTCCCTCCACACATCGATCATATTGTTCTCCTCCATCAATGACTTTAACTCTTTCCTTCCCGTGTCACTTTTAAAAACCATACCATCTGTCATATCTTTTTTGCTAAAAACAGTGTTAAAATCCCCCATCATAATTATATCTTTATAATTCCTTAATCTCTTGACCATGTTAAAATATTCTCTTTTTTCCTTTTCTTCATTTGGTGCATGTGTTAACCAATAAAATGTCCTTCTCTTCATAGGTAATTTCCACTGCCATTTTCCCACTTTGTCTTTATATATTTCTTTACCATTTATTCCACTATTTTCTCTTATTAGAATTGCCACCCCTCTGCCATATCTTTCATCGCCATTATTATACCAAAATTCTCCTTTCCATTTTTTTCTCATTTCATTTATACACCCCTCTCTCCAGTTTGTTTCCTGTAGCAAAATTATATCCTCTTGTTTACACATTTCTTTTACTTTATCAAATTTGTTGATATTTAAAAGACCTCTCGCATTAAAAGTCACAATCCTCAGAACCATGAAGCAAAGAAAAACATACATGTAGCTGTTCATTTATCATTCTATCTCCCCAAAGTCCTTTAGCAGTTCATACCTATTCACATTTCTCAAAGTGTCCTCGTTAACAATTTTTTTTCCTTGCAGCCCCCAAACATGGTTTTACCTTAATTGATCTCCTTTTCATTTGTTTCTCTGTTTGGTCCTCTTTTTCCTCTTCTCCGTCACTCTCAGAAGTCTTTTGATCATTTACAATTTTTATTCCACAAACTCCAGGCATGTCTATTTGCATTTCTACTTGATCCTGTTGTTGTTCTTGTTCTTCTTGTAAGTTCCATTCTTCTCTGGGTTCTCCTTCGTCCTTTTTTTTTTACAACTTGTCATCGTTGTTCCTTCCTCCTGTTCCTTTTCGTTGTCTCCCTCGTGGACCTGCCCACTTACTCCTTTTTCCTCGTCCTCCTCGTTTCTCATCCCACATTCACATTTATTGAGCACTTCCTTGCAATCCGGGCACTTCACTGCTTTGCAGTCCCTTGCAAAATGTCCCATCTCGCAGCACTTGTAACACTTGTAATCCAGACAGTCCTTCACAATGGGGTCCGGGCTCATGCACAGCCTGCAGGTCCTCACCTGATGACTATGCATCACCCGCAAGTACTGTGGTCCTTCTGCCGTCTCAAGCTTAGTGCTGTACGGGAGTTAGATCACTTCTCTGGGGAACCTGGTTTTAACAAACCTCGTTCCATCCTTGATACTTGTGCCCGGATAGACTCGCCTTATCTTAGAGACGGGGAAAACCCCCCCATCCCTCCAGTTTTTTTAAATGTCCTCATCGTCCATATAAGCAGGCAGGTGCATGAAAGAAACCACATAGTCTCTATTTTGCAGTTTTTGTACCTCACAGTTTTTCCCTTTGATAAGTCCATCCATCAGCTCCTCCATGTCGTCTTTCTCCAACGTCACCTCATAGTTATTCATTTGTTAAGGTCGAACCGCCAAGATTTTCCCATCTCCTATTTTCTCTATCACTGCTTTAATAATATCCTCCGCCCATGCACCTCTCACATCCATTAAGTCCACTGTAACGGTTGCTTCTTTTGCATAAATTCTTTTCATGTTTTCTTTCCTTGCTGCTTTATCCTTTCCATGTCCATCTTGTCGTCTTTGTTCCAGTCCAGTTTCATTACCAGTTGATGGTCCTGCTGCCATTGCTGTGGTCGATGGCGTTGATCCATCCATTTTAAACAAAAACACGCTTAAACACCCCCCCCAAACAGCAAAAAGCTGCTGGGAAAAACTCAAAACAAACAAAAAAAATAAATAAACCAAAAAAAACCAACTATTATTTAAGGAAAAAAACGGACAAATAAAAAACGGAAAATTGGTGAGCCTGTCTCACCTACTGCACACTTCAAACTGCCAACTCACTTCCTGGTTGCTCGCTAGTGCCCCCAAGGTGGTATGGCCGTAAGTGAAAACTGCTGCCAAAATTGGGCTATTTAAAAGGTTAGAACATTAGTCAAGTAAACTAAAAAGCTTACAGCACCTGGTATTCCCAGGCGGTCTCCCATCCAAGTACTAACCAGGCCCGACCCTGCTTAGCTTCCGACATCAGACGAGATCGGGCGTGCCTTTTTTAAAAAAATTTTTTATTATAATCATCTCAACATTACATCTAATACATTTACATTCATTGTGTAATAAAAATTGGCTTACAAGACATTAAAAGTAAAAGAAAACAGTTTTAAAATCCCCATCTCCACTTTGACACATTCATAACACAGGTTTAAAACAAGAATTAAAGCAAGACAAGTTCATCCTCTTTTGGCAAGTAAAAGTGCTTTTGTTTAAAAACACATGACATCTTTGGTAAAAAAAAAAAAAATCTTGTTCTCCAATTTAAAATAATTGTACAACATTTTTACATACTCCTCTACCATCTGTTTAAAAAGCACCCATAGATTTAGAATAAGATCTCTGTTTCTTGCTACATTCCTTCTTTTCCATGTTGCTTTTTTCGCTAGGATTAAACAAATTCACAAGCTTCCTATTTTCTTTGTTCTCTGTCATTCCCAGCATAAAAAATCTCTTACATTTCAGTAACCTCTTCATTTTCTCTTAATTCTTCGACAATTCCTTTCAGTTCATTAAAAAATGCGTTTAGCTTTTCACAGAATAAAAACAGATGTAAAATCCCTTCTTCTTTTTTTTACAAACTTTACATTGGGCATTTCTTTCTTTCTGCATTACACACAATCTAATTTCTGTATAAATCACATTTTGTCTAATAAAATAACATAAACATTCTAAATCCACATCCAACCATGTTCTGTTCTTCCAGATGTCGTTTTCCTCAATTCCATTAAAATTCCTTAGCCAGACCTGGTTGGCTACAGGTTTTTTAAAAACTGTTTATAAAAAACTCATAACATTTTCACCGTCCCCAAATTAAAAACCACCTTCTTGTCTTTACATTTTAAGAACACTGTCATTTTGTTTTCTTTTTCTCCTTTCTTGTTAATCTCATCTAGCCATTGCCTTGGGATTGCTTTCTTTACATCTTCATATTGTTTTTTTTAAAACAATCACATTAAAATCCTCCTCCTCCTCCATCGCATCCATAATCACTTGGAGCGGTAAAAATCCTTCTTTCAACTCCCATAAAACATCTCTCAGTTTTACAATCCCCACTTGTAGCCACTTCTTAAAATAGATATCTCGCTCGTGTATCTTTATTTTGTCATTTAAAAACAGAGGCTGATTTAAAATCCCTTCCCTCCCTTCTGGATTAAAATCCACCTCTGTTAAAAAAAGCCTCCAAGCATTTAAAACCTCCTTATAAAACTGTGGAATCCCCTCTATCATCCAAATTTTCAACTTCATCCATAAAATGTTTTCTCCAAGGTTAAAATTCCCACGTTTATTTAAATAAAAAAACATCAATTTCTTCCATTCAGCTCTATTCTTGTCATCCAAATATTTCCTCACCACTTTTACCCTCATGCTTTTCATCTTTTTTTCCACATCAACTAAACCCATCCCTCCATCTTCTGGTTTTCCTATCAGCGTATAATACGCTATCCTTGGAGGCTTTTTTTCCCATAAAAATTCTAAAATACTCTTTTTATTCTCTTAAGCCAGTTTGGTAAAGACATCACATGTAACTTGTACCACATCTTTGATAACATTAAAATGTTTACAGTTAAAATTTTCCCTTTCAAACTTAAAAACCTATTCCGCCAAAAAAAATTTCTTCTTTCCAGCGTCTCTTCCCACATATTATCAACAGCTTCTTTCTCATTCTTTGCTAAAATTGCTCCTAAAATCTTCATCTCTTGTACCTCCATGAACTTAACAACCCCCGTTAAAACCTCTGCCCTTCCACACTTCATATATACAGTTTTTTCTTCATTTATTTTTGCACCTGAGCCCTCACAATAGCATTTAATCTTTTCCATCACTTTAACACTTTCTCTATTTTCGACCACAATTGTCGTATCGGCATATTGGAATATTTTTGTTAATTCTTCTTTTCCCTCAAATTGTATCCCCTTTATTCCTTTTTCTCTGTTTATTAAAAGCCCTAGGGGTTCCGCCACCAAAGAATATAACTGCACTGACAGTGGACACCCTTGTCTTATGGATCTTAACTTCAAAAGGTTGCGTTTAAAAACCATTACATTTTACTTTTGTTAAAATATCGCTGTATAAAACTGAGATCCATTTTTATAAAATTCCCTCCAAAACCAAATTGTTTTAAAACTCCCAATAAACTTTCCTTTTTCTTTTATGTATCCCACTATATCTCTTATGCTGCTTGTAATGTCTGCTTATGTCCCTCCCCTTAACTCCGTAAGCCTGGTTAGTTTCTATTATGTTTGGCATGACTTTTTTTTATCTGTTTGATAAAACTTTGGCTAAAATTTTTAAATCTGTGTTTAACATTGTAATGGGCCTAAAGTTCTTCAGTTCCGTTTTGTCTCCTTTTTTCTTATAGATTATTTTCAATAAGCCTAGGCCCATTCTTGGGTGTACTTTTTCTTTTATGAAAACCTCTTCATAGATTTCTTTTAAAATTGTGCTTACTTTTTCTTTAAAAACCTTGTAAAATTCACTTCCAATGCCATCTATTCCTGGGCTTTTCTTCACTCCTAACTGATTTATGGCCTGTATAATTTCTTCTGTTGTTAATTTCCTTTCACAATCCTTTTATCCCTCTCAGTGACTTTTCTTGTAATCTGTTTTAATAAAATATTTCCTTTTTCGTCATCTCCTCCTTCTGATTTAAAGTTCTTCATAAAATGTGCTTATTTCCTTTAAAATCCCATCTGTGCTTAAAACCGCTTGTCCTTCTTTATTCTTGAGTTCTTTAATTATTTCCGCCCTCCCCCTGCTTTTCTCAAGGTTAAAAAAGAATGTTACATTTTCCCCTTCCACCGTATATTTTGTATAAATACAAATACCGTATAGGTGGAAGGGGAAACTTTTAACTTTCTTTAACTTTTACTCTTTGCACGTTTACTTCATTTTTATTTAGCTCCTCTCTTAACGTTCTTCTTATGTCTTCCTTCTTTGTTCTTTTGACCTTTTGTAACAATTTACAGTAGTTCATTGTATATTTCTTTGTCATATTTCATGTTTTCCCACCATTGTCTTTTATCTTCTATGTACATTAAGTCTTTTTTCCCTTCACCTAATATGTTTTCTATCTTTTTTTTTTTTTTAATATGCTGTTCCTTTAAAACTTCAGTGTTTAAAATCCATACCCCTGGTCCTTTCATTTCTCTTTTAAAATCCATCCATAACACCATTTTGTAATAAAGTCGTTTCTTTATAAAACACTACATCAATAAAACATTCCAAATTCCTGGTGCTTAAAAAATAGTATCTAGTTTGACACAAAATTCCCCACTAACTGTCTTGTATATTCCTTCTTTTTTCCATTTCTCTCCCTCCACACATCAGTCATGTTTTTCTCCTCCATCAACGACCTAAACTCCTTTCTACCCACATCCGATTTAAAAATCATTCCATTTGTCATTGTTACGTTCCACGTGGGGGTTTGTTTTGTTTTTACTAGTCTGTGCACGCTGTATACTTCGCACGGGTTGATAGTGATGCTCATTATCTGTTTCTGTTTTTAGCTCACTCTTGGCTGGCAGGCTGTTGTGATTGGCCTAGCGGGACGTCACTCATCGGTGGGGCGGCGCCCGGGAGCCAATCGGAGTTGACCAGCTGGGTTCAAAAGGATGGCGTTTTCATTCATTCGATCTCTTGGAAGCGGCCATGAGCTCGTGTAGCGTTATGAGTTTACTAAACCTGTGACTGGAGATTTATATAGTGATGACTGGCTCTTTGTAGTGGAATGAGTTGGGTGCTGTATGCTTTGTTTATATGTACCTTAATATTCAGTATGTTTTAGTTGTAGAGATCATAGTTTCAATGTGTATCCCAGTGTGACGCTGTGGGGTCCTGTAATTCGACTCTCTCTGGGAAAGAGAACGACAGGTCAGTATGCCGCGGTATACATAATGCCCGTAGTGTTTATTTGTTAGATACACTAGGTTAGGAGTGAGCGCCACTCTGTGTACGTTTTGTTTAATAGTTAGCTTATTTAGGTGCCGAATGCACTGAAGATTTCGGTTTTCTTTTCACCTTTTTCTTTGGTTAGGATTAGGTTTAGTACAAAGTTCGTTTTGTTATATTCTGTTCTTTTCTTTGGCGCCACTTTTTGGTTCTCTTTCCTATTATTTGATTGTTGTGGTGTTTGTGAACATTGTAAATAGCACACTCATTTTTCATACGAACTGGAACTAGTGGCTTCGGCTTTGTGATAATAAAATCCAGTTTGTTTC
The DNA here is from genome assembly GCA_031834385.1 of Semotilus atromaculatus. Lineage (NCBI taxonomy): Eukaryota > Metazoa > Chordata > Actinopteri > Cypriniformes > Leuciscidae > Semotilus > Semotilus atromaculatus. The sequence continues at coordinate 20,244,823 of JAULUF010000050.1, forward strand.
TCTTCAAGTTGAGTCTGTCATGGTTTCCTCCCCACCGAATTCATCCATCAGCAGTACTAATAAAACAAATGTTGCGTAACATCTCCTAGACTTCTAAAAGATCGTAACATTTAATGGGGGCTCGTCCGGGAGAACTTTATATTCTTACTGTTTCCCGAGTTATTATCTACTGCTGATGTGAGTGGTGGAATGGCCATGTTCAGTACTTTCCTTGTAGAGTGTTAATATTCGCGAGGCAGTGATTAGTGGATGGGCTGGTTGTTTGTATGGTTATTGATTCTGATAAGAGTAATGGCTGATTTTGATTTAGACACCTTTTTGAGTGTACCTACGGTTGAGCAGTTAAATAAATGTAGGAAAGATGATTTACTGCGCCTCGCTGCTCATTTTCAGGTTACTGTTTCGAAGCAGCGGCTTAAAAAAGAGATTAAGTTTGCTGTATCCCAGAGGTTGGTTGAACTTGGTGTTTTAGTGTTGCCTGTAGGTGGTGGGGAAGTTTTTCCTGGTGCTGATAGTCGCTCTGAGGAGGATGAGGAGCAGAGCGAGACGGCTGAGGTAGAGGGTTCTGAAGCCAAAGCCGTTTTGCCGCCCTTCGAACCTTTTTCGCCGGACTCAGATGAGTCTATAGGAGGTGATGCGCGACTGAAGGTTCGTATAGCGCGACTCCAGATGGAGACACGCGAACGGGCAGAAGTCCGTCGAGCGGATTTGGATTTTCGACTGGAAGTCCGCAGACTTGAAATCGAGGCGGAGACGCAGATTAAGCTGCGTGAACTTGAATTGAATGCAGCCAAAGTGACACCTGTTCCAGTTGTACAACCTTTACCGCCCGCTGATGCTTTGGCAGGGGCTGGGCCGGTGAGAACCACCTTTGAGGTCAGTAAGCATATTTCCCTTGTGCCGCAGTTTCGAGAAACAGAAGTTGACTCATATTTTAGTGTGTTTGAGAGGATTGCTTCCACACTCCATTGGCCTAAAGAGGTTTGGCCTTTGCTGTTGCAGTGCAAGCTGACCGGTAAAGCTCAAGATGTTTGTGCTACGTTGTCCTTAGCGGATAGCGTGAATTATGAAGTAGTGAAAGCTGCGATTTTGCGTGCATATGAGCTGGTGCCTGAAGCTTATAGACAGCGTTTTAGGGGTCATAAGAAAAATTCTAGTCAGACTTTTGTCGAATTTGCAAGGGAGAAAGGCATTTTGTTTGACAAGTGGTGTACATCTAGTAAAGTGAATGATTTAAACGACGTGCGGGAGTTAATTCTTTTGGAAGAATTTAAGAATTGTATTCCTGAACGTGTTGTCGTTTACTTGAATGAACAAAAAGTGGCGTTTTTGTCTCAAGCCTCCGTTCTGGCAGATGAGTTTTCATTGACGCATAAAAATGTGTTTGCTGCTGCGCGTTTTGAGAAAGCTGCTGTTCAAGTGAGCTCGAGTAGTCCATCTCGACCAAAATCAGGTACTCCTAAATCAAAGGAAGATCGAGAATGTTTTTATTGTCACAAACCTGGCCATTTAATTGCCGATTGTTTTGTACTGAAACGAAAACAGTCAGGTTCTGTACCTAAGAGTGCTGGTTTTGTGAAACGGATTGATTCTAAAATTGAGTGTAACGATAAGCCTGATTCCAGTTACGTACCTTTTCTGTTGGAAGGGTTAATTTCCGTTGCGGGAAATTCTGAGGAACGGGTAAGAGTTCAGATGCTCCGTGATACTGGGGCCATGCAGTCCTTTATTAGTGCTGATGTACTGCCGTTCTCGGAGCAAACTTTTTGTGGCAGTCATGTTCTAGTACAGGGCATAGAGATGGGTCTCGTTCAAGTTCCGTTGCATCAGATTCACTTAGAATCAGAACTATGTACGGGTTTTGTGAAATTAGCTGTTCGTGAACGTTTACCGGTGAGTGGGGTACAAATTATTTTGGGCAATGATTTAGCCGGTGGAAAAATTATGCCTTTGCTGGAAGTCTTCGACAATCCAGTGGCGCTCGTACAGCCTGATGAGTTATCCCAGTCATATCCAGAAACATTTTCAAGTTGTGTAGTGACGCGGGCTCAAGCTCGTAAAGCGGATGCTGATGATTTGGCTACATCTTTTATCGCACCTGTTTTTATCAACGATGTTGTATCTGATGACGTTAAAGCTGTTGAGAATGCGCATGTTCCAGATACTATGAGTGTAAAGCTGCGCGTGACGCGCGAGAGACTTATTGTTGCTCAAAAACAGGATAAAAGTCTCCAGAAGTGTTTTGCGGCTGCTGTTTCCACAGAGAAAGCTCAAGGGAGAAAAGCTGCATATTTCGTTGAGGACGATTTATTGATGCGTAAATGGTGTTCGGAGATTGGGGATGCTGAATGGAGTAGTGTGTATCAAATCGTGATTCCCTCATGTTACCGACAGCAAGTTCTATCTTTAGCTCATGATCACGACCTGTCGGGACATCTAGGAATTAAAAAAACTTATCATCGAATTTTGAGACATTTCTTTTGGCCTAGATTAAAAACTGATGTCACACAATTTTGTCGCACTTGCCGCACTTGTCAGATCACTGGCAAACCGAATCAAGTCATTCCGTGTGCTCCACTTGTTCCTATTCCAGTGTTGGGAGAACCGTTTGAGCACGTTATCGTCGATTGTGTCGGCCCTTTGCCTAGATCTAAGACCGGTAATCAGTTTTTATTGACCGTAATGTGTACTGCTACTAGATTTCCTGAGGCAATCCCATTGAGAAAGATCACGGCACCTGTCGTAACTAGAGCACTTGTTAAGTTTTTTTCTACGTTTGGTTTACCAAAAATTGTGCAGACAGATCAAGGCACCAATTTTCTCTCAAATCTTTTCTCAAGTGTTGTCCAGTTTAAATATTTCCCATAGGGTAGCAAGTGCATATCACGCGGAGAGTCAGGGGGCACTCGAACGTTTCCATCAAACGTTAAAGTCAATGCTTAGGAAGTACTGTATGGAAACAGGGAAAGAGTGGGATGAGGGGGTACCATTGCTTTTATTCGCGATCAGAGAAGCCGTTCAAGAAAGCCTTGGATTCAGTCCTGCTGAACTAGTATTCGGACACACTGTCAGAGGACCTTTGAAAATGCTCAAAGAGAATCTATTGTCTGTTGAGTCTAGCCCGAAAATGAACGTGCTGGATTACGTGAGTAAGTTCCGTGAGCGCTTGCATCAAGCTTGTTACGTGGCAAGAGAGTCACTTGAAGTGGCTCAGGGTAAGATGAAGAGTCTCTATGATCGTAAATCTGTACAGCGTACCTTTAATAAGGGCGATCAAGTGTTGGTGTTGCTGCCTATGGTAGGGTCTGCTTTATCAGCGCGGTTTTCTGGACCATACGAGGTGGTAAGAAAACTTAGTACTACAGATTATGTAATTGGAACTCCAGATAGGAAAAGGAAGACTCGAGTGTGTCACGTGAATATGTTAAAGACTTTTTACAGTAGGGAAGCTGTTCGGAATGTGTCACTTGCAGAAGAAATCATTGCTCCTGTGTCATCTCCTGTGTCCACTTGTGCTGCTGTCGAGATCACTGATCCGGAGGATGATGGAGTCGTTCTTCGTCACACACATCAACAATGTGCTCGACTTAAGAATTCTGAGGTATTATCTGATCTTACATCTCATGTATCTCATTTACCTGAACAACAAGGATGTGATATCATGCAGTTGATTGATGATTTTCCTGCTTTGTTTAATGATGTACCTTCTCGCACTACAGTTTTGGAGCACGACATTAATGTGGGTGATGCTGCCCCGATTAAACAGCATGCATACCGCGTAAATGCAGCGAAAAGAGATGTGATGCGAAATGAGGTTGAGTATCTAGTAGAGCATGGACTTGCTCGGTTCAGCTGTAGTCCCTGGAGTTCTCCATGCTTATTAGTGCCGAAGAGCGATGGCACAGCGCGATTTTGTACTGATTACCGAAAGATAAATGCGGTGACGGTGCCCGACTGTTTTCCTCTACCGCGCATGGAAGATTGTGTCGACAACCTCGGTTCAGCCCGTTATGTCAGTAAGTTAGACTTGTTAAAGGGCTACTGGCAAGTGCCTCTTACGAGTCGTGCTTCTGACATTTCGGCATTTGTTACCCCTGATAGCTTTCTTCAGTACTCGGTAATGGCTTTCGGTATGCGTAACGCTCCGGCTACCTTTCAGCGGCTTATTAACATCGTGTTGTCTGGAGTGCCTAAGTGTAATGCCTACTTAGATGATTTAGTAGTTTACTCGACCGATTGGATAGAACACATTTCGTCATTGCGAACAGTTTTCGAGCGTTTGGAGAAAGCTTCGTTGACTTTAAATTTGGCCAAATGTGAGTTTGGGCAGGCCACTATTACGTATCTCGGGAAGGAAGTCGGTCAAGGGGAGGTGCGCCCGTTAGAAGCGAAAGTTACGGCTATTGCTGAATTTCCTGTTCCAACCACTCGACGAGAGCTCCGTCGATTTTTAGGGATGGCTGGCTATTATCGTGGCTTCTGTAAAAACTTTTCGACGATTGCACATCCATTAACTGCGCTGCTTAGTCCATCCCGTGCGTTTCTATGGTCTGATGATTGTCAACATGCTTTTAGTACGATCAAGGATCTTTTGTGTAATACACCTGTTTTAGCCGCACCAAATTATGACACTGCTTTTAAACTTGATGTAGATGCGAGTTCTGTTGGTGCTGGATCGGTATTGATTCAGACAGGTAAGGATGGAATTGATCATCCGGTCTGTTATTTCTCACGTAAGTTCAATAAACACCAGTTGAATTATTCAACGATCGAGAAGGAGGCATTAGCACTTTTAATGTCACTTCAATATTTCGATGTGTATGTCGGATCGAGTAGCATTCCGGTCACCGTATTTACTGACCATAACCCTTTAGTTTTTTTTATCACGTATGTATAATCAGAATCAGCGTTTGATGCGCTGGTCTCTGATTGTACAGGGTTATAACTTGGTAATTAAACATAAAAAAGGTGTCGAGAATATAATAGCCGACGCACTGTCTAGAGCTGCCTATGATGGCATTTGAGCGAATGCATGTGATCAACTATTTGTTGAGTTAATCCATATAGTTGATTCTTAGGGGGGGAAGTGTTACGTTCCACGTGGGGGTTTGTTTTGTTTTTACTAGTCTGTGCACGCTGTATACTTCGCACGGGTTGATAGTGATGCTCATTATCTGTTTCTGTTTTTAGCTCACTCTTGGCTGGCAGGCTGTTGTGATTGGCCTAGCGGGACGTCACTCATCGGTGGGGCGGCGCCCGGGAGCCAATCGGAGTTGACCAGCTGGGTTCAAAAGGATGGCGTTTTCATTCATTCGATCTCTTGGAAGCGGCCATGAGCTCATGTAGCGTTATGAGTTTACTAAACCTGTGACTGGAGATTTATATAGTGATGACTGGCTCTTTGTAGTGGAATGAGTTGGGTGCTGTATGCTTTGTTTATATGTACCTTAATATTCAGTATGTTTTAGTTGTAGAGATCATAGTTTCAATGTGTATCCCAGTGTGACGCTGTGGGGTCCTGTAATTCGACTCTCTCTGGGAAAGAGAACGACAGGTCAGTATGCCGCGGTATACATAATGCCCGTAGTGTTTATTTGTTAGATACACTAGGTTAGGAGTGAGCGCCACTCTGTGTACGTTTTGTTTAATAGTTAGCTTATTTAGGTGCCGAATGCACTGAAGATTTCGGTTTTCTTTTCACCTTTTTCTTTGGTTAGGATTAGGTTTAGTACAAAGTTCGTTTTGTTATATTCTGTTCTTTTCTTTGGCGCCACTTTTTGGTTCTCTTTCCTATTATTTGATTGTTGTGGTGTTTGTGAACATTGTAAATAGCACACTCATTTTTCATACGAACTGGAACTAGTGGCTTCGGCTTTGTGATAATAAAATCCAGTTTGTTTCTCTTCAAGTTGAGTCTGTCATGGTTTCCTCCCCACCGAATTCATCCATCAGCAGTACTAATAAAACAAATGTTGCGTAACATCTCCTAGACTTCTAAAAGATCGTAACAGTCATGTCTATTTTACTAAAAACAGTGTTAAAATCCCCCGCAATCATTACTCTCTTCCATTTTTCCATTACTCCAGCTATTACAGTAAAATATCTTTTCTTTTCTATTTGTTCATTTGGAGCATGTACGTTTACTAAAATAAAATCATTCTCTTCCATCTTAATTTCTACAGCCATGTATTTCCTTTTGTGTCATTATACATAAGTTTTGCCTTGATACCTCTGTCTTTTCTTAACACCGCCACTCCTCCTCCCATTTTCCCCTCTCCATTATTAAAAAAGAATTCCCCTTCCCATCTCCTTTTAAAATCCTCCATTGCGTTTTCTTTCCAGTTTGTCTCTTGCAATAAAATCACATCTTCATCTCTGCACAGTTCCTTAAATTCTTCAAATTTCACACCATTCATTAACCCTCTAGCATTAAAAGTTACAATCTTCAGCACCATAAAACAAAAGATAAAAAAAGTTATACCCTCCCTTTCCTTTACAACTTCTGCAGTCATGTTCCTCCTCCTCTATAGTTTTCAAAACTTTTTTTCTTGCTTTACCCAAATTTGGAGTTACCTTATTTGTTCTCTTATTTGTTATCCCTTTAGCACCGTCATCGCCAATGTTTTCACTGTCTTTGTCCGTTCTCCCTTCCTCTGTGACTCGTTCTTGCTCCTCTGCCTTTTTCAGTTCAGTTTGTAAAGTCTCAGTTACTTCCATCAGTGTCTCTGTTTCCTCTCCGTCTTTTGTTAGTCCACTCCTTTCAATTACGTCTTCAACGTCCGTGCTTACAATATCCTCTCTTTGTACACCTTCCATGTCCTCGTGCTGCTCCTCTTCGCTGTCCACCTCACGCATCTGCCCGCTCACCTGTTCCTCCTCCTGCTGTTGGTCTCCGAACCAGCACTCGCACCTGTCCAGCACGAGTTTGCAGTCCGGGCACCTCACCACTTTACAGTCCCTCGCGAAGTGGCCCTTTCCACCGCACTTAAAACATTTGAATTCCGGGCAGTCCTTCATCATGTGTTCAGGGCTCATACACAATCTACAGGTTCTCACCTGCTGACTATGTATCACCCTAAAATACTGAGGACCCTCTTCCGTCTCGATTTTAGTGCTGTAGGGCAGAGAAGCCACTTCTTTCGGGAACCGCACTCTCATATATCTCGTTCCGTCCTCTATGTGGGTGCCCGTGTAGAATCTTCTCCTGATCTGTGGGATGGGAGTGACCCCCCCACCCCTCTAGCTTTTGTAGAATCTCATCATCCTCCAGGTACGCGGGCAGATGCATGAAAGAGACAACAAATTCTTTATTATTCAACTTTTTAATTTCACACATTTTTCCTTTTTATCATCAGTCCGTCAGCCAGTTTCTCAATATCTTCCTCTTTCTCAAATGTAATTTCATATTCTTTCATAATTTTTGGTCTTACCGCTAGTATACTCGTCACTTCCATCACATCCGTCAATGCTTTTATAATGTCCTCTGCTTGTCCTGTACCTCTGTCAAATTAATCCTAACTGTTGCTTCTTTCGTGTATGTCGTATTTCGTGTAATCCTTATCTCGTTGTATTTTGTCCAATCCATTTTCTGTTCTCCGCCACGTTTCTCTTGCCGAGTCCGTATCCGTAACCACTAATCCGTCCATTTTAACAAAAAACTAAGACGGCCCCTCCCAACCAGCAAAGCTGATGGGAGGACAAATAACCAAAATAACACAAAAATAAATCCACAAAACTGTAAGGTATGAACCGGTCGATTTTGGGGAATTTGTATACAATGATTAATAATTAATAATTATTCATACAGGTTTGGACCAGATCAACTTTACATTTTAATAAAACTCCCGGTAAGGGATGATATGTCATGTTACCTGCATGCATGTGATTCCTTGCGATTAACCACAAGTTGATTGCAATTAATTACACAGATCACGTTTTACAAACAGGTAAAATTAATTAGCTCAATTAATTTATAGAGTTTAGGAAAATCAATTCTGTGGCCACAAGAATTAGTCTTCCTGCCCTATAAACACATACTCTTTAAAGTATCTTTAATTTGTAAAGCTCGTAGCTTTTGATCTAGGCATTTCAGGGACCTGAAGTATGAGCAGACAGTCAATCCATCAAATGAGTATCATGAATTTTAATAAGAAATAACTAGCCTATGCATTTACTACGTTACAGGAATATATGTATTTAGAGAGAGAGAGAGAGAGAGAGAGAGAGAGAGAGAGAGAGAGAGACACACTGCCAACCAACATCATTAATTTAAGACCAGCAAAATCTTAAAAGAAGGAAAACAGCAACTCTTCTTCAACAATTTCACAAACAACCTTATTTAAACACCATCTTACCTCAAAAGATAAAAAATCATGCATTAGCCTATAATAATGGTAATCAATCAAAATCCTAGATTTGACCAATTTAAAAAAAATTGCTGTCAAACTGTTGCAAACATTTTGCTCAATTTTTTCTTTTCTTGTGGCATAAATCGCCATCTTTGCCTGACCCAACAAGAAATTTAGCAATTGACACATATGGCGAAACTTTTTCACATATTTAAATCCACAAATAAACACTTTCATTGAGAAAACCACATCAAAAGAAGCAAAAAGTTCTCTCAAAATATCAAATAAAGGTTTTAACCTCACACAGTGCATAAATGCATGAAAAATAGTCTCTTTTTTCCAGACAAAAAGGGCAACCTTCAGTCACTTCAGAATTTATCAAGGAGACAAATGCATTTACCGCAATAGCACCGTGTAACACTCTCCACTGTAAATCCCCTGTTTTTTTGACTAATGGTGACTTATACAAGGCTCTCCATTCTGGTTTTTCATCAACAGCAAGATTAAGTATATTTCGCCATGGTGTATCACATTTGTTGTCCAAAGATTTCTTATTAAAAGCTTTTACACAAACCTTGTACAATTCTTTTCCAAGTACAACATTTGAACCCACAATCATTAGTTCTTTACAATCTAAAAACATACTATTATGTTCTCCCAAAATGGGAGTAACACCCAACTTTGGAAAAGGGTCTTTAGGATCAGGGTTTATTAGCCCCTTTGAGTACTGGTCCAACAGTTCTGCCTCCTCCTCAGTAAGAGCCGATCTCCACATTCCAAGTGCTTTTGCAACTGTACGGCATGATCTGAGTCCTAAATGCTCAGTAATCGCGGTCACATTCCTAAAAACAGGTCCCGCTACTTGCTGTAGATGATCAAGCACTGTCACCTTGGCATCACACAAAGTCCTTTCTGGTATGGCAAAAGAAACCTCACGTGATAAGTCCAAACGTGAGCCACAGACCAGCGGTTCTCGAAGTAACCAAAACAGAGAAGCAACATTGCTTTCCCTACTTTTCTTAAACAGACCCGACTTTGAATAAATTACGATAAAACACTGGAGAATTAGATAGTTTCAATCTTTGGGAGTCCAACCAGAATAAAGTTTTGTCCAATCCTAGCCCTTCAATATTCCGAAGAACTGCACAGGCGGCTCCCATCCAGCTCGACTCTGAGGAGCACTTCAACAGTCTCTGGACGTATTGCAGACGAAATGCAGCCGTTCTGCTCTGCAGGTGTATCAAACCAAGTCCTCCTTCGTCTTTTGATAAGTACAAAACACTTTTTGATACCCAGTGCATTCTGTCCCAGAAAAAATCTATCAACATTGACTGAATTTTCACCAGTACATCAACTGGGGGATCTATGCAGGCTAGGCGGTGCAGAAGTGCAGAGGCAACCAGATTGTTTATTATCAAAATTCTTCCTTTATAGGAAATTTTAGGGAGTAAGAACCTCCACTTATCCAGTCGCCCTTTGATCTTTTCAACAGTGCCTTCAAAATTCTTTTTTACAACATTTTCATTTCCTACAAAGACTCCTAGATATTTGAACCCATCTCTTGTCCATTTTAGACCATCAGGAACTCTTGGTTCACCTTTTTGCCATTTTCCAACTAATATGGCTTCACTTTTTTTCCAGTTAACCTTTGCCGAAGAAAGAGTTTTAAAATCATCTAAAATCTTCAACATCACATTGACATCATTGGGTTCACTGATTAAGATAATGACGTCATCAGCATAAGCTGATAACTTAAAAACATTAGCACAATTTGGCATACACAATCCACACAAATCAGTTCTTAGTTTATTTAACAGGGGTTCTATGGCTAAGGTGTATAACATACCTGACAGCGCACAGCCTTGTCTGACACCCCTGCACACACTAAACGGAGAGCATAAGTCACCATTAATCTTTAATATACTCTCAATGCCACAATACATCATTTTAATCATTTCAATAAAATCAGAACTAAAACCAAAGGCTTTTAAAACACTCCATAAATAAATATGCTCGACTCTGTCAAAAGCCTTCTCTTGATCGATTGATATCATACCAAAATCTACGTCAAAGATTTTTCCACAATCTAAAATGTCTCTAATAAAAGAAACATTATCAACGATTCTTCTTCCTGGTACGCAATATGTCTGATCTGGATGAACAATAGATTCAATGACTTCACCCAATCTGATTGCTAAGGCTTTAGACAATATCTTATAGTCGTTACATAATAAACTTACTGGTCTCCAATTTTTGATGTCGTTTAAATCTCCTTTTTTTGGCAATAAAGTAATAATTGCTCTCCGGCAGCTTCTCGGCAGTTGTCCCTTTACCAGACTCTCATTAAAAACTGTTACCAATTCTGGACCCATTTCTACCCAAAAAGCTTTATAGAATTCAGTTGTAATGCCATCAATGCCTGGTGCTTTTCCATTTTCCATCCCTTTAAGGGCATTTTCGAGCTCAACTAAACTCAAAGTTTTACTAATTTCCTCATTTGCATTTTTAGTTACCTGTGGTAAATTTTCAAAAAAATCTAAATTACCATCTTGATCCTCGGAAATTTCACTTTTATACAAATCTTTATAAAAATGCACAGCTCTTTTTCTAATTTCTGAGGGATTTGTCAACAAGATCCCTTTTTCAGACTGCAAGGCATGAATAAACTTTTTCTGACCATTTCTTTTTTCTAAACTGAAAAAGAATTTTGAAGGAGCATCCATTAATTCGGCACTTTGGAAACGGGATCTAATGATGGCACCTTGTGTTGTACAACCTAGCATATCGGACAACAAATTCTTTTTCTTTTTTATGTGCTCTATATACGTAGCATCTTTTGTGGACTCTGCAAGCTCTTGTAGCTTCATCAACTCTTCTTCTAACACACTCATTGAGCTAGTTACGTCTCTTGTGGCGTTGTGAGTATATTGTTGACACAATTGTTTTATTTGTATTTTCACAAAATCCCACCACTGCTGCAATGTTAAGAAAGACGCTTTCATAGCTTTAGCATTTGTCCAGAACTCTTTAAAAACTTCTCTAAAAAAAGTGTCACCTAATAAATTATTGTTAAAGTGCCAATAAGCACTTTTTGATTTCACAAAACTTTTTGCTACAACACATATCAGGCTGTGATCAGAAAAACAAATCGGACTGATTGAACATTCTCTAAACATACTTAAATGATGCTTAAAACCATAAAATCTATCAAGCCTTGCCAGCGATAACTGATTATCATGAGCGTGTGCCCAAGTGTACTGTCTCTGTGTACCATGGAAATTCCTCCATATATCAATTATGCTATGAGACTTTTTCATCTGAATTAGCCTCTTTCTTGATTGCATGTGTGGTTCAACATGATTCCGATCTATGACACTTTCAGTACAATTAAAATCACCTCCTAACATTAAAAAATCATCATTGTTACAATCATTTAAGACATCATCCAAAGTGTTCAAAAAAATCATTCTTTCCAATGCTATAGTTGGTGCGTATACACAGACAAAAACAAAAGAACTATTTTCAAATACAGCTTTGATCTTCAGCAACCTTCCTTTAATTTTTTCCTCTACACTATAGGAATATGGAGTAAAATCTTTCGAAAATAACACAGCAACTCCGCCGCTCAGTGAGGTATGATGGCTTAAAATCACTAATCCATCAAATTCTTTTACCCATTCTATAGCATTTGATACATCAGTGTGTGTCTCTTGTAAGAATAACACATCAATTTTCTTGTATTTCATTAATTCAAATACTTGAGCTCTCTTCTTAAAATCCCTTGCCCCATTAATATTCAAGGAAGCAAATTTTATTTCCCCCATAAAAGATAAAAAAAGAGAGCAAAATAAATAATAAAGCCATGAAAGATGCATATATTTATCCATTCTGGCAGTTTTCAATGGGCCCGGCTGACTGACTACTTAATTTCGTAATAATTTTCTTAAGACGATACACCTCTTGATTAGTGAAACAACTTTCACCTCTAAAAAACTTCACCTTCTCAATAAACTGTATTATGTCAGGAAAATACTCCTCTAATTTAACTTTTTTCACATTTTTCGTCATTTTCAAAAAGGACTTAATATCCTCAACCGTATACGTCCGGCTAGAGAAGCCACTTTGGGGCAGACTAGCAGTGACACTACATTCTGAAAAGTCACTTTCGCTCTCAGATTCAGTCTGGCTCATGTGAATGCCATCTGTTCTTTTTGCTTTTTTATCAGCAGGGCATTCCAACAACTTCCTTTTTTGGGGGGTTTTAAAAACACTTTCTTCGTCTCCCAACACAGAACCCCCATCTCCTGGAATCACCATAGCCTCATCTTCACTGTTACTGCCATCATCTGAATCACCAACTGCTTGCTCTATCATCTGAGAATTAACCCCCTCTTCCCCAGCTGCAGATACACTGGCTTCTTTAACAATTTCTGAAATTTCCAAAGTCTTTTTTGGAGCAACCGACACCCTACTTGGACCCGGCATACTTGGACCCACTGACGCCCTACTTGGACCCGGCATCTCCTCAACAACCACTGCAGCGATTTCCTCCTGCACATTTTCTGAAGCAACAATTGACGCAGTTTTATTTGTGTTTTCCTCTCTTTTTGGACACCCACGAATAAGGTGTCCATTTTCACCGCAACCAAAGCACCTCATTGTATTAGTTGTAGCATAAATCACATAATTAAATTCTTCATGTCGAAAATTTAGAGTCAGATCAAGTTCCTCAACGTTATCTTTCAGTACCATGTAAACATAACGCCTGAAAGACACCACATGTTTCAACAACGATGACTTACTTCCAATTAGAATCATTTTAATTGGAGAAACCAGTTTCCCATACCTCGAGAGCATTCCAACTAAAACTTCGTTCTTTATGAACGGTGGCACATTGGATAATGTTACTCTCTTAGACGGCGTAGAAAGAGGTAGCACTGAGGTAAAAACACCACCGATCTCTACACCGCTCTCCACCAACAAGTTCGCCAATTCGATCGTCTTAACGAACAAAACAATCGCGTTGTTCATTCGCGACGCCGATAAAACATTCTCATGACCAACTACTGCACTTACTGCTAAACTACACTCCTCTATACTTGCAGTAACATCGATTTTCACACCATGACGCCTCGTTAGAAACTCCAAACTTTCCGCACCGGGTGCTGCCATTCTCCCAGTACACCGACTGGGAGTAAAAGAACCCCCAAATAAACAACCACCTTCCTCACCAATTTTACCTAAACCTCAATATAAATTACTAAAAAACAATTACCTAAGATAGAAAAGGGTAGAAAAAGGTTTTCAAACACTCGTACCTTACACCGCCGTCACTCACTCTCCATCCACGCACCTCGCTCACTCAACGCATGCACACACACACAGAGAGAGAGAGAGAGAGAGAGAGAGAGATCGATAAGGGTCAACCGTTTGGCAAAGTTCACCTGGACAACGGAACCTCAGACCTGACAACAAGGAATCACAAAATCGCCCCTTTTGAGGCAACAACCGTACAGCATAATAAATCTGGATGAGAAATAGAATACTTGCACTCTCTCTTAGTTTGCTGAGGAGAAGGCGTGCGTGTGTGTGTGTCCTTGGGGTGCGCGCCTGCTCGTTCGTTGAGCGGTTGCGCGTGGTGGTCCATGTGTCCCATGTGGTTTCCTGGTGGTTCAGAGCGCGGACTTTCAAACGCATGTTTGAAGGTCTTTGCCTGAATTGTTTCTTTGGTAAATTTACCTCAAAGTTCATTCCTCGTCGGTGGAAATGAACTTGGTAGGGTACTTAAAAGAACTTAGAATTAAACAAAGAAAGGAAAAGATGAAAGATCTCTGGAGGAGATCACTAAGTCACATCCTGACGCCGGGGTAAAAGAGCAAGAGGCGGGGTGAGAAGAGGGCCAGTCCTTTTGAAGACCTGATGTTTCCGCCTCCTCTGAAGCGGATTGTCCAATCATTGTTCAGGAAATCTTGAGCGGGAAAGTTGTCTTTGTTTGGTTTGACAGCTTTATCTACATAAATTACGACCGAGAACCTGTCTTTCCTTTCCACAGATTCTTAAACATAACAGGAGAGATGTTATACAGGCAATCATACTTTTTACGGTAACCCAATACATATATCTGGCTGCGTCAGACAAAGAGTTTTCAAATGACCTCAAACACGACATGTAACAATGAGAGGAATTCAGGTTTACGTCTCAAATATACGTAATATAGGCATTTGTGGTTCCTTTTAAACTACAAACATTCCCAGATCTTGCAATCGGACGTAGGCCATCAAACACACATAAAACATATCAAATATGTATTGTTAAATGTCTTTTTGACTGGAAATTCCTTAAGTTCTTATGGGTGTGTGTAGTGTGGACAGAGAGAGAGATCCTGCATGCACATTCTTTTGGGTCGTAAACTTGTAACAGGACACTTCGGCCAGTGTTAGCTGGATTTGGGGGGAAGTTTCACATACTTTGTTAGGATAGTTAGTTTGCTGGATTATTCATTAAAATGCATAATACAGGCATTTATCGTTCGTTTAGAACTACCATAGGCCTCGTTCACACCGCAAGTCTTAATGCTCAATTCGGATATTTTGCTCAGATCCGATTTTTTGTTTGGCTGTTCACATTACCTTTTAAAATGTGGCCTATATCAGATTCCAGTGTGAACTGTTTGCGGTTTCGAACTGACCCGCATGCGCAAAAGTACAATAACGGCTAAATATATTGGTTATATTGGTCGATATTCTAAATATCGATAAAAAACTATTGCGTAAGTACAGCGTTTCCATTAAACCGATGTTATGCGACTATAACGTCCTTTTTTCCTCTCGCGATCAGTCATTCCAACAATCATGGCAACGGATGTTGGTAGCTTATAGCCTATATCAGAGCCACGTGATTCATGTACCGCACTAGACATTATTATTATTAATGGAAGGAGACGTGGCTATCCCCAAAGCTATACTCGTCGGCAGATATGAGCTATTTCTGAGTGTTTCTCCCTCATTTCTGCTCCAAGGTCTTGATTGTGGCGTTTCTTTGAGGTTTAGAATCCAGTATTCCTGTAATTCTTTTTTCTTTTATGAATTTAATAAAGAACTCTGTCTCGTATTCTGTCCAAACGATCCATGTAGCTATTTTGCGTCCACTCGTTTTTCCTTTTTAACCCGTAATTGAAAAACAAAAAATTAACGGTTGTTGTATTTTTAAAACACAACGTTGAACAACAAAATATGAATTTGAACTGCACACACCAAATGCTGCGCAAAAAAAAAAAAAAAAAAAAATATATATATATAGGCTACTGTAGGCTATAGACGATTTTTCATATTTTTGTTTATGCGCCAAATACAGCTCTTCTATCATTGGATGCCGAAAAGGCCTTTGATAGGGTCGAATGGCCATATCTTTTCCGGGTATTAGAAAAATTTGGATGTGGTAACAATTTTATCAAATGGGTCAAAATATTATATGACAGCCCCACTGCTGAAATCATCACTAATAGAAATATTTCTCAACCGATAGCAATAAAACGCGGGTGCCGACAAGGCTGCCCGCTCTCGCCTTTTATTATTCACGTTAGCAATAGAACCTAAACACATCAATACGGATCATTCTTGAAGTCATCCAGTTATTTAGTGAAATTTCAGGTTACAAACTCAATAAAACTAAGTCTTCTATCTTACTGTTAAATAAACATGAAAGAGCAAACCCAATCCCAGATGTTATACAGTTTAATGTTGTGACACAATTTGAGTACTTGGGGATACAGATTTTACCAAGCTTAGAAAAAATAGTTGAGGAAAATTACAATCTTTTAGTAACAGGAATACAAAATTCAGTTGATAGATGGATGTCGCTGCCAGTATCTATAATTGGGAGAATTAACATTTTAAAGATGAACATTCTTCCAAAGCTACTATATCTGTTTCAGAATATTCCCCTCCCACCCCCTCTTGATTTTTTTCTCACAAATGAAAAAAATGTTTATTCGTTTTCTTTGGAATAATAAAAGGGCAAGACTTCGTTTGTCTTTAATCTACTTGCCTTATGAACGTGGAGGTTTGAAATGTCCTAATTTCAAGCTGTATTATTGGGCTGCGCAACTAAGGTCTATTATGTTTTATTACACTAATCATTCACCACATTGGATAGAAATGGAATCACAAGGATTGAACATACCTCTTCCCTCATATATATACTCAAATACAACAAAAAAAACTATTAAGAGAAATTAAAAACCCAATTCTTAAAAACATGATAAAAGTATGGAGTGATGTGAAGAGACTTTTGAAAGATCCACATGGTCTGTCTCAATTTAGTCCATTATGGGGCAACCAATCTTTTCCACCAGGCAGGGCAGACGCAACATTTAAGTTATGGAACACCAAGGGACTGAGAATGGTTCGAGATGTGTATTTGCCAGAATCTGACATACTAATGACCTTTCAAGAATTACAAGATAAATTTAACTTAGATAAAAAACATTTCTTTAAATATCTCCAACTCAGGAGTTTTATAGGAGCAAGTCAAAACAATGTATTAACGAAACCCACTACTTCAGACTTGGAAGAAATGTTGTTAAAAGATAGTCAAAAGAAAGGCATTATTTCTCAGTTCTATAATCTGATTATGTCCTACGTTCCTGAAAGTTCTCATGATAGATTTAGAGCTTGGAAAGAGGATTTGTCGTTGCAACTTTCAGAGGAAGACTGGCAGGATGCATGTACTTTAGCCCACACAACATCAATAAATACTCGTCTTAAAGTTATTCAATTTAAATGGTTAATGCGAACATATGTGACACCAGTGGAACTCTGTCGATATAATGGAAACATTCCTGATGTGTGTTCACAGTCTGGTTCACTGTGTGTGGCATTGTACAAAAATTACACTCTTTTGGGAAGAAATAAGAGACATTATTCAAAATATTATTTCCAAACAAATAATACTAGAACCAAAATTGTTTCTTTTGGGCTTATATCCAGAGAAGCATAACTATACTAAAAATGAACGTACATTGATAGATCTTAGTCTGCTTAATGCCAAAAGGTGTATAGCTTTATTTTGGAAAAAAACATGTAGACCAAGAGGCACTTTCGTGTTACGGCAGATGCTGTCTGCTCTGCCACTAGAGAGGATTACATATGTGCTAAAAGGCAAACAAGAACTATTTGAGAATATCTGGAATACTTTTATTGAATATGCCAAAGATTTGGATTTAACAGATGACAATGACTGAGATGTGTGGACACTGCAGTTCACTTCTGGACAATAATTTGTATCACCGGATTTGTACAACTCATTTATTTTATTTTATATCTTTTATTTTAAAGAAAAGTGATGAATGTTTGTAGACTGTTGCATTGTACAGTGATGGCTTTCTGATAGGCATTGTGGTTGTTTGTCTTGTGTTTGTATACACAAAACTTAATAAATATATTCTGGCAAAAAATAATCATGTTCTACTCTGTCAAAGGCCTTTTCAAAATCCAAACTAATAACATATCCATCCTTGTTTTTTTCTTTCATGTACCTTACTCTATCTATTATACTTATTGTTGTGTCTGCTATGTCCTTCCCTTTCACTCCATATAGTTGATTTGTTTTGATTATGGTTGGCATTACCTCTTTCAATCTGTTGGCTAAAAGTTTTGTTAAAATTTTCAAATCAGTATTCAACATTGTGATTGGTCTATAATTTTTAAAATCCACTTTTTCTCCTTTTCTTTTATATATCAACTTAATTAATCCCATCCCCATTCTCTGATTCATTTCATCTTTCTTAAAAGTCTCTTCATATACTTCTTTTAAAATATCAGTTAAAAAATCCTTAAAAGTTATATAAAATTCATTCCCAAAGCATAAATACCTGGGCTTTTCCTTTTATTCAGTTCACGTATTGCTCTTTTTATCTCTTCTTCTCTTATCTCTAGGTCACACTCTTTTTTGTCATCCTCTCCTACTTTGGTCTTTATTTGTTTCAATAATTCTAGTTTTTCTTCCTCCTTTATTCCTTCTGCTTTAAATAGCTTTCCATAATATGCTTTTATTGCTTTTAGTATCTCTTCATTTGTTTCCACTATCTCTCCATCTTCCCTTTGTATTCTTTTAATTGTTTGTGACATTCCCCTTCTTTCCAAAGTCAAAGAAAAACTTAGTACATTTCTCTCCTTCCACTGTATACTATGCTTTACTTCTTAATCGTGCCCCATTATATTTCTTCTTTCTATTTCTTTCAGTTTTCTCTCCTTCCACTGTATACTTTGCAGTAGTGTTAACATACACCATGTGTCAAAATGTCAATCAAACTATGATTATGACATGATTTATGGCTCTCTGGTTTGGGTTGCTGTCGCTCATGACTGACAGTGCGTCTGTATCAAGAAAACAGCGCTGATTTACGACGCGCGCTGGTGTAAGGATGGTGCCAGTATGTCTGGTCGACCCCTCAATGTGACAAAAGGCCCTCTTGGGAATTAACACTTGAACTATCTCTTGAATATGTAACTCCCTCTTGCATATGTAACAGGAACATCTGAGACGCAGCACACAGTACAGTTCACACTTCACCCACACTATCTCCCCTGCATCCCCCTCCTCCTCACCTGAAATACACTGAAACCTTATGCAATGTTATGTGTGTACAAAAATGTAACTACTCATGTTTGGTGTCTTTTTATAGTGTCACATGCGTCTGGTAACATGGTCTCATTCTCCCAACTATGATGAAGAGCTAAAAGAAATTATGAAATGTGAGAAAAGTGATGTGTCCCATAATAGCCTCATTCAAACTACCTCCTGTATGTAAAATCAGGCAGACCTCACAGTGTGAGCCCCTGAATAGACAACCACAATCTAATTATAATGACAGACACCAACATTTGGTATGAATCTAATTATCTGGGTTTATAAGGAAAAGCAGCAGAAATGTTCGGGGAGTCTGTAGGTTGACTGCCCACACAACCGCTGTGTGTAATTTTGTTGACAGGTAATAATTTCTACAAATTCTGTGATTTCTGAATTGATATGCTTAACTGATGATTTTATCCTCTGAATTGGATTTGAAATGATTACATCATTACCTGATCAATAAATTGTAAACGTTTGATTTTATTCTAACCGACTCTGAGAATTGTTTTCCCCCGAGTAGATTATAGGATTCGTATATTTCCACAAGTTTGCGTCAGAGTTTAGTGACGACTAATATCTGATATCAGATTCAAGTGTACTTGAATGAGGAGACGGGTAGTTTCCGTCTAGAATCAGCTAATGCTGTTTGATCTAGATTTGGGTACGTCTAAATACCTCTGTTCTAATTTAATGTTACTTTAGATAAGTGCACGCTGGTAAAGTAAGTTATTGAATTAGTTCCTGAGGTGGCATTCAAGGGGGCTGTGTATATGTCTTCGATTGTGTACGTGTGAATTACGGCAAATCCCAGACATTCAGCCAATTACCTCTGTTTTGATAATCGGAAACTGACGAGATTGTGCCGGAGACCTGGTGAGGAACTCGAAGTGATATAGTTTCCTGATCTGAGCGGATAAAACATAATCAGAGTTTAAAGAATAAACAAACCTTCGCTAACGTTTATTGATGCACGGATATCATTAAAAACCTTTTCATTTATGGAGTCAGATAATAACGAGATAATACATGAGAAAATATTTTGCATTTAATCTTGTTGTGTTGCGTGAAAGGAAAGGCAAGTAATACGCAGAATACCTTCACCGTATTATTGGAAATCCCCCATTGGACCAATAGACGGCCTTACACTGGCGTCCGTATGTCTAGGAAGCTTGGCGTCGTCCTCCTGTGGTGATATCCGGGAGACTTTTAAGGTGTCTGTCCGTATGTTTCCGGGGTCTATTGCATCTTTAGATGTTGACTATAGGTGTTATAACGTGTGTTAATTATGTCGGCGGGCATGCCCAGGAGTTCACACATACACCGAGCCGAACAGACCGCGTCAGGCCTTTTTTTCAAACTATTTTCCGAGCCAGATTGTGTTGTTTTGAAACGTGAGTGCAAGAAGATGGATGCCTGTCTTAACAGTAAGTGTGTTTTATTATTTAGTAATATTATTAAGAAGCTTTATCTGTTTATATGAGAGTCACTGTTCTATTGTGTTACTTAAATAGGTTATCTGCGCTTCAGGTGAGGCTAGTTTTGAGGAACTTAAATTCCTGAATCACGCGACTGGTATGTAATTACGTTTTATGTTTAAATATTGCATAGAGTGTGTGTGTGTGTGTGTGTGTGTGCCACAGTAGGATGTAGTACCTGAACTATAGGTTTGTGTTAATACCTAAGACAAAGAATCAAATCGTTTATCTAACTCACTGTGAAGGTGTTTACAAGTGGAACTGGCGTGGGAAGAGTGCACCCTAAATGGGGTTTGTTAATGGTTTTACGACAGTTGCTTAGGCTAGCCTAGATGTTTAAAGAATGACACTTCATCAAAAGCTTTCTGGCGATTCTCTGGGACCTCACACACAAAAACATCATATTAGTGTATATCAATTTGGTCGTTACTTTTGTTATTAAAAGAAACATTTTTAAAGAAAATGTTTTAGTTTTTAACCCATCCCATTTTGTGTGTGTGTGTGTGTGTTCGTGTCATCCTCATCCGGTCGTGTCATCCGCATATTGGTGTATCACACTCTCACAACTGTTTGGCATTTGAATACCCCTTATCTTTTTGTCTGCTCGAATCATTATTGCTAACGGTTCAACCGAGATTGAATATAGCAATGCAGACATTGGACATCCTTGTCTCATTGACCTCTCAAGCGGAAATGGGTCTGTCAAAACTCCATTTACTTTCACACAACTTTGCGCTTTACTGTATAACAGATTTATCCATTCCAGCATTCAATTTCCAAACCCAAATTTCCTCATTGTTTGTTCCAAATAATCGTGTTCCACTCTATCGAATGCCTTGTTTAAATCTACACATAAAATTATTCCGCCTTCCCCCATCCTCCCCCATCCTGCACACAACATCTCTTATTGTACAAACTGTGTCGGTTATATCCCTTCCTGGGATGCTATAGGCCTGATTTGGTGCTATTATGGTCCCTATGACTTTCTTTAGCCTATTTGCTAAAATCTTTGTTAAAATTTTATACTCTGTATTTAAAAGACTTAGAGGCCTATAATTTTCTACTTTGAGCGGACTCCCTTTATTTTTATAAAGAATCGTTATCATCCCTGTACACATAGATTTTGGAACTTCTTTTTTGTCCTCCATCTCCGTATACATTCTCAACAATATTGGTGCCAAAATTTTCATAAAAGTTTGATAAAATTCATGTGTTAGACCATCCGCTCCTGGGCTTTTATTTGACTTTGATTTTTATTTGATTTGTCTGTCTGATTGCTGCTTCTACCTCTTCTAGAGTTATGTCTCCCTCGCACAACTCCCTATCCCCATCCTTAAGACCTATATTTACATGATCTAATACCTTATCTATATCTTCTTGTTTTATATTCCCTTTCTTAAATACATTTCTATAAAACTCTTCTACCCTTTCTATTATTTCTACATAGTCCTCAACTTTTTCCCCCTCTCCATTTTCCAACTCCGTAATGAACTTCCTCCCGTTTTTTCTTCTCTAAATTCATAAAATATTTTGTACATCTTTCTCCTTCTAAAACATATTGTGCCCTGCTTCTTATTTTTGCACCTTCACATTTTTCTTTTTCACACACCTCAATTTCTGCTTTTATCTGACAATAATTTTCCTTTGTATATTCAGGATTATTTTCAATTTTCCCGGCTTCTTCTTCCAATAACCTATACATATTGCCTAGTTTACATTTTCTCATGTGATTCCTCTGTTTAGAATATCTAATACTAACTTTTTTTATTTCCTTTTTTAATATACCCCACCATTTACATATATTTTCTTCGGATAAGTAGTTTTCCATTTCATCTTTAATACATTTCTCTACTCTTCTTCTGTACGCATCTTCCTTTAATAAGGCAGAACTTAGACACCACGTACCCCCACGTTTTATTTTTGAGTTTTCCCATAATTTCACTGTCATAACTGCATGGTCACTTATACCTGTAAAATTATAACATACATTCTTTATATTTTGTAAAATGTCCCTTTTCACCAGACATAGATCTATTCTACTTTGCTTTAGTTCACCCATCACCATTTGCCTCCTTGAAAATTCTCTCTTGAAAGGGTTTTCCTCCCTCCAGGCATCTACCATATCTTTACTCTGCATTAACATTTTTAAACATTTTCTAGAAGTATCTTCTTTATACTCCATGTTTTTAGCCATGTCTAGTCTTGTACATTTCACATTAAAATCTCCCACCACTATACAATTCTCAATACATAAAGTTTTCAACATCATAAAAACCTCTTTTCTTTCAGTTTCCACATTTGGAGCATACACGTTAACTAGTCTATATTTATCATTTTGAAGTGTAAAATCAATCCCTAACACCCTCCCCTCACCATCATTTTGTATTTGTTTTATATTGCACATCCACCCTTCTCTAATCAAAACTGCTACTCCACGGGCTTTTTGTGTGCATGATTAACGTATATCTCTTTGTCTAAAATCCTTTTTATTTCACCCATTATATTGTCTGTCCAGTGCGTCTCTTGCAGACATACTACTTGTGCATTCAATACACTTATCACTTGTTTAAACTTGTCCATATCCCTCAGACCATTACAGTTCAAGCATGCAATGCTTAATACTTCATTCATTATAAAAATAATAGAAAATAATAACATAAACATAAATGTGTCTCATGATTAGATTAACGTCTTACTTTTTGGTGTTGCCTTCTCCACCTTCCCCCTTTTTCCTCTTAAGCACATTTGAGAGCGTTTCTTTTGTCCCTGTTGTGTCCATTATGTCCACCAAGATCCTCCTGTACAATCATCTCTTCTTCCCCTTCTCCTTCTCCTGTTCCTCCTTGTACTCCCGCCGACACTCCTTCTTTTCTCAATCCTCCTTCTCGTTGGCTTTTGCTCTCATCCCTCTTATCTCTCCCACCACCGCTGGTTGACATTTCGTTTTCCATCCCAGCTCTTGCGTTATTCCGCCCTCCGCTACTTTTCCCAGATCCTCCTGCTTCCAGAATGCCTTCCAGCTCACTCCACTCCTCACCTCCATCCTCACCACTTGATATTTGGGTCTCTCCCACTTCACCATACAGATCAATAGAGTCTCCCGCCTTCTCCCTGTCGTCATCTTCTGCTCTGTTGCACACACACAGGTTATTTTCCTTCCAGCACACAGTACAGTTCCCTTCGTTGCACTCCCGTGCATAATGCACTTGTAGCACTTGAAATTCGGACATTCTTTGACAATATGTCCTGGCTGTATGCACAGGCGACACACCTTTACTTGCCTGTCGTGCAACACCCGAAAGTGCTCTGTTCCACCCACAGTTTCAAACTTTGTCGAGTACGGAAGAGATTTTACCTTCTCCGTAAACTTGACTTTTAGGAACCTCGTCCCATCAGCAATTCCAGTCCCTGGCCACATCCTCCTTTTAACTGTAGTGTTACTCCCCAGTCTATTAGCTTCTTTATTATCTCCTCGTCCGTTATGTACGTGGGTAGGTTCAAAAAAGAAACCACAGTCTCACAGTTATTTATCTCCTTTGCCAGTAAGCTCCCACTTCGGACTTTTATTCCATCAAGCAACTTCTTCTTCCCTTTCTCCTCATTCATGGTCAATTCATACTCCTTGGGATTTTTGTATCTGCAGCCAATGACTTCACCACACTCTTCTTTTACTTTCCATCATTGTAATTCTTTCATTTCCAACAATCTCTACCATCACTGTTAGTTTCTTCTCATAACTTCGACCTGTTTCTTTGTTTCCATCTTCCATTCTCCTCACCGACCCATTGTCTTTCTCTTTGTTTACCTCCATCCTGCCCATAGCTCCTCACGGTTAGCTTCACCTCCAGAAGCACCCCAAACAGCAGAGCGCTGTTTGGGGAGAGAACCCACACCAACTTATAAACTTCTTAAATTATATCCCAGTCTCAAATCAGAAAAAAATAAAATAAAAAAAGAAAGAGTTTCTCCAAACAAACTTTCCAAACTTTCCCGCACTGAATCCACTAACTTCCTGTTCAGCTCGCTAGCGCTACCAAGGTGGTATGGCCGTAAGTGAAAACTGCTGCCAAAATTGGGCTATTTAAAAGGTTAGAACATTAGTCAAGTAAACTAAAAAGCTTACAGCACCTGGTATTCCCAGGCGTTCCCCTCCGAGGGAACTCCGCTGCGTCGAGAATCGACACTATGGGGAATGCCTTCGGCATGACGCGTCTGAAGTCAATAATTCAATCTTGATTGGCGTAGCGCAATCGCGTCACTCGTGACGTCGCATGTGACGGTGATCCGGAAGCTATAAAAGGTCACAGGAAACAGTGAATGTCAGCTTCTGGTCTTCAGCAAGCTTTCTGTGTCAACCTGTTTGTCTTATTTGGTGTTGTCTGTCACTCTGATATATATAGGCTATATATATTATAGCGAACAATAAGGAGAAACTATTCAGAATGTGCGTCCCCTTGCCTGATATTTAAGCGAGGGTGACGCACACTCTGTGAAGTTTGTCTGGGAGCGGAGCATGCACTGACAGCGCTCGAGGGCGCTGTTGTGTGCAAAGTGTTATTCAGTTACCTATGAAAAAAAAAAAAAGCTCCGCTCCCATTTGAGCCTGTTCGATCAAATAGATCAGGCTCGCGTTTCCAGTGCATCAGGTCTCGCGTCTGTCGAGTCATGGAGCCTGTATGCATTGGATTCGCACGTGGGGCTGGCATATAATACTGAGACGGTTGCGACCCTTTCTCAGTGTTTATGTACCAGCTTCACTGGTCTCGCGCACGGCTCAGAAGCCCGCACTGCGGCTTCTTCCGACCGTGTTAAAGACCCGGTATTTGATTTTTTTGGCTCTGAGTTAGATATTCTCTACACAGAATCATGTGGATATGGGGATTCGCCACCCCATATTCCCGTTATTGAGGAGTTTCTGGAGGTTGTAAACCAGGGCACTGGCTAAATCAAATGTTTTATGGCCAGTTAATAAGCAGGAAGCGACTAAAAAAAAAAAAAAATGAATGAATGAGCGCTTCCTGCAGACCTAGTCACAATCTTCATGTCAGAGCCTTCCCTTTTTCTCTGATCTCCTTACTGAGGTATTGAGATCGTGGGAAGAATCAGGTTCATCTCATTTATGTTCCCCCTTGTATACATTTACATCTAATGAGAATGGTTATGAGGTGATGCCTCGAGTAGAGGAATATTTTGCGAGATATTTCTCCCCGACATTGCATCACCCCTGATAGCTCAGACATTTCCCTCAAATTTCGTTCGAATTTGTTAGGGAAAGCATGGCGATGGGTCTAGGATTATGGCTGCATTTAATTCTATGAAATTTAAATGGTGAAATATCTGTCTTTAAAAAGTGAGATATTTTAATTCAGTCTACCATCCAGATAATTTTTCACTTATTCAAGTGTTAAATATGGCTCCATTTAATTTTGAGGAATTAAAATGAGCAACAAACGTCGAAAGTCGATTTTCCCTGCCGGTCATCCGCTTCAGGGTATCGAAAACGAGACGAAAATAGCAGGGCTCTGTGCAGCCCTCAGGAAATCGATGTTTCCAGCGTCAAGTACGCTTCGGGACACATCGGTTTTCAGCGAATGCACGCTTCAAAAAATGTCCGCCACAAGGCTTGCGGCCAGGCGGTGTTCGCGTCCGCTCATCGGAAACGGTTCTCGATTATTCCCTGCCGGTCTTCCGCTTCAGGGTGTCGAGAACAAATCCGAAAGAGCCTCCCCTCCGGGGAGCCCTCAGGAAATCGATGTCGGCTTTCCGCTGCCAAGTGCACTTCGGGACGCATCGTTTTCCAGCGAACATATGCTGCACTGTCCGCCCCACAGGCTTGCGGCCAGGCAGTGTTCGCGTCCGCTCATCGGAAACTGTTTTCGATTATTCCCTGCCGGTCTTCCGCTTCAGGGTGTCGAGAACGAAACCGAAAGAGCCTTCCATCTGGAGAGCCCTATGCAGCACTAGTCGTCTCAGAGACATTTATGGCTAAATCCCTTGGGGATCGGGGAAAAGGACACCCCGCGGAGCCTTCAGGGAATCGATGTTGCTTCCCGCCGCCAAGTGCGCCTCGGGACGCATCGACTTCCAGCGAATGTATTAAACACAGTGTTCCTGTAACATCTAACTCATTCGCTACCTCTCATGAGGCCTGTAGAGAAAATTATTCGGTTAGTTCCTGCCAGAAAAGTGCTTCAGGTCACCGAAAATATTACGACTCCTGGGGTCAGTCCTGAGAGACTGATCCCCCTAGTAGATTATTTAGACGCCTGGAAGGGCCTTCAAAATATATCTCAGTGGGTCCTGAATACAGTTGAGAAAGGATATAGAATCCAGTTCCAGTATAGACCACCTAGATTCAGTGGTGTTATTCATACACTGGTATCTCCTGATCAGGAACAGGTGATGGAACAAGTCCCCCACCAGAAGGAGTCCGGGTTCTACAGCCGTTACTTCATAGTTCTTAAAAAGGATGGTGGGCTGCGTCTCATTATAGATCTAAGGATAGTGAACAATCTTTGAGGAGATTTTAATTCAAAATGCTAACTATACCTTGATCGTTCAACAAATCAGATCCGAGGACTGGTTTGTGACGATAGATCTTAGGATGCTTATTTTCATATTCCATCATCCCACATCATAGGAGGTTCCTTAGATTCGCTTTTGGGGGTAAAGCTTATCATTGCAGGGTTCTTCCTTTTGGCCTAGCCTTATCTCCTCGCACCTTTACTAAATGTATGGATGCTTCCCTTGCTCCATTTGGGACTTCAGGGGATTCGTATCCTAAATTATATAGATGACTAGCTCATTAAACTGGGTGTCAGAAGAACTGACGATTCAACATCGAGATGTTGTTTTGCGTCATCTGAGGTGCTTGGTGTTGAGACTAAAATGTAAAGAAAAGTTCCTTAACTCCTCTTCAGAGAACTACGTTCCTGGGAGTAGAGTGGGACTCAGTCACGATGCGGGCACAATTGTCTCCTGCTCGTACAAATACTATCCTAACCACAATGGAGAGTATTAGGTTAGGCCAGGCCATCACTGTCAAACACACCCAAGGGGTTTTTAGGCCTCATGGTGGCAGCTTCCATCGTAATTCCTTTTGGTCTGCTCCATATGAGGACCTTGCAGTGGTGGCTCCGGACCAGAGGGTTTTCCCCGAGGGGGAACCCTTTTCGCACGATCAAAGTAACGCGCAGATGCCTTCGTTCTTTGGTCATGTGGAAGAAACCATGGTTCCTGTTTCAAGGCCGGTTCTGGGAGCACCGTGTCAGAGAAAGTCTTTGACCACGGATGCATCCTTCACAGGCTGGTGTACGGTTATGGAGGGCCGTTACACCCGAGGTGCTTGGAGGGGCCATCATCTCTCATGGCATATTAATTGCTTGGAGATGTTGGCCGTATTCTTGCCCTGAGGCACTTCCTGGCAGACCTCAGAGGTCATCATGTTCTTGTTAGGACATACAATATGTCGGTGGTCTCTTATATCAACCGCCATGGAGGTCTGAAATCGCGCCGTCTTTCTAGACTGGCACATCAGATCCTTCTGTGGTCCCAGGATAAATGTATCTCTGTCAGATCCATTCATATTCCTGGGGTTGATAATGTGGGAGCAGATATCCTGTCGAGGCAGGGGCTGAGGCCCGGGGAAGGGCGACTCCACCCTGAAGTAGTTGAGCTCATATGGAGAGAGTTTGGCCAGGCGGAGGTTGACCTGTTCGCCTCTCATGAGAACATTCACTGCCCGCCCTGGTTCTCTCACATCCAGCTCCTTTGGGCCTGGATGCCATGGTACAGATGTGGCCTAGGTCACGTCTGTACGCTTTCCCCTGATCGTTCTGCTCCCTGGGGTTCTAGAAAGGGTCAGGAGGTACGGTGTGAGCCTACTCCTTGTAGCTCCGTACTGGCTGGCCCGAATTTGTTTTTCGGACCTTTTTAGTCTCTTGGTGAGTCCTCCCTGGCAAGTCCCTATTAGGAGAGATTTTCTTTCACAGGCCGTTGGTACAATATGTCTTCTACGGCCGGAGTTATGGAGACTATGGGTCTGGCCCCTGAGGGGGTCTAACCGGTAAATAGGTGCCCTTTCCACCGAGGTGGTTAGGTCATCCATTCTAGAACCCCACTCTACTAGGAACTAGATATTGGTTAGTGACAGCATTGAACCCAGTTAATTACTGCCCGCTGGCTTCAGTACTGGTGTTCCATTCTGTTCTCTAACGGGATCGCCCGTTCACGTTTAGGGCCTCTGTGGCGGCCTCAGAGCCCTCCGCAAGCCTCTAAGGGTGAGCATGTACGGACATTCCCAATAAAACTCCATGTTCCTGTAGATTGGAGGATGAATCCTGTCATCCAGCCTATTGGCATCAGGCTGACGGGTTATCCCTGGCACCCGCCATGTCCTGTGGATGCGATATATGAGAATATATAAGAATCTGTTGAGTGTTGCCCCCCCTTACTTAATGGTGTGGGAGCCACTCTACCTTATTTCTGCCCTGGCACTGAGGTGCCTGTAGGCAGTATCATGATTCTTCGGAAATTCATCATATAAGAATCTATTTGAGTCTGCTTCCTGCTCCCTGGAAGAGTGGTGGTGCTGCCCCCTCTTACGTGATGACGTGGGAGCCACTCTACTTTATTTCTGCCTTGACACTGAGGTGCCTTTAGGCAATATCATGATTCTTCAGGTAATCCATCCTCCATCGCATGTGTCGGATGGTCAAGGTCATAGCCTTGAGGGCCCTATGTTAGGCCTCAGGCTGTAAGGAGTCAAATCTATCTAGATATGTATCAAGGGCTAGGAGCTATTCCCCTTTTATCAATTAGACAGTTGATTATCTGCGGAAACCTCTCATAAACGATGTACGTGGTGCGCTTTGGCCTTCACCTCTCATCTAATATTCCTTTACTGTCTGGGGTTCCCATCCATGGGGTCCGTTGAGCCACCGGCTCCAGACCTACCCTTCTTACATCAAACCTTATGACAATCTAGGTTGGATCTGCCTTCTCATTTCTATCGTCCGTGAGTGTGCCAGATGCTTCACACCAGGGCGTATCCTCTCAGTGTGGCGCAGTGGGCATTCCGTTCCCCATAGTGTCGATTCTCGACGCAGCGGAGTTCCCTCGGAGGGGAACGTCTCGGGTTACGTCTGTAACCCTCGTTCCCTGAGAAGGGAACGAACGCTGCGTCCCTCGGCCACACTTTTCGCGCTCCTGAGAACGACTTGCTTTGACCTATTAGAAGCTGACATTCACTGTTTCCTGTGACCTTTTATAGCTTCCGGATCACCGTCACATGCGACGTCACGAGTGACGCGATTGCGCTACGCCAATCAAGATTGAATTATTGACTTCAGACGCGTCATGCCGAAGGCATTCCCCATAGTGTCGATTCTCGACGCAGCGTTCGTTCCCTTCTCAGGGAACGAGGGTTACAGACGTAACCCGAGACGGTCTCACCAGGCCCGACCCTGCTTAGCTTCCGAGATCAGACCAAGTTGGCATGGCCGTAAGTGAAAACTGCTGCCAAGACATGGCTTTTTGAAGAAAGTCAGAGACTCTTTCAGGCTTTCTGAAGAAACAGAGACTAATTCAGGCATTTTGAAGAAACCCAGAGACCTTTTCAGGCTTTTTGAAAAAGCTCAGGGACTTTTTTTTTTTTTTTTACTAAAATGCTTACAGCACCTGGTATTCCCAGGCGGTCTCCCATCCAAGTACTAACCAGGCCCGACCCTGCTTACTTTCCGAGATCAGACGAGATTTTTTATTTATTTATTTATTCATTTCTTTTTTATTAAAAATAAATTACATTAAAATTACATAATTACACATATTCAAACATCTCCTAATAACAGCACTTTAAAATGATATAATTACACATATTCAAACATTTAAACATCTCCTGGTAACAGTACTTCAAAACCAGTCCAATTCCTCACAACATACGGATTATCATTTATGATACATTTATCAAATATTTCCATATTTTCCAGTGTTTTACAATAATCATATAAAATGTGTATTTCCTCCATCAAGATCTGCTTATATAATAAAACTATCGAAATTTATTTTTTCTTTTGTTTCATAATATTCCTCCTTCTCCATATAGCATATCTTGCAAGCGTTAACATAAAATTAAGAGCATACTTGTTTTTGGCCTTTCCATCAAATCCAAACAAAAACAATACATCCCATTCTTCCAATGTAGTAATGGCATCATACAACAAATCGCATACCATCTTTTTTAACATTTTTTTAAAAATCACTTAACTTTCCGCATTTCAAAAATAAATGCAAAACACCTTCCTTTTTCTCCAAACACACTTTACACAATTCATCTTGCGCTAACCTGCTTTTATATAAAATCATTTCTGTCATCATGCAATTGTGCCTTAATAAAAAATCAAAATTTTCCAAAACCGGACTTTTAAAATTCACTCTTACACTTTTCCATATTTTCGAAGCATCGAACGTGTCAAATAACTTCTCCCAATACTCTATCGCTTTAGGTTTTACAAAAACAGGCTTACATAAACAGGTGTAAAACATCTTGACCACACAATCGTTTAAAACAATCTTATCATCCCCCATTTTCAAAAAAACCTTTGGATTTTCATTCTCGCATTCTTTTTTTTCCTCAATTGCTTTTATCTAATATTCTGGAAGTGCTAACTTTAATTTTGTATATTGTTCTTAAATTTTCCTGCTGTCTTCTATATCTTCCTTTTCCTCCAGAGAGTCAATGATTGCTTGTGTAGGTAAAAATCCAGGTTTCACTTCATAAAATATGTCTTTAACTTGTCTAAAACCAACTTTAAACCAATTCCCATAAAACATTTGCTTCTTGCCTTTATTATTTTGATTTAAAAACAGGGGTTGCCGCAGATACTGTTTTCTCCCCTCAATCTCTACAATCAAATTATCATAAAACCGCTTCCAGAATCTCAACAGTTCTTTATAAAACTCAGGAATATTCCCTATCATATTATCCTTAAAAGCCATCCATAAAAAATCATCTCCTATTTGTCCACACTTATTAATAAAATAACTCATAACACATTTCCACGGGATATCTTTTTTGCTTAACTTTTTAACCATTTTAATCCTCATGCTTTAATCCACTATAAATCCTAATCCTCCATCTTCCACCTTTCCAATGATTGTATAATATGCAATTTTAGATGGCTTTCCATCCCAAAGAAACTTTAAAACCATAGTTTTTATTCTCTTTTATACCCAATTTGGTAAACAAACGACACTTAAAACGTACCACATTTTAGATAAAAACAGCGAATTTAAGACTTTCAGGAACAGTACTCTCTGTTTCCAAAAATGTAACCTTTTTTCCATTTTATTGACAACTTCTTTCCAATTTATTTCTCTATTTGTAATCTCATCACATCCAAGCGTAATGCCTAAAACTTTTATGTTGCTTTTTTGTTCTTTGAAGCACCAATTTATTCGTGGATCTTCCACTTTTCCAATCTTCATATATTCAGTTTTTTCCTTATTTACTTTTGCACCTGAACCTCGACAGTATTTATCCAAAATTCCCATAGCCCTTTCAACACTATTAGAATCTTTTAAAAACAAAGTGGTATCATCCGCATACTGAAAAATCTTTTGTTCTGTTTTATTACCTTCTACTAAAATGCCTTTTATTTCTTTTTCTCCCATTATCGCTAAACCTAACGGTTCAGCTACTAATGTGTATAGTAAAGCGGATAAGGGGCATCCTTGGCCTTATGGATCTATAGATTTCCACGTAATCTGTTAAAAAAACATTTATTTTAAAACAACTAAAAATATCTGTGTAAAAACATTTCATCCACTTTATAAAATTATTCCCAAAACCAAATCGTTTAATCAAATCAAATAAATATGTATGTTCCACCCTATCGAATGCCTTTTCTAGATCTATACTGAATAAAAAAAACATCCCCCTTTTTCTCTTTCATGTACCAAATTATGTCCCTAATGCTCATCACCGTGTCAGCTAGGTCTCTTCCTAATACGCCGTACGCCTGATTGGTTGTGATATGAGGAATTACTCTTTTAAGTCTATTTGCATTGCTAACATCTTTAAAAAGCTTATAAAATTGTGATGATAAAACATCTAGACCAGGACTTTTCCCATTACTTAATTGCATTATAGCTTCATTAATCTCCTCTTCTGTTATATCCGAATCACAATTTTTTTTTTTATTATCTTCTTTTACTTTCACTTTAATTTGATTTTAACAAGAATTCTTCATCTTCCTCATTAACTCCTTCCATCCTAAATAAAACACCATACAAATCCTGGACCGCTTTTAAAACCCCCTCCTTATCCCTTATGTTTTTACCTTCCAATGAAACATTCTTTATTAAATCAGCTTTTTGTCTAGTTTTTTTTTACTTCATAAAAAAAAAACTTTGTACTTCTTTTTCCTTCCACCGTATTTCTTATCTTGCTTCTGATTCTAGCACCCGCACATTTGTCCTCTTCCATTTTTTTAAGTTGATCTTCTAGCACTATTTTCCTAATGTCCATATTTCCTTCAATTACCTTTTTCATTTCATTTTCCCAATCTTTATTT
This sequence comes from Semotilus atromaculatus, assembly GCA_031834385.1. NCBI lineage: Eukaryota > Metazoa > Chordata > Actinopteri > Cypriniformes > Leuciscidae > Semotilus > Semotilus atromaculatus. The sequence continues at coordinate 20,277,850 of JAULUF010000050.1, forward strand.
AATTCTCTTTCTTTAGCTCTTGTTGCTTTCTGTATTTTCTTAGAACACTCTATAGATAATCTTTTAATGTCTGATTTTATATTGTCCCACCACACACATATTGCTTCATCATATAAAACATCATCTACACTATTAATAATTAAGTTTTCCATTTCCATTTGATAAATATCATTCTTTAAGAGTTCTGCGTTAACCACCCAAACACCTAGTCCTCTTTCTACTCCACTGAAATCCATCATTACATACAAAAAATCATGGTAGCTTCCACTATACATTTTATAAAAAACTCTTGAAATAAAATGCTCGAATCTTCTGTCACATAAAATAAAATCTATTCTACTTTGTTTTAAACTGTTATTCACCCACTGTCTTCTTGAATATTCTCTTTTGACTGTTTCTATCTCTCCATACATCTACTAATTTGTGTCTATCCATCATACATTTCAATTATTTTCTTCCAACATCAGCTCTATACACCATATGATCTTCCACATCTTTCCATTCTAAAACAGTATTCAAATCTCCTATAACAATGACATTCTTCCATCCATTGATTAAAATACTCAATTCTTTAAAAAAAGTGGCTCTTTCTGCATCTTCATTTGGAGCATGTATATTACATATTGTTATTTCCTCCCCCCCATCCATGATTTTGACAGTTAAAACCCTTCCATGGTTATCTTTAAATAGAACATTTGTTGATTCTACTACTCCCCTTCTGATGAGTATCGCCAAACCTTTTTTCTTATTTACATCATTACTACACCATATTTCTCCATCCCAACATTTTTTAAAATCATCTAGTATAGTTTCATTCCATCCAGTCTCTTGAATACATATTATATCACTTTGTTTTGTTAAAGTGATCACATTTTCAAACTTCCATTTAAATGACAACCCCCTAGCATTAATCGAGACCAAAGATAAATTACTCATAATGAAAAAATAAAAAACACAAACCAAAACAACCCATCATCCATATGTGGTCTCTTTATCTTCATTATTCTTATTTTCTCTTCTTATCTTTTGTTTCTTTAATACTCGTTCAATATTTATTTGTACTACTCTTGTCGTTTTACGACTTCTGTTCATACTGTCCGATGCTTTATTTTCAAACTCAGTTCTCTCATCTCTTACCTCCTCTTTATCCCACCGATCTTCAATTTCACTCAATGTTGCAACATCCATCTCTTTAGTTTGTCCATCATTACCAGTAACCCGTTGTAACTCAGTCTCTGCCATATACACTTCCATTTCTTTATCTCCGTGATCCTTTCTCCTCATGCAGTCCTCGTTTTCTTGTTGACATAGATCCTCTGAAATTCCATTCACCTCCTGTATGTCGCCTTCCCTTCTGCAACTGCTTGTCTCCTCCGTTTGGTCCTGCACCTCTGTCTCCATTTCTGAATTAGCCTCTTCTTCAGATTCACATGTGCAGATCATCCATGTCTTTTCACAGCTTTGGCACCGCAGGGCTTGACAGTCCCGCGCAAAATGCCCCTGTTCAAGACAATCTCTGCAGACATATTTCGGACAGTCCTTTTTTTCATGATCTGTGCTTGCACATATTCTGCATGTCTTAAGTTGGTCATCATGAATTACTCTGAAGTATTTTGGTCCTTCATCAGTATCAAACTTCACACTGTATGGCAAAGTCACAATGTCCTGTGGGAATTTTACCCTTAAGAACCTCGTTCCACCTGCAACAGTGGTGCCCGGATAATATCTCCTTCTTAACGGGAGAATTGGATTTACTCCCCAGTCCACCAGCTTCTGAATTATTTTATCATCTTTTATGTAGTTGGGCAAATGCAAAAAAGAGACCATTCTTTCAATTTCACATAACTTTTTGATCTTATAAAATTGTCCATCAACCAGTAATCCATCACTCAGTTTGTAACAGTCTGTCTGATTTTCCACTGTTAGTTCATAATCAAAATTACTCTTTTTTTTTTTTTTTTTTCTCAGTCCATAGAGTTTTCCAATTCCAGTCTTCTCTTCCACAGTCTTTATTATGGTTATTTTCTCTGGATCATTAACAGTCATCGTTAGTGTTGCTTCTTTTTTGTAGTCTCTCTGAAATTTCGATTGGCCTTTTATCTTTTTCATTGTCTCATTTCTTTGACCTTCTTCTCGTCTTCCATCCTTATAATGTCTTGATCGTTTACCTTGACTTGTTTGTAGCTCTTCTGTTCCTCTACTCCTTACCTCCACTCCATTCTTTTTTCTCCTCATGCCAACCATTGCCCATGTTTCGTTGTCATCTTTATCTTTTCCATTGTCATTTTCTTTGTTCCTTTCAGTGTAATCGTTATCCTCAGTCTCTTGGTCTAATATCCATTCCTGTTCCATAGCCATAGTATCAGTCATTTTGAAAACATAAAACCTCAGATAGTAAAACCTGCCTGAGGTTTAAACAAAACAAAACAAAATAAAAAATTAACCTATAAACTTAAAATATCAAACGAACTCACAATAAAGAAATATATATATATATATATATATATATATATATATATATATATATATATATAGGAGAGCATTTCTCTCTAAAACTGCCACCTCACACTTCCTGGATCGTACCAACTTCCCAGTCAGACGAGATCGGGCGTGCCCAAGGTGGTATGGCCGTAAGTGAAAACTGCTGCCAAATTCAGGCCTTTTGAAGAAAGTCAGAGACTCTTTCTGGCTTTTTGAAGAAACAGAGACTAATTCAGGCATTTTGAAGAAACCCAGAGACCTTTTCAGGCCTTTTGAAGAAAGTCAGAGACTCTTTCAGGCTTTCTGAAGAAAGTCAGAGACTCTTTCAGGCTTTCTGAAGAAAGTCAGAGACTCTTTCAGGCTTTCTGAAGAAAGTCAGAGACTCTTTCAGGCTTTCTGAAGAAACACAGAGAATATTTCAGGCATTTTGAAGAAACCTTTTCAGGCTTATTGAAAAAGCTCAGGGACTCTGAGCATTCCCAGGCGGTCTCCCATCCAAGTACTAACCAGGCCCGACCCTGCTTAGCTTCCGAGATCAGACGAGATCGGGCGTGCCCAAGGTGGTATGGCCGTAAGTGAAAACTGCTGCCAAAATTGGGCTATTTAAAAGGTTAGAACATTAGTCAAGTAAACTAAAAAGCTTACAGCACCTGGTATTCCCAGGCGGTCTCCCATCCAAGTACTAACCAGGCCCGGCCTTGCTTAGCTTCCGAGATCAGACGAGATCGGGCGTGCCCAAGGTGGTATGGCCGTAAGTGAAAACTGCTGCCAAAATTGGGCTATTTAAAAGGTTAGAACATTAGTCAAGTAAACTAAAAAGCTTACAGCACCTGGTATTTTCAGGCGGTCTCCCATCCAAGTACTAACCAGGCCCGACCCTGCTTAGCTTACGAGATCTGGCGTGCCTTTTTTTATTTTTATTTTTTTATTAAGAAATTTCAATCAATAAAATACAACAAAAATAAATACAATAAAAGATACAGATTTTCTTCTACTAACATCACTACATCACATATCATACAAAAATTAAAAAACTCCTTCACTTCCCGGCAGCTTCCACATTAGGTCTTTCAAGACACAACAAACTTTTGGTGTAAAAACATCATAAAAAGCATCCAACATATGTTCACATTTAAAATACACATACAATCGTTCAAAATATAATTCCGTTTTCCTTTTAAACACAGTCCAAACGTCCAACACAATTTTTTCCTTTTTAGCCACTATTCTTCTCTCCCATATTGCACTTTTCATTAGCATTACACACAGATTAATAAAACTTTTGTTTTGACACTTCTTTTCCCAACCAAACATCACCACTCTGAGGAGTGGGATGGAAATGGAATGGAATGGAACAGTCACATCTTTAATTAAACATTTACATTTCTTTAAAAATTCCTCCAATTCTTTACAATATAAAAACATATGTAAAATCCACTCTTCCTTTTCCTGGCACACTTTTGTAAGGTCCCCGCTAAATCGAACCAATGGCGGCATTCGATCAGCGGCGAAGGTCTCGCGCATGTTCCGTCCTTTCCAGGCTAAAGGGATTTTGGATTAAATGCAATACACTTTCTCATATGTATTAACTCGTTATTTCATCTGACTCCAAAAATGAAAAGGTTTTAATGATATCTGTGCATCATTAAATGTGAGCGAGTGTTTGACTATTCCTTGTAACCATTAGCTAAATGAACAATGTCAAAGTCAATTAGAATAATCAAATGTAACAATTTATTATGTCGGGTAAAGTATCATGCCAATTTCACAATCAGTTCAAAGATAATCAATACAATTACATCGAATGCTCTAGGATAAGAGAAATGCAAACCCAACATTTTAAGAAATACATGAGGCTGAGTTTTGGACACTCAACCTCATGGGCTCTCAGAATTACAGAGAAGCCTCGATCCTCCTGCTGCAGACCATTAAATAGCCTTAATCTTTTCACATGGAAAACCTGCTAATTTGCATTAAGTTACACCTCTTGGGGTGGGGGAAAAAAGACCATTTGCCTTTCTTTGAGTCAGTTATCTCTAAACTCTTAAAAACCTTAGTACCTTGTGTTTTACTCTTTGGGAATGAGACCATTGTACCAGTCACACTGAGACCTTTAAAATGATACTAAACACAATACTTAATCATTCACATTAAAACCATATATATTCTTGTGTGAGTTAAGTGTTACTGAGAGACAGAATGTTGTGGATAAGGTGAGACTTTTGTCTCAAAGAAGAGGGGGGAGGTCAAATGTTAATTTTCCCAGAAGATTCTTTGTTTCCTAAACCAGTGGTCATTCTTTAACCAGTTCTTCCAATTTCCAGCCTTACAGATCCCTCCTTGACCCCGTGGGTCACATTCGGACGAAAACTTACGGGGTCACAGTAAGGCGTTTGTTGAAATCCTTGAGATGTAATTCAAAAATTGTCTTTGCAATGTTAGCATCTGTAGAAGCTCAGAGAGCTGTGTTCACCTGCAGAACACCTGGCCTCACCAGGTGTGTAGCTTGAGTCCAGCAGGTGGATGAATGCATTCAGCTTTTCTTTCTGTGATCCGAACGAGGTTCATAGAGTCAATCTGGACCTTTTTGACTTGTTCAGTTGACGTGTCATGGAGAAACTTCTGCTTCTCTGGCACCTTCCCCATGATGATAATCTGACCCTCCTTGACCAATCCTGTCACCTCCAGCGGTGCGGTTGTCTGGGCAGACCTCAGTGGGTGAAGGGGTTCTCCTTGATTCCACACTGCTTTGTGTGAGACACCTGACAAGCATCTTAAATGTCCGCTTCACGATTGAGCACATATGAACTTCAAGTCGTAAAGGAAATGCATAGGAAAACATAATGCAACAAAACAAATCAAGTCATGTTCAATGTAAAATACCATGTTCATGTCAGCAAGTGTGAATGGTACATCTGGTCTCATATGTTCCTCAAGGTCAGGTAAGGTGGTCTCATTTTTAATATCCAATTCTTTCACCACTGATGATATTAAATGGTAGTGGAATTTAAATATTCTTGGTCTGACTTACTCAAAGGAAATGCAGCAAAAAGTCGGTGCATAATCAAATAATCAAATAAATGGTACGCATCAATACATCTTGTAATAACAATAATAATATTCAAATACAAAAATATGAAGAATCACTGTTTGTTCGGGAATCTTCCAATGCAAGCCACCTATGCAGATATAAGGAGTGACTTGGAACATGAATAATCATACAAGAATGGAGATTGTTCATTCCTTGCAACAGTTGTTTGTGTGTGTGTGTGTGTGTGTGTGAGAGAGAGAGAGTGTGTGTGTGTGGCTCAGTCACAGTCGATGACAGGTAAATTTTAAATGCTGTAATTTGTTGAAGCGCTCACACTTCAGATCTATTCGTTATTGATGATGTTTCTGTTATTATTGGTTTGTTGAGAAATCAGGGGCCCTCTGACCTTCCAACAACCCTAACAACAATCAGAAAGTTTGAACATTTTGAAACTTGAATAGCAGGTCTGTCTCTGCTTCATAATTTTTCATCATTGATTTGCGACTGTAGCCATTCATATGTATATTACAGTGTTTTCCCATGGGTTGGAAGAGTGTTGTGAACAGTATGTTATGATAAAAGTGATGTTATGTCATGGGATCAGCTTTCCCATCCTATGTGTGTGAAGCTATCCGCATCTGTCCGTGTGAAGATGCACAATAGATCTTTAGTGAAGTGACACTTTTGGACTCTGTCATCTTTATCTTCTTATGTGTCGTGTTCAACCTGGATAGACTTGATCTTTTCCAGGTGATGTTGATGTGAGGGTGTAGTGATGGAGGAGTGTGGGTTCATGTCTAGGAGATGGACAAATATAATCTATAACAATTGTGTTGCAAATTTAGTTCCAGTTCTAAACTGGTAGGCCATGCTAATGTAGTGATGTGCTACTGTGAGATGTAAATGGCCTTTGAAGTGTCGTTTCACCCGTCTCCCGTGTTTCAGGTTCTGTTCTAACAATCCCGCTGTCCTGGCGATCCAGGTGGAGTCCGGCCCGTCCTGGCATCCGTCCTCCGAGGAATTGCAGAAGTAAACCTGACAAAAGCAAATGCAGAGAGAACCACAGTTAATTCTGATGTTTTCAACAGTTTTAAATTCAGACATGTGGAATTCTTTTGCTTCCTCCATTGTGATTTTAATTCCCGTTGTCACATGAAACCGAGTTTCATTGACCAGGTCTGAATTACTGCCGTTGTTTCAGTGCAGTGCGCGACACCTTAAAGCTGCTCTTGCAGTCGAGCCTTCACAGTCTGCTGTGTCATGAGCATTAGAGATCCCAGTTCTGCTGGGGACATTTTGTCTGGCTTTACCTCAAGTTGCTTTCATTACAGCCAGATCTGTGGGCATAAATTAGTTCACCTGTTTTGGTGTGGTGTCGTTCACACATTTGGTTAGTGCAGATCTCTTGTGACCTGCTGGTTGGACCTGCTGGCTGTGGTACTTCTGTTCGATGTTTAGCTCACACCCTCCTTGTAAATATGCGTCCTTGATCAGTTTGCTATTACCTGTGCCACACTTCTGAGAGTGTTTTTTAAATGCAAAAATAAAAGCACACCTCCGTCCGCCCTTTTGGCACTGGGTAGTAGCTCAAGGGATTAATGTCACACTTCTCCAATTAATGCCCTGCTTGGCGTGGCGATTACAATATAATGTGTATTATAATTCGAGTTATAATACAATTATATTTAAGAATATAAGTGAAATTATATTGTTTTTGGTCTCTGAAGAGTCTCTGCTCGTTCTTGTATCAATACATTTGAATATGAAAAGGCTTTCTGGCTCAGGCTGATAAGATGTACATTTGCTGTTTCTCTTTTCTGTTTGCTAGGTTTCGAATACCTTTTCTTTTCATCTAGTCTTTTTAAAGACTATAAGAAAGCCAAGTGGCCATTTTAACGTTTGTTTACTCTTTTGAACTCTTAGTTTTAGTTTATCCGCTCAGATCAGGAAGCTATATCGCTCTGCAGTCCTTCTCTCAAGGCCGCACGACACATCCCCGTCAGTTCCAATAATCAATTCAGAGGTAATTTGACTAAATATCTGGGATCTGCCGTATTCACACGTACAATCAGAGATATGTATATAAGTCCCCTTGAACGTTAATGATATCCGTGCATCATTAAACGTTAGCGAAGGTTTGTTTATTCTTTAAACTCTGATTATGTTTTATCCGCTCAGATCAGGAAACTATATCATTTCGAGTTCCTCACCAGGTCTCCGGCACAATCTCGTCAGTTTCCGATTATCAAAACAGAGGTAATTGGCTGAATGTCTGGGATTTGCCGTAATTCACACGTACACAATCGAAGACATATACACAGCCCCCTTGAATGCCACCTCAGGAACTAATTCAATAACTTACTTTACCAGCGTGCACTTATCTAAAGTAACATTAAATTAGAACAGAGGTATTTAGACGTACCCAAATCTAGATCAAACAGCATTAGCTGATTCTAGACGGAAACTACCCGTCTCCTCATTCAAGTACACTTGAATCTGATATCAGATATTAGTCGTCACTAAACTCTGACGCAAACTTGTGGAAATATACAAATCCAATAATCTAGGGAAAAAACAGTCTTTCAGAGTCATTCAGAATTAATTCAAACGTAACCATTTACAAATTTTGTATGCGAAAAACAGCTCCCATAGAGTGGAGAGGTAAAGTGTACGTTCTCTAAAGCTTTGAATATGAAAAGGTTTTTGTTTTTGTTTCAGGATTAATGAGATGCACGTTCACTGTTTCTGATCTTCAAATTCAAATTGTGAATCACACAATAGCCTAGACACACGTGTTTAATTCAGTTTACACAGGACACATGGCCTAGAATACAACATCTACAGCCTTTACCTAAGTGATACAAACACACTTATAGTAAAGCAATCCTGTGCTTCATGAATAAACTTAAATTTAGCCTATGTGCATGCTGTAGCACAAACAACTAAAGTGTGTTCTATTAGCACAATGTGTTAAGCACAATTCCAAATTTGAAAATTAACAGAATTATTTCATGCTTTTTAATCCCATCGGTGTTAACGTGTAAGCTTTCAAATGCAATATAGAGATTTTAATGTTTTGAATGTGGCTTTGGCCCGCCACCAGTAGGCCGAACAAATAAGGGTTAAGCGTTGGACGCAGCATGGTCATTAGCATTTAGCATTAGCCTTGAGCGTTTTTGAAAGCAGCATGGTCATTAGCATTTAGCATTAGCCTTGAGCGTTTTTGAAAACAACATGGACAATAGCATTTAGTGTTATCCTTGATATTTGAGTTTTAGCCTGTAAATAATATCGTCATGTTTTCCCAAAATGTGCTTTTCATAAACAATGCATCGATTTTCCTTTTTATTTATAAAATCATGTGTTTTCCAATTGTTTACAAACTTAGAATTGTCCTTCTCTTTGCTCATTTCCACCACATTGTTCAAACAAAGCCAATGCAACAATGGAGAAAACACGCTGATTTCAAAACTTTAGCCTCTAATTTTACAGCTCTTCATCAAGTAAGTTAGGCTACCAGAAAATTATTTGGAAGATGTAATTCCAATTTTAGGTTTCGTTTCTTGTTGCTTAGGCAAACAAATATATCTTTAAAATCTATTAGGGTTTTCCTTCCTCATCTGCGCTGCCGTTATCACGTTCTCACGTGTTTCCGTTCTGGACTAAACAAAGCTAGGGCTTTCCGACCCGTAACAATGCAAACAACATTTTCACAACACTTCTAGAAAAGGGCAGAAAAAGTTGACTTACCACAGCGCAGAAGACAGAAGATTTTCAAACCTCGTGTTGATTTTAAAATCCCCATACTTTTCTGGAAAGACGTTTCTCAAGAAATCCATTTGTTGCGAGATCACGTCGCGGTCACCATTTTGTAAGGTCCCCGCTAAATCAAACCAATGGCGGCATTCGATCAGCGGCGAAGGTCTCGCGCATGTTCCGTCCTTTCCAGGCTAAAGGGATTTTGGATTAAATGCAATACACTTTCTCATATGTATTAACTCGTTATTTCATCTGACTCCAAAAATGAAAAGGTTTTAATGATATCTGTGCATCATTAAATGTGAGCGAGTGTTTGACTATTCCTTGTAACCATTAGCTAAATGAACAATGTCAAAGTCAATTAGAATAATCAAATGTAACAATTTATTATGTCGGGTAAAGTATCATGCCAATTTCACAATCAGTTCAAAGATAATCAATACAATTACATCGAATGCTCTAGGATAAGAGAAATGCAAACCCAACATTTTAAGAAATACATGAGGCTGAGTTTTGGACACTCAACCTCATGGGCTCTCAGAATTACAGAGAAGCCTCGATCCTCCTGCTGCAGACCATTAAATAGCCTTAATCTTTTCACATGGAAAACCTGCTAATTTGCATTAAGTTACACCTCTTGGGGTGGGGGGAAAAAAGACCATTTGCCTTTCTTTGAGTCAGTTATCTCTAAACTCTTAAAAACCTTAGTACCTTGTGTTTTACTCTTTGGGAATGAGACCATTGTACCAGTCACACTGAGACCTTTAAAATGATACTAAACACAATACTTAATCATTCACATTAAAACCATATACATTCTTGTGTGAGTTAAGTGTTACTGAGAGACAGAATGTTGTGGATAAGGTGAGACTTTTGTCTCAAGGAAGAGGGGGGAGGTCAAATGTTAATTTTCCCACAAGATTCTTTGTTTCCTAAACCAGTGGTCATTCTTTAACCAGTTCTTCCAATTTCCAGCCTTACACTTTACACAGAGCGTTTTGCTCCATTCCTATTTTATTTAAAATTGCCTCAGTAAAAAACACTTTATGCCTTATAAAATATTCCAAACATCCCAGTTTTGTTTCCACACACCTCCCCCTCAAGTTTCTGCACCCAGTATCCATTTGCAATTGGCTCTTTAAACACACAATCTCCAAAAGAACAATAAATCATTTTCACAGTACATTCCTTAAAAATCATACAGTTTTTCCCCTAATTTCACATAAATACCTTTCTCTTTTGGCTCCTCTTCCATACTTTCTATTCTTTTAATCCACTCTTCGGGTATTACACTTTTAATAATTTCATATTTGTTTATTATTTCTTGTTTACTGTAATCCTCTTTTGCCTCCTCCATAGCATCCACAATAAATTGTGTCGGTAAAATCGCTTCTTTGAATTCATATAAAACATCTCTCACTCTCGTTATCCCCACTTCCATCCATTTCTTTAAAAACAATTCTTTTTCTTGTTTTAAAATGTTTTTGTTTAAGAACAGAGGTTGATTTAAAATGTTTTCTCTCCCATGTGGATCATATTCGACTTTGGCTAAAAATTTTCCCCAGGCACTAAAAATTTCTCTATAAAAACCCGGTAATCGTTCTGTCATCCAAATCTTCATTTTCATCCATAAAATTCCATCCCCCATGTTAAAATTCCCACATTTGTTTAAAAAAAAATTCATAGTCTTTTTCCACTCTGGCTTGTCCTCATCTTGTAGGTATTTCTTCACTACTTTGACTCTCAAACTATTTTTTCTTTGTTCCACATCTATTAAACCTAAACCCCCCTTGTCAGCTGCCCCTAGAATCGTGTTAAAAGCTATTCTTGCTGGTTTCCCCTCCCATAAAAAGTCAAGAAAACATTTCTTCAATCTCTTTTCCGTCCACAAAGGCATCTCCGACACACATAAAACATTCCATAACCTAGAAACCATTAAAACATTCAATATTAAAACCTTCCCTTTCAAGTTTAAAGTTCTCAATTTCCAAGAATGTAAACGTCTCTCTATTTCTGTTACTAGTTGCTCCCACATTTCATCTCTTACTTTCCTCTCATTTTTCCCCATTAAAACTCCTAAAATCCTAATTTCTTCCACTTCCTTGAAATTAAAAACATCCCTTAAAATAATTTCTTTACCAAATCTCATATATACTGTCTTATCTTCATTTAATTTACTCCCAGATCCTTTACAATATCCTTCTACAACCTTCATAACTTCTTTAACGCTCTCTTTTTCTTTTATTATTATCGTTGTGTCATCACAAATCAGCGATTTTAAAACATTCTGTTAAAAAAAGTTACATTTTATTCTTGTTAAAGCGCCCTCATATAAAATCTTAATCCATTTGATAAAATCTCCCCCAAAACCAAAACTCTTTAAAACATCAAATAAATACCCGTGTTCTACCCTATCAAAAGCTTTTTCAAAATCTAGACTAATAACGTAACCATCTTCCTTTTTTTCTTTCATGTACCATATTGTGTCCCTTATGCTCATTGTTATGTCCGCTATATCCCTCCCTTTTACTCCGTATGCTTGGTTTGTTTCAATTATACTTGGCATTACTTCCTTTAACCTATTTGCTAAAACCTTCGCTAAAATCTAAATATCTGTGTTCAGCATCGTGATCGGCCTGTAATTTTTTAAATCTACTTTTTCTCCTTTCTTTTTATAGATAAATTTTATTATCCCCATACTCATTCTTTCATTGACTACTTCTTTTTCAAATATTTCTTTAAAAACTTCATTTAAAATCTTTGTTAAAATCTCTTTAAAACATATATAAAATTCACTTCCCAAACCATCTATTCCTGGACTTTTCTTTTTATTCAGCTGCTGTATTGCTCTTCCTATCTCTTCTTCTCTGATTGTTTGATCGCATTCTTTTTTATCTTCCTCACTAATTTTTGCTTTTATCTGATTCAACAACTCCCTTTTTTCGTTTTCTTCTACACCCCTTGTACTAAAAAGATCTTCATAAAAATTCCTTATTTCTTCTAAAATCTTTTCATTCCCTTCTACAATGTCCCCATTTCTCCCTCTTATCTCTTTTATCGTTTCAGCTTTCCCTTTCTTTTTTTCCAAATCAAAAAAGAATTTTGTGCATTTTTCTCCCTCCACCGTATATTTAGCTTTGCTTCTTAACCTCGCCCCCTTATATCCTTTTTCCTCTATTTCTTTCAATTTATCCTCCATTTCCTTTATCTTTTGTATATCTTTATTTTCTTTATTCAATTCCACTTCCAAACTTTCCTTTATTTCTTTTTCTTTGTATCTTTTGCATTTGCGTATTATACTTAATCGATAATTTTTTTATAAAAAACTTTACGTTTTCCCACCATATTCTCTTATCTTCTACATACATTTCATTTTCTTTTTCTTTTTCTATAATTTCTTTAACCTTTAAGACATAATCTTCATTTCCTAACATTTTTGTATTTAACTAATGCAGCTAGAGGCTCTTCTGAAATGGCATACAGTAATGCAGATAGGGGACACCCCTGTCTCACTGACCTCTTTACTTCAAACTTATCTGTTAAAACCCCATTTATTTTTACACAGCTCTTTGCACTCCCATGTAGTTTCCTCACCCATCCCACCATTTTAACTCCAAATCCAAATTTCTCTAACACTCTAAACTCTTTCCCATCCAGTTTGATGTACTCTATTGCATCTCTTACTGTTGCTATCGTGTCTGCTATATCTCTGCCTGGTATGCTGTAACTCTGTGTTGGCTGCACTATACTCCCAATCACCCTTTTCACTCTATTAGCCAAAACTTTTGTCAATATTTTATAATCAACGTTGAGCAAGCTGATTGGTCTATAGTTCCCTATGTCTAACCTGCTCCCTCTTTTATAGACTAAAGCAATCACTCCCTCTACCATCCTGTTTTGTACTATCCCTGTTCTTTCTATCCCTTTAAATACTACCTCTACTAGTATTGGTGCTACCTCTTCCTTATATACTTTATACCACTCTATACCTATCCCATCACTTCCCGGACTTTTTCCGCTCCTTAAGCCTCCTATTGCCTCTATCACTTCTGCCTCCTCTATGTCCTTATCACACCAGTCTCCATCTTCCTTACTTAGGACATTATCTACGCTATCCAGTACCTCATCTATACTTTTCTCATCAATTCCTCTCCTTTTATATAACTCTTCATAAAATCCCTGCACTCTCTCCAAAATTTCTACATAATCATTTGTTGCCTTACCCTCTTATGTATTTATTTCGTTAATGTATGTTTTACTTTGTCTCCTTTTCTCTAGACCTAAAAAATACCCCATACTTTTTTCCCCTTCTAATGCATATTTTGCCTTGCTCCTTAAAATAGCTCCTCTACATTTCTCCATCTCATATTTATCTAGTGCCGTTTTAACTTCTATATATTTTTCCATACTGTATCCTTCTTCATCCTCTGCCCTCTCTAGCTCTTCTCTCAATCTTTCTCTCAACACCCTTTCTTCCTTTATCTTTTCCCTTCTTCTTTTCTTACTATATTTTATACTAATTTATTTAATTTGGTCTTTCATTGTCTCCCATCTCTCTCCTATTCCATCATCTAACTCACCATTACTTTTATATTCATCTATCGTCTCGCGTTCTCTATTTAATAAATCCTTCATCTGCATTTCATATTCCCCCTCCTCTATATATCCCGCATTCAATATCCACATCCCTCCTCCTACCTCTTCATTCCCTATCTTGATTTTGAACCTAACACCATCGTGATCACTTAAACTATTTTCTATATACCTTGTTCCATTTATATACTTGAGTATTTCTTCCTTTGCTAACACTAGATCTATTCTACTCTGTTTCATTATCCCTTCCTTTAGCTGTCTCCTAGAGAACTCTCTTTTTGCTGGATTTTCATATCTCCACACATCTATCTATCAATTGTCTCTTATTATCTCCATCAGCATTCCCCTCGACTTCTCCCACCTGAATTTTACCCCTTTCCCAACATCTAATCTACTGCATTTTATATTGAAGTCTCCCACTATAATACATTTTCCAACAATTGACCCTTTTAACTCATCTAAAATTTCTCTCCTGTCTAGTTCTATATTTGGAACATATATATTTATTAATCTGAAATCCACATCTTCATACCTAAACTCAACTATCAAAATTCTTCCTCTCTGATCTTTATATACTTCTCTTATATTTTCTACCCTGTCTTTTTTAATTAATATTGCCACGCCTCTTGCATTCTTAGCTCCGTTATTATAATATATATCCCCCCTCCATTCCTCTCTCATCTTTGTCACCTTATCCTCTTCCCAATTTGTTTCCTGTATACAAATAATATCGCTCCTAAACGTAAATAGTAGCTTTTTCATCTTAATTTTATCTCTCAAACCATTTATATTTATTGAGGTTACAGTGGCCATGAGAGCAAACCAGAAAACATATATCATAAAATAAAACATTTAAGCAAAAATCACATACCCGACCGTGGTCCTTTTATCTGTTCAGTCTGTTCTCCATCCGTCTCAGACTTTCTCTTTGCTCTCAGTCTTTTGATTTTTGCTTTCAGTCCTTCTTTTTCTTCATCTCTCTTTTTTACGCCACTGCTTTCTCTGATTTCTGATACAGTCTCTCTCTTTCTCTTCTTCACTTCTTTCCTCTTCATTGTTTTCTCTTTCCTCCTCCTCCTCTTCTTCTTCCTCTTCTTCTTTCTCCTCGCTCTCCCCCGATTGCTCCATCTTTTCCTCGCCATCATCCTCTTCACTGAAACTTTCAGCTCTATCTCGCCATTCCATTTTGTTCCTTTCTCCACCTCCCACAGCTCCATCAGTCCGTTGTATTTCCACATCCTCTGTTATCGTTTCTCCTTGTTCCTCCGTCAGAATATTGTTTCTTATTTCACTTTCTTCTTGTCCATCTATCCGCACTCTTCTTATTTCCATTCGGTCTTCACAATCCTTTGCATAATGTCCATTCTCACCACACTTAAAGCATTTAAATTCAGGGCACTCTCTAAATATGTGCCCTGGCTTGATGCAAAGTCTGCAAACGCGTATTTGCCTGTCGTGGATGACTCTAAAATATTTCGTGCCTCTCAGAGTCTCAAACTTTGTGGAATATGGGAGCGAACGTACCTGCTCCGTAAAACGAACTTTCAGAAATCACGTTCCATCCACAGTATCAGTTCCAGGCCAAGCGCGCCGTTTTATTGAGGAAAGCGGCTTTACACCCCACTCTTGCAGTTTGGAGAGTATCTTCTCGTCCTCCAAATACACGGGCAAGTTGATGAAAGAAACCACCATGTCATTGTTGACAATATCTCTGGCATGCACCATCACTCCTTTTATCCTCACCCCATCCATAAGCTTCTCTTTTCCTTCTTGGTTTTTCATTGTGAGTTCATAGATTCTTTCACCTCTCACTCTGCAACCAACCACCTCTCCACACTCCTCCTTCACTCCCTTCAATAAATCCATCATAGAGATTTTCTCCGTTCCTTCAACCTCCACCTCCACAGTTAGCTCCTTGCTGTATTTCTCTCTCAAATCTCTGTGCATTTGTAGCACAGGTGATTCAGCTACATACAGTAGTAGTGACAAGAGATACAATACATAACACACAATAGTGCTGATTTATGTTGATTTGATTAAAATTCATAATTTATCTGATTACAAAACAAGAAGAAAAAAATATGCCTGGAAAGAAAGAAACAAAAAAGAAATTTTGTATGTGTTTTAATTTATTTTTGAGTTTTTCATCTGGTTACATCATGCATGTGAAAATAGAGTACTGCCCCTTTAAGCGTGCTCTTTCTAGAACGTGCTCTCGGGCAGAGGGAGAATCGAATCCTCCATTTTGAGAAGAACTTTAAAGCAGAGCTCCTGTGGGTAATGTGTCTAAACATTGTTATTTTGAGACCAAATTTTTTTTATAAAAGACATCACTAAACAAGGATTTGGTCAGGTTTTTGTTCCTGTGGAAACAATTTCTGGATATTTCCTTTGATGGAGAGCCCCCATGGATCTGGACACTGGACGATCTGATTGAGTAACCTAAGTTAGGCCTAAACCCCGTTTTGTGAACTCTATTTCTTCAAATTTGAGGTGGGATCTTCACTCATATCTTTTTTTCTTCAATATTTTTCCTATCACTTGAGACAGTGATTAAAATTTTCCTGGATCAGATTCAAAGGACTGGACTTTTGTTTTTTTCCCTACAAATTCAGCTTGAATTTCATGGATTTATTTTATTTCATTTTTTGATTGATTGAGTTTTTATATCCATACCAAACTATTGGATGAATGTGAACAAAATGTATGTGACATGCCTATAAGTGTGAGGTTATTTATGAAGGTGCACCTATAGAGTTTTGTGAGATCTAACTCTTGTATATATTTTTTTCCATACCGGTATATTGTTCATTGTATTGATGTTATTTTTCTTGTGATTGTTCTTATTGAGTGGTTACAACCAATTTATTTCATTATTATCTTTCCATTGTAAATAGTAAATAGTCGGCTGATATAAAAATAAGTCCTGATTCATTTTATCTGTATATCTTTAAGCTACGATTATCTCAGGCTCCCTAGACGAACCTAGTGGTCCACAAAAATAGACACATTTCTCTGTTGTTTTCTTCTCTTTCTTTCCGCGCATCTGTTGCAGCTTTACTTGCCTCTTGCTGTTTTTGGATCCCTTTGCCTTCTCCTTTCATTTTCTCTCTCTCTTCTATATTTTTGCTGGTACTTTTGCTCATCATTGTTTGCTCTTTGTTTGCAGCCATGAGGTTCTTCCCCAGCATGGGACAATCAAAACCAAAAGGTCCCCCAAACAGCTTAAGCTGTTGGGGGCAGTTATCAGGATTAAACCTGACTTTCCAAAACAATTTCAAATCTATAAAACTCAAAATCAAATAAATAAAATAACCAGAAAATAGTAATTTTTAAACAAACACTGCTAAGCTTTTCCTTTGCCGCCTCACACTCTGGACTGACCACTATGCATGGCATAGTGGCCTTTCCAAGAAAGTCAGAGACTCTTTCAGGCTTTTTGAAGAAAGTCAGAGACTCTTTCAGGCTTTCTGAAGAAAGTCAGAGAATATTTCAGGCATTTTGAAGAACCCTTTTCAGGCTTTTTGAAAAAGCTCAGGGACTTAAGCTTTTTTTTTATTTTTTTTACTTAAAGGCATACTATGCAGAAATTGTGTTTTTGTCAAACAGCGACCCCCAGAGTCGCTGTGCAATACTTGCACTGTCGTAAATACACCCCCCACACTGTACACCGGTACCTGTTCGGTAGCAGGGATGGAAATTAACTTTTTTGTCCACCAGCCACTGTGACTGGTGGATTTCAAAATCTACCAGCCACTCAATGTTTTTACCAGCCACTTTCTTGTTTTTAACCGACAATGTGTAACTGCATGTGAAAATTAATACTACAAGATCTTCAATACTTAAGCAGTTTATTTAATCTCAAGTCTCAATGAAATACTGGCATTTTCTCTTTCTCTCTTATAGCCTACACACACAAACCATGAACTGATATTCATTTCAGTTCCCATATGAGGAAAAAACAATGTTACAGACGTGACCACTGTGAAAGCGGCACTAAAAGATGCTTAAAACTTTCACAGAGACAGAAAGCACAAAACCTTTCTTTAAAGTGAATTTCGTTTTGTATTAATTGTATCTTAATTTTAATCAATGTTTCATCAACCAATTGCCTGTATTTAATAAATAATAATTAAGTATAGCAGACGGTAGATAATCACGAAACGGAGGCGACGGCGCGTGAACTGGAGCTCGTCTCATAAATGAACCGAAACTCAGCGTATAAGGAAGCCTTGCCTCACAGACAGACATGTCTACTTTTAAACAGAACTATTAAAAACGAAAGAAAACAGACACAGACTGCTCTCTGCTTATGCAATTCGTATGAAATGTGCATTTCTCTCTTGCGCGTTCACTACTGCGAAGATCACGATCAGCATCGTCAACTTCATCTTTGCAACTGACACGGACAAAGAAAATACTTGTTTATTAATAAATAATTAAAATATCTTTTTGCTATAGTTTACATATTCATAATCATTACTTTTGCCTGTCATTTGTGACAGATTTTTGGAGCTTTCTTGGCAGCGCCACCCTTACATGAACTCGTCACCAGTTTTTTTGTTTTGTTTTTTTGTTAAGGATTTGTTTACTGTGTGTGTGATTAATTTAACGGAAAGCACATTCACTGCTAGTTGTCTTGCTAATCAGTGTCTGCTCGTTTATTCAAACTAATTTGTCCTAACAGACGAACGTTGCATGATGTTATTTTTATTTACCCGCCACGGTGGCCGGTAGGTGAGGCGAGTTTACCCGCAACAACACAAAATCACCCGCATTTGGCTGGTGGCGGGTGCTAATTTCCATCCCTGTTCAGTAGGATAGTAGCGTTGGTCATGGAACAGGCACAAGACACCGAAGATATTGACCAGGTAATGTTTCACGATTTCATAAAAATATTGGGCTATTGCATATACTGCATAGTCTACTGAACTAATGATGATGTTCAAAATTGTATAATATGTCTTATAATATAATATAAGTGTTAGACTACTTTATAATAATAAAGTAGCCTATCGCGTTTGGCAGCTTATAACGTTTTTACATGATTGCAGCTAAATCACAAGTAATAATAATAATAATAATTCATTACATTTATATAGCGCTTTTCTAGGCACTCAAAGCGCTTTACATAGAAGGGGGAATCTCCTCAACCACCACCAATGTGCAGCATCCACCTGGATGATGCGACGGCAGCCATATTGCGCCAGAACGCCCACCACACACCAGCTTACTGGTGGAGAGGAGACAGTGATGAAGCCAATCAGTATATGGGGATGATTAGGAGGCCATGATGGACAGAGGCCACTGGGCAGATTTGGTCAGGATGCCGGGGTAACACCCCTACTCTTTCGAAAGACATCCTGGGATTTTTAATGACCACAGAGAGTCAGGACCTCGGTTTAACATCTCATCCGAAGGACGGTGCTATTTTGACAGTATAGTGTCCCGATCACTATACTGGGGCGTTAGGACCCACACAGACCACAGGGATAGCGCCCCCTGCTGGCCTCACTAACACCCCTTCCAGCAGCAACCTGGTTTTCTCAGAAGGTCTCCCATCCAGGTACTAACCAGGCTCAGCCCTGCTTAGCTTCAGTGGGCAACCAGTCTTGGGCTACAGGGTGATATGGCTGCTGAAGTAAATAGCCTATAGTCTAGGCCTAATGTATAATTTCATTTATGTTTTTTGATTGTAATGTAAACATTACAAAATGCCTGATGACATCAATAAAGTTAAATGTACGTCGCATTATTTCATAACATTGGCCGTTATGATGCCATTAGACATGATTATTGCAATTTATCATAATAGTTTGCAAATTGTGCTCGTTTACACTAGATAATTATTTGAGATATTGACAACTGTTCTCATGATAATCGCAGGAATCAACGTCAACAGCGTTGTGCGGCAAGCTAGGCAATAAAACATATATAACGCAAAATATGATAATCGAAATCTAGCTAAACATATGTGGAAATTATTGGACTGGTCTAATTATCACCAATGAATGAATGAACAGCATCATAAAAACAATGGCATACTACAAGCAAGCGCAAGTTGCGCAACAACATACAACATATGACGCAAACAAGTTTACAAGTAAGATATTTACTTGCTAGTCCATCAACAAGATCGCCAGGTCAGAATCGCTGTTGCATCCAGTGCTACTTTTTAACTTGCGCCAACGAGTGAAAGCCTTCCTTTTCCTACTTTCTTCCTATCGCGTTTTCTTTGCTTTTTTCATCATCAGAAATGAGCGCAAGTGTCTTCGTGCTTCATATGTTGTTGTTGTGTGTGACGTCGTTGCCGTAAAGCAAGTTGCGATTCTCGCGAGATTTGTCAGGGGCGCCCCTCTCAGACTTGCATTGCTGGTATTTCCAGCGGCGACCCCCCCAAGCTTTACTACCAGGATGATTCGCCCTATTATGAGTTTGTTTACCACCGAAATTACTTTGAAGCTGTTATATTAAGGTAAAATTCCTGCATAGTATGCCTTTAAAAGCTTACAGCACCTGGTATTCCCAGGCGGTCTCCCATCCAAGTACTAACCAGGCCCGACCCTGCTTAGCTTCCGAGATCAAACGAGATCGGGCGTGCCTTTTTTTTTTTCTTTTTTTTTTTAATACACTAAAAGCTTACAGCACCTGGTATTCCCAGGCGGTCTCCCATCCAAGTACTAACCAGGCCCGACCCTGCTTAGCTTCCGAGATCAAACGAGATCGGGCGTGCCTTTTTTTTTTTTTTTTTGTCTTTTTTTTTTTTTTACGAGATCGGGCGTCCTTTTTTTTTTTTTTATAACCTGAAGTTTTACATTAAAAACAATATAAAGTACATTTATGTACATTCAATTTTCTATTAAGAAAACAAGCAATTACACTCTGTACAAAATACGTGTTACATGTAAGTTAATTTCATTTTACATTAACGTCTTTCTTTACCATTTCCATAACATTCATTTTTTCAATTTACTTTCAGAAAAAACATGTAATTTTCCAAAAATCCATAACCACACTAAACAAAACAAAGAAAGCAATCTACATGTATCTTAATCATAATCTAAATAATTCTCAATAACTTTTCTCTTTTTTTATAAAACAGTCCTTGTTATCTTCTGTTTTTTTAACACAAGCTTTAAATTCTGAATTTTCTTATACCTTAACATATGTCCTCCTATACTCTGGCTTTTCAGTTTATTTTTGACAACAATTCCTCTTTCTTTGCTTCTTGTCTTATACTAGACACATCTACCACTTTCAAATGGTCATAGTCAACATCGAGCCATGAGTTCTCTCCTTGATCTTCACCGCACGTTTGCTCAGTTTCATGCATTGTTGCCATTGCCATTTCATGTGCCATTTTTCCATTCATTTCCTCCAATGGTCCTTGTGTTATT
Source organism: Semotilus atromaculatus (assembly GCA_031834385.1). Taxonomy (NCBI): domain Eukaryota; kingdom Metazoa; phylum Chordata; class Actinopteri; order Cypriniformes; family Leuciscidae; genus Semotilus; species Semotilus atromaculatus. The sequence continues at coordinate 20,299,111 of JAULUF010000050.1, forward strand.
CCCAATGATGTCTCTATTCCTTCTTCCCTTTCTCCTTCCTTTTCATCCTCCTCCATTTCCTCCGGATTCTCCACATTAGTCTCTTTGTTCCCTATATTTTCTTTCTCAGTCTCTCCAACATTTCCCAGTTCAGTTTCTTTCAACATTTGCCTCCCTACATCCTCTGACTCTGCATTTTGCATTTCAACCTGATCCTCTATCCAACACTCACATCTTACTAGAGGTCGACCGATTCATCGGATTTGCCGATTAATCGGCACCGATAGTTGATTGGTGGAACTATCGTTATCGGCAAAAATCCATACCGATAGTTTTTCCTGGTTGCGTCCGTTGCTGGAGCGGCTGAGAAGTGCGCGCTGTCATTCATTAACAGTACTAGAGAGCAGAGAAGGGTCTACTGGCATCATGCAGTACAAGAGTGGCCTCTAGAGGTGTAATACACTATCACTCATGCCTCGTGTTTATTTCGACGCGTGACGCTGCGCGCTGCACTGAGAGCACACGCTGCATGCGTGGAGTGCCTGACATCAGATGCGCGTTTAAAGCACCGACAGCGAAAAGGTATTCATACAGTACATTTTGTCATATCATTATAAAGTGATTAACTTGTTGACTAGATGCTGCATTAGTAGAGAAAGAACCGCATGTTTGTTTGCCTTCGAGGCTGAGAGGACGCTAACATTAATACCTCAAGCGGTTAAAACACGGACAAAAACAAACCTAAGTCCGACTCCGACCCGAATGTTTAATGTCACAATTGTTACCATATATTTGCATTAGATTATTACGTTATACGGCTGCTGGTCACTTTTATGCATTCATTATGCAGCGTTGCATATTTAAAGCTAGACGTAAAATAGTAAACTGATAGGCTATGTTCAATATACAGCCGACAGAAACATATAAACAAATCAGAAAAGCATTTGATTCGTGTTCAAAAAGAACTGATAAAAACATTTCAGTGTTTGAAGTGGAAAAACTTTTTAAAGCAAGATTCTGTGACGTTTACCGTCATCAATAGCAACGCATTAACAGCGCACATCCATGTATCACAACGGACGCGCGCTCTCATTTCATCCAAATGCAACTTGCTGTCTTGCGTCTGCGTTTTTGATTGTCTTTAACATGAAATCAGAGTTGATTTATTGTTTACAGAGTTTGATAATGTTGTAATCATCTTGTATTGGATGAGTTAAACAGTTAAATTTTGAATGTAACTGTTTTTTTTAACTTACATTTTTATTAATTCTTGACTGAGCAATGTAACTGGTTTTATTTGTTATTTAGAGTATTACTTTTTGTTTCAGTTGGAATTAATGTCTTTATTGACTTCAATATTTATTCATATTTATATATTTATTTAATTTAGCATGTTTTCATGGTTCATACAGTTTATATATATAAATATATATATATATAGAGGCCTGTATATAAAGTTCAGCACTGTTTTACTTGGAGTGTTATGTTTAAGCAATAAGGTTCCAGAGGCTGTGCTGTATCGTGAATAATTGTTTTTATCCAGTATCAATTTTAAAAACTATCGGTTGATTAATCGGTTATCGGCAAGTACGGCCCAACCTAGCTATCGTTATCGGTAAAATCCACTATCGGTCGACCTCTACATCTTACCATCACCTTTCTGCAATCCGGGCACTTCACTGCATTGCAATCCCATGCAAAATGTCCTTGTTCCTCACACTGGAAACATTTAAACTCTGGACAATCTTTGAACACGTGTCCCGGATTCATGCACAATCGACAGGTTTTAACCTGACGATCATGCATGATCCGGAAGTATTGTGTTCCGTCCTCTGTGTCAAATTTTGTGCCATATGGGAGGGATGTTACCTCTTTTGGGAATTTCACCCTTAGTTATCTTGTACCATCTGCAATTTCAGTGCCCGGATATTTTCTTCTCCTGATGTCTGATGCTGGTGCTACTCCCCATTGTGTTAATTTTTCTAAAACTTCTGAGTCATCAGTATAAACAGGCAAATGAAAGAAACCACACATTCTCTTACTTGTAGTAGTTGTCTTATTCCATACAATTGTCCTTTTATCTTCAATCCTTCGTCCAAGTTCCCGCACTCATCTTTGTTTGTCAGTGTTATTTCATATTCCTTTCCATATCTCGGTCTCACAGCCAGAATCTTTCCTTCTCCAATCCTTTCATTCACCGCTTTTATAATGTCCTCCGCTCCTGCATCTCTCAAATCCGCAATATCCACAATCACCGTCGCCTCTCTGGAATAAACTTTGGTAGAATCCATTCGTCCGTGTCCAGCTCGTCGTCTTTTTCCCACTCCATTATCCATTAGCTTTCGTCCTTCTCCTGCCGTATCCATTTCTTTGCCATTTAATCCGTCCATTGTCTAAATCAAATTAACAAACACTCACCTGACAGCAAACTGCTGCTGTGAGATGTGTAAACTCACTAAAACCAACTTAAACAAATCGAAAAACAAACAAAAAACTAACTAAGATAGAGCACATGGGAGAGCCTCTCTCTCCCAACTGCCAACTCACTTCCTGGATCGTACCACTAACGAGATCGGGCGTGCCCAAGGTGTTATGGCCGTAAGCGAAAACTGCTGACAAATTCAGGCCTTTTGAAGAAAGTCAGAGACTCTTTCAGGCCTTTTGAAGAAAGTCAGAGACTCTTTCAGGCTTTCTGAAGAAAGTCAGAGAATATTTCAGGCTTTCTGAAGAAAGTCAGAGAATATTTCAGGCATTTTGAAGAAACCTTTTCAGGCTTTTTGAAAAAGCTCAGGGACTCTTTTCTTTACTTAAAAGCTTACAGCACCTGGTATTCCCAGGCGGTCTCCCATCCAAGTACTAACCAGGCCCGACCCTGCTTAGCTTCCAAGATCAGACGAGATCGGGCGTGCCCTTTTTTTATTTTTTTTTAAATCTTTTTTATTTTACTTTCAATTCACAAATTTTCAAAATACATTATTCCATCACACACATATCACTTCATTTTTACAGTTCCATAAACATTCAAAAAATAGAAAGGAAAGAAAAAAAATGACCAATTAAAGCATATGTATTCTCCTGGCTCTTGATATATTAACGTATTCGTATTAACAAAAAACTCTTTCACCTCTTCCTCTCCATATTTACACATCAGCATTACATCTCTTTCTGTTATTGACTTAAATAAATCTTTTATTTTAACCTTCCTCCCCTCAAAATGTGCATAGTTTCTTCTCAAAACCAGCCTGGCATGACTTAACATGAAATTAATTAGGCATTTGTCCATTCTTTTAATTTTCTCCAAAATCCCAAACAAAAATATTTTACTCCACTCCTCCTCTGATTTAACTTCCACACCCCAGTTTTCTTTCAACAATCTTTTTAGGAAGTCAAAGAAATCAACCAAAGCCTCACATTGCAAAAAATAATGTAAAAAACTCTCATGGCCATTATTGCACACGTCACACATCACATTCACCTCCTTGTTTATTTGGCTTAACACCACATTTGTGTAAATTCTATTGTGTCTTATCAGAAAATCATTATTCTCACACTCTATGCTGTTGTATTTTACATTTAAATTCGACCATATTTTTTCCACATCCAAATTAACAAAAACCTTCTTCCACACTTTCTCGGCTGCTGGCTCTTTTCTAACATCAACAATCAACCTCCTGTATACAGTTTTTTACACTCAATGTTTGGATTGGATATTTCTTTTCACCATCATCAATATACATCTCTGGTATGCATTGTTCTCTTTTGGATATGCCGATACATTCATTTTCAATCAGGTTTGTCCATTGTGCGGGTATACTTGCTTTAATCTTTTCATATATTTTATTCACCTTCTCTCTATTCTCCATTCCCTCCAAATCACACACAGAGTCATAAATACAGTTATTTCTGAGGAATCCTGGAATAACTTCATACATAATATCTTTTACCTGTTTTATGCCTCCTTCTAGAAATCTCAGTTCATATAACGTTTTACTTTTATGTTTAAACTTTTCATTTAAAAACAGCGGTAGATTTTTAATCATATGTAAGTCCTCACACTCATACTCTATCTTAGGCAAAAACTGCCTCCATGCCTCTAACACCTCTCGATATATTTCTGGTATTCCTCCCGTCATAGATTGTTTAAAACCCATGTACCAACCATTTTCCACTATTCCACCAACATCATCAATATATTTTCTTAAGAATTCCTTCCATCCATAATCCCTTCTACCTCCCATATACTTTATCACCGTTTTAATTCTCATTGCTGTTCTTTTTGTTTCTAGATCCATCAAGTTTAAACCTCCTTCCCATCTCTTTCCCACCAATGTTTTCTGTGCTATTTTCACCCCTTTTCCCTCCCATATAAAATCACATACTATTTTATTTAACTCGTTCATCACCCACCCTGGCATTTCAATTACACTCATTACATACACACATACCGATAACAGCAGACCATTTACTACAATTACTTTCCCATTTAATTTTAATTTCCTCCCTTTCCATGCTGCACATACTGTTCTTATTTTGTTAATCACTCCGGTCCAAGTCACATCTCTTGCCTCCTTGCTTTCTACCCCTAAATATACACCCAGTACTTTTATATATTTTTCCTCTACTTTTAACCCTACATCTACTCTCTCAACCTCCCCTATGTACATTAACTCTGATTTCTCCATATTTATTTTTGTTCCTGATGCCCTCCCATACTTCTCTACTATCTCTAAAACTCTTTTTACACTATTTACCCCCCTCACTGTTATTGTGGTGTCATCCGCATACTGATTTATTATACATAATCCCCCGTACGGCATATCAATCCCGACTATCCTTTTATCTCTTTTAATTAATGTGGCTAGCGGCTCTACTGAAATGGCATACAATAATGCGGATAGTGGACAACCCTGTCTCACTGACCTCCCCACCTCAAACCTATCTGTTAAAACCCCATTTATCTTTACACAGCTCTTTGCCTTTCCATATAGTTTCCTCACCCATCCCACCATTTTCACCCCAAACCCAAACTTCTCTAACACTCTAAATAGGTATTCATGCTCTACTCTATCAAAAGCTTTGTTCCAATCTATCCCTATTACTATCCCTCCCTTCCTGTCCCGTTTCATGTACTCTATCACATCCCTGACTGTCGCTATTGTGTCCGCTATATCCCTGCCAGGTATACTATAGCTCTGCGTTGGTTGCACTATACTCCCAATCACTCTTTTCACTCTGTTCGCTAAAAACTTAGTCAATATTTTATAATCAACATTTAGCAAACTGATTGGTCTATAATTCTCTATATCTAGTCTACTCCCTTTTTTATAAACTAAGGTAATCACTCCCTCTACCATCCTGCTTTGCACTATCCCTATTCTTTCTATCCCTTTGAATACTTCTACTAATATGGGCACTACCTCATCCTTATATTCTTTATACCATTCTATACCTATCCCATCACTTCCCGGACTTTTTCCGCTCTTTAACCCCCCTATTGCCTCTATCACTTCTGTCTCTTCTATCTTCCTATCACACCAGTCTCCATCTTCCTTACTTAGAACATTCTCCATGTTTTCTAGCACATCATCCATACTTTTCTCATCTACTCCTCCTTTTTTAAATAGCTCTTCATAAAATCCCTGCACTCTCTCTAAAATCTCTACATAATCCTTTGTTGCTTTACCCTCTTTTGTATTTATTTCATTAATATAGGTTTTACTTTGTCTTCTTTTCTCTAGACCTAAAAAATACCCTGTACATTTTTCACCTTTTAATGCATATTGTGCTTTGCTCCTTAAAATCGCTCCTCTACATTTCTCTCTCTCATATCTCTCCTCTACATTTCTCTCTCTCATATCTCTCCAACTCCATTTCTGCCTTTACATACTTTTCCATACTGTATCCTTCTTCATCATCTGCTTTACTAAGTTCTATCCTTAGCTGCTCTCTGAGCTCCTTTTCTTTTTTCATCATATTTTTTTTCCTTTCTTTACTATATCTTATACATTTTATTTTATCCTTTGTCTCTTCCCATCTCTTTCCTATATCATCATTTAAATTTTCTCTCTCCAAGCATTCCCCCAACCACTGATTTTCTTGAGTGAGTAATTCCTTTATCTGCTGTCTATACCTTTCTTCCCCAATATATCCTGCATTTAATATCCACATCCCCCCACTCACCTCCTTCTTTCCTACTTTAATTCCAAATCTAACCGCATCATGATCACTAAAATGATTCCTCTGATGCCTTACATTGTCTATATACACTCACCGGCCACTTTATTAGGTACACCTGTCCAACTGCTCGTTAACACTTAATTTCTAAGCAGCCAATCACATGGCGCCAACTCAGTGCATTTAGGCATGTAGACATGGTCAAGACAATCTCCTGCAGTTCAAACCGAGCATCAGTATGGGGAAGAAAGGTGATTTGAGTGACTTTGAACGTGGCATGATTGTTGGTGCCAGAAGGGCTGGTCTGAGTATTTCAGAAACTGCTAATCTACTGGGATTTTCACGCACAACCATCTCTAGGGTTTACAGAGAATGGTCCGAAAAAGAAAAAACATCCAGTGAGCGGCAGTTCTGTGGGCGGAAATGCCTTGTTGATGCCAGAGGTCAGAGGAGAATGGCCAGACTGGTTCGAGCTGATAGAAGGGCAACAGTGACTCAAATAACCACCCGTTACAACCAAGGTGGGCAGAAGAGCATCTCTGAACGCACAGTACGTCGAACTTTGAGGCAGATGGGCTACAGCAGCAGAAGACCACACCGGGTGCCACTCCTTTCAGCTAAGAACAGGAAACTGAGGCTACAATTTGCACAAGCTCATCGAAATTGGACAATAGAAGATTGGAAAAACGTTGCCTGGTCTGATGAGTCTCGATTTCTGCTGCGACATTCGGATGGTAGGGTCAGAATTTGGCGTCTACAACATGAAAGCATGGATCCATCCTGCCTTGTATCAACGGTTCAGGCTGGTGGTGGTGGTGTCATGGTGTGGGGAATATTTTCTTGGCACTCTTTGGGCCCCTTGGTACCAATTGAGCATCGTTGCAATGCCACAGCCTACCGGAGTATTGTTGCTGACCATGTCCATCCCTTTATGACCACAATGTACCCAACTTCTGATGGCTACTTTCAGCAGGATAATGCGCCATGTCATAAAGCTGGAATCATCTCAGACTGGTTTCTTGAAAATGTCAATGAGTTCGCTGTACTCAAATGGCCTCCACAGTCACCAGATCTCAATCCAATAGAGCATCTTTGGGATGTGGTGGAACGGGAGATTCGCATCATGGATGTGCAGCCGACAAATCTGCGGCAACTGTGTGATGCCATCATGTCAATATGGACCAAACTCCCTGAGGAATGCTTCCAGCACCTTGTTGAATCTATGCCACGAAGAATTGAGGCAGTTCTGAAGGCAAAAGGGGGTCCAACCCGTTACTAGCATGGGGTACCTAATAAAGTGGCCGGTGAGTGTAGTTTATGGTCTCTCCTGCTACCAAAACCAGATCAATCCTACTCTGTTTTAACACTCCATCTTTCATTTGTCTCCTTGTAAACTCTCTCTTCTTTGGATTGTCATGTCTCCATGCATCCAGTAACCCTTTATCCCTCATCACTTCCATTAACATTATTCTTGACTTTTCCCACCTGAAACTACCCCCTTTCCCAACATCTAATCTACTACATTTAGTATTAAAATCACCAACTATTATACACCTTCCCAATATTAGCCCCTTTAACTCCTCTATACAAATTCTCTTGTCATTTTCTACATTAGGAACATATATATTAATTAATCTAAATTCAATACCTATGTTCAAATTCTATCACTAGAATTCTCCCCACCCGGTCTTTGTACACCTGCCTTACATTTTCAATTTTATCTTTTTTAATCATCACCGCTACCCCTCTTGCGTTTCTTGCTCCATTATTATAATAAATGTCTTTTTCATCATCCCAATTTGTTTCTTGAATGCAAATAATATCACTTCGATAAGTAAATTTGACCTCTTTCACCTTAGTCATATTTCTTAGTCCATTTGCATTTACTGAAGTAACAGTAATCATGCGAGCAACCAAAATAAAAATAATAATTAAACAAAACATCTGATATCACATAAAAATCACATACCAGAACGTGGTTCTTTTATCTGTTCGACTCGTTCTTTGTCCCTTTCCGCCTTTCTTTTAGCACTCAGTCTTAGGGCTTTTGTCTGCATACTCTGCAAACTTGTCTCTCGGCTTTTCCCACTTTTACTTCCCTTCTTTTGGAGGACTGTTTCTTGTTTTGCTTTTTTTCCTCTCTTGGCCGTTTCCTCCTTGTCATCCTCTTCTTCCTCCCCGTACTCTTCATTTTCCTCCTCTTCCATCCTTTCTTCCTCATCAGCCTCCTCACTCGTTGTCTCAACTTTCCATCCCCATTTAGCTCCATCTCCTCCATCAGCGCTCTCTCCTCCATCGTTTGTATCGTCCATGTCTTCCTCACTCTCCTTGTTCTGCCTCCCAGATTTGTCCTCTTCAGTCTCCTCGCCATCATCTCGTTGTTCTCTCTCCTCTTCTATCTCTCTTGCTCTTCGTTCACCACACTCTCTCGCATAGTGACCCACTTTGCCACATGAGAAGCATTTAAACTCTGGGCACTCTCTGAACAGATGTCCTGGTTTAATGCACATTCTGCAGACACGCACTTGTCTATCATGAATCACACAAAAGTATTCCGCTCCTCTTAAAGTTTCAAATCTTGTTTAGTATGGGAGGGAGCGCACTTCTTCGTTAAACCGCACTTTTAAAAATCTTGTCCCATCTACCATGTCTGTTCCCGGCCACACCCGACGCTTGATTGTAGAAAGCGGCTTTACTCCCCACTCTTGCAGTTTTGCCAATATCTTTTCGTCTTCAAGATAAACTGGCAGGTTGATAAATTATACAACCATTTCATTGTTTACAATGCCTCTGGCATGCACTATTGCTCCTTTTACCCGCACACCGTCTATTAGCTTCTTCTTTGCCATTTCATCTTTCATTGTCAGTTCATAAGTTCTTTCTCCTCTCACTCTGCAACCCACCACTTCTCCACATTCCTTCTTCACACCTCTTAACAAGTCCATCATAGAAATGTTTGTAGCTCCTTCCACCTCGACTTCCACCGTCAGTTCTTTGGAATATTTTTCTCTGCGCTCTCCACATACCTCTCTTCTGTTATTTTCTCGCTCCTGCTGTTCATCATTCACCCGTTTACCAGTTTGATATCCTTTCTCATCGTCATTTTCAGCGTCTTTTCTGTTTGCCGTTGGTCCGTCCTTCATTTTGATTTCTTTGTTTGCCGCCATGCTTTCTGTTGACATGCGGAGAAAAGCTGGTGTACGATGGTCCCCCAGACAGCTAAAGCTGTTGGGGGAACACTGTTAACTAAAATAAACTTCTACCTTTGAAGATCAATACTGTTCTAAATAAAACTGAAATTAAATAAAGCTTTAAAGTTTTACAAACAAAGTCTCTTCTTTTGCTCTTTCACCAACTCACGTCTTGGACTGTACCAAAATCGGGCGTGCCCAAGGTGGTATGGCCGTAAGTGAAAACTGCTGCCAAAATTGGGCTATTTAAAAGGTTAGAACATTAGTCAAGTAAACTAAAAAGCTTACAGCACCTGGTATGGAAAAATTCTTTAAAACAATACAGAACAAAGTGTACAAATACAGACAATTCTCATTAAGAACAACTTGATCTCAGAAATGTTTGTTACAGATTTCTCCATCCAGATCTTAAGTTCTTAGCCCCCTTTATATGTCTAGTTCCATTTTATATTTCTGAAATATATTTTCCACTTCATTTGTGTACATTTTAAAAAACACTTCTTCTTTTCCCTCCAATCTCCAATAGTTATAGAGCGTTAACATATAGTCCTTCACCATATTTTTATATAAAATACACACATCTATCGAAACATTCCTAATTTTGACAATATTCCTCCTTCTCCAAATAGCCTTTCTTGCAAGCATAAATAAAAGATTTATAACCCCTTTGTTTTTTACACTTCTCCATTCCTAACATCAAAATTCTTTGCCAATCTCCCTCTTCTGTGTTTTCCTTTAGCTCATTTATCACATTCTTTAACATTTTTAAAAAGTCACTTAATTTTTCACACAGTAAAAACAAATGCAGCAAACCTTCATCTTGTTTTTTACACACCTTACATAATGCATTTAGCTCTTTTTTCATTAAACACAGTCTCATTTCCGAATAAATAACATTATGCCTAATAAAATAATCCAAGCTTTCCAATTCTGTGCTTATTAAAACCCCTCTCATATTTTTCCATATTACTTCCTCACTCAAACCATTAAAATGTCTCAACCACATATCATTTGAATTAGGCTTTTTAAAAGCCTCTTCCATAAAAACGTGATAAAACATTTTTATATTTCCCAATTTTAGCTCCAATCTTTTACCTTGATTTATAAAAAAACATTTCAATTCTTCCTTCTTTCTTCCCTCCCCACTCTGTATTTCATTCAGCCACTCATTAGGTATTGCATTTTTCATCTCTTAATATTGTTTCTTTACACAGCTTATATCATAATCTTCCTTTGCCTCCTCTAACTCATCAATGATCACTTGCATTGGTAAAAAACCCTCCCTTATTTCATACAAAATATCTCTCACTCTTGAAATTCCAACCGCCCACCATTTTTTTAAAAAACATTTCCTTCCCATTATTCACAATATTTTTATTAAAAAACAATGGTTGGTTTAAAATCTCTTCTCTCCCCTCTGGTTTAAACTCCACCTCAGAGAGGAAAAAACCCCAAGCTTTTAAACCTTCCTTATAAAATTCTGGTACTCCTTTAAACATCCACTCCTTCATTTTCATCCATAAAACACTGTCCCCCAATTTCACCTCCCCACATTTGTTCAAAAAATATTTCATTGTTTCTTTCCATTCCCCCTTTTCCTCTTCATCTATATATTTTTTCACCACTTTGATCCTCATACTTCTTTTCTTTAGTTCTACATCAGCTAATCCCATCCCTCCTTTATCTGTCTGTCCAATCAAAGTGTTATATGCAACTCTTGGTTTTTTTTTCTCCCAAACAAATTCGGTCACACATCTTTTCAATCTCATTTCCACCCATCTTGGTATTTCACTAACAGTTAAAACATACCACATTTTAGATAGCATTAAAGGAGAACTCCGGTCAATTTTAACATTGAGCTAATTTTTTTGTAAATTTGGAGTGCTGTCAGTACAGAGAACAACGACAAAAATCGGTGTTACCTACACCGTGTTATTTTCTTTTTAAAATTTGCACCCTGTTGACTTCAATGGGGCAAGTTTTAAACCTGCTTTTAGCCTCTTAACATCCTTGATATGTCATTACAAGCGCACAGCCATGTGACTGACGTTATTAAGAGTGAACACGGTCAATCTGACTGCAGTAGATGTGAAAGATATTTAAAAAATGATGTTAATTCAGCCAGCTCACATACCTGTATTTTCTTCCTGTTTTCGGTCGAAGTCCAAAGCAGTCGATTATCGAGTTCGCGCGTGCGACCAGGCTGTATGAGATCCCATTCTCCCAACTCGATAATCGACTACTTTGGACTTCGACCGAAAACAGGAAGAAAATACAGGTATGTGAGCTGGCTGAATTAACATCATTTTTATTAATATCTTTCACATCTACTGCAGTCAGATTGACCGTGTTCACTCTTAATAACACCACTCACATGGCTGTGCACTTGTAATGACACATCAAGGATGTTAAGAGGCTAAAAGCAGGTTTAAGTCATTGAAGTCAACAGGGTGCAAATTTTAAAAAGATGATAACACGGTGTAGGTAATGCAGATTTTTGTCGTTGTTCTCTGTACTGACAACAATCCAAATTTACAAAAAAATTTGCTCAATGTTAAAATTGACCGGAGTTCTCCTTTAATGCATTTACCACTAAAATTTTCCCTTTCAAACTTAAAGCCCTTCCCCTCCAAAAAATTTATCTCCTCTCCATTTCTTTTTCTCCTCTTCCTTTTATAAATCAATTTCATCAATCCCATACTCATCCTCTGGTCAATTTCCCCTTTCTTAAAAATCTTCTGATATACTTCTTTTAACATTCCACTTATGTTATCTTTAAAAACTTTATAGAATTAATTTACTATCCCATCCGTCCCTGGGCTTTTCTTTCCTTTTAAACTATTTATAGCTTGTATAATTTCCTCTTTGCTAATTTCTTTATCACATTCTTCCTTATCCTCTTTACTTACTTTAGCTGCAACAGACTCTAGTAATAGATTTTTCTCTTTTTCATCTATTCCTTTTGTTCCAAAAAGTTCTCCATAATACTCTTTTACTTCTTTTAAAATCCCTTTTATGTCTTTCACCATTTCTACTTTTTTATTTTGTAAATCTTTTATCAACTCCGCTTTTCTCCTGTTTTTTCTAAACTAAAGAAAAACGTGAACATTTCTCTCCTTCAATTGTATATTTTGCCTTACTTCTTAATATTGCTCCTTTACATTTTTCTACCTCAATCTTTTTAAGTTCTCCATCTAACAAAATTATCTTTTTTATCTGTATTTCACTTCTGTTTGTCTCTTCTCTTATTTGTTTCCTTATTTCTATTTCTTTTGCCCTTTTTGCTCTCTGTACCCTTTTACTATAATTTATAGAATACTTTTTTTATTTCATACTTAACATTTTGCCAACATATCCTTTTATCTTCTAAATACATACCGTCTTCTTTCTCTCTTCCCAATAATTCTTCAATTCCCCTTCTATAATTTTCATCTCCCAAAATTTCTGAATTTAAGATCCACACACCATGCCCTCTTTTTTCTTTGTTAAAATCAATTTTCCATACAATAATTTTATGATCACTCAACCATGTTTCTTTATAATAAATATCTTCTAAATAACATTCCATGTCTCTTAAACTCAAAATAAAATCAATTCTCGTCTGACACATGAAGTTCCCAACTAACTGTCCACTAGCTGTGGCTAGGCAGGCAGCAAGAAAAAGTAAAAACTCTGAAGTCTCTTAAAGGTGATTTAATTTTCTCGTCAGGGCATGCTCCCAACAGTGTAACAGGGTTCAGTTCACCAAAGTTCCCATACAGGAAAAACTAAATACAAAAAAACAAAAACAAAAAAAACATAACAAAATAATATTTACATGAAAAACATCAAACACGTTGGCTACTGGCCCAACAGTCACCCTTTGTTCTCCCTTTCCCTTTGGTCCACACAATTAGACTCTAGGCTCCGCCCCTCAAATTCAAACATACCAATGACACGGCTATCTCAAATACAATCTACATAACTTATTTATAAGATCATATTTAACATCAATATTCAAACATGAATATTAGCATCTTCTTTATCAAGCTCCATTTTCATCATGAAAACCAACGAGAATCTTAAAAGACATGCATTCAATGTAATAACATTCAACATTCTCAATACTTGAACTCCTCCTCCTTTGGGAAGGTATAAGTCAGACTTCCTGTTCGCGAGCCCCTCCTATTAGGGAGTTCCAGGAAGAAGGTAAGACAAAGAGATTCACCATTAACAAACAGATCATTATTTGTATAATTGACATTAATCTTTTCTTATTTACAGGCACAAAAGGTGTAGGCCGACAAACATGTGTCGCAATGAAATGTGCACCTTCCATTCGACACATGGGTGAGACAAAACAGTGAAAAAAAATGACCTTAAACACAAAACCCATTGTTTGGTTCTTTGAATTGAAAGTTACATACCTCATTTTATCACATAGAAAATTCTCTTTTCCTTTCATTCTTTTCTCTCCACACATCAGACCTCTCTCCTCCATTATTTCTTTCAATACTTTTCTCCCTACATCTGTTTTAAAAACCATACCATCTGCCATATCTATTTTACTAAAAACAGTATTAAAATCACCAACAAAAAGTACATTTTCCCATTTCTCTGTCACAACCCTTAATTGTTCAAAAAAATACCTTTTTTTCCTTCTCTTGCCAAGGAGCATGAACATTTAATAACACAAATTCCTTTTCATCCTTCTTTACTTTGATTCCATTCCATTTCCCTTTTTTATCATTATAAATTTCGTCTGCATTCAATTCTACATTTTCCCTTATTAAGATAGCTACTCCCCTTCCCATCCATCCAGCATCTCCATTATTATAAAACATTTGCCCCTTCCATTTCTGTTTCATCTCATCCATTACTACTTCTTTCCAGTTCGTTTCTTGTAATAAAATAATATCTTGTTCTTTACATATTTCATTTACCATTTCAAATTTCCCTTTACTCATTAAACCCCTTGCGTTCAAACTCACCAAATTTAAAACCATACCAGTAAAAAATAAAAAACTACACACATTCATCATTAGTCTTTCTCAAGTTCTTGTTCTCGTATTATTCCCATCTTAATTTTATCAGTTTCAGTCAATCTTTTTTTCCTTGCTACATCTAAATTTGACTTTAGCTTCATTGGCATTCTTCTTGATGTCATTCCACTTTTCCCTCTTTCTTTCCTTACAATCTGCTGTTTCATATCCAGTTTCTCCTTCTCTTTGTTCCCCTCATTACCACTTATTTCCTGTTCCTCTCTCTCTGTGTCCTCGTCCATTCTCCTCTCTTCTCTGTTCTGATGACTCCTGTGTTTCCGCTTTTGATATTCCACACTTTCAATTTCTTCCCTTGCAGCCTGCTGTTCCATGTCCAGTTTCCCCTTCTCTTTATTCTCCTCATTATCACTTATTCCCTTTTCCTCCGTTATTTTCTGTTCCTCTCTTTCAGTTGTGTCCTCCTCCATTCTCTCCTCTTCTCCCTCCCGATAACTTTGGTGTTTCCGCTGCTTATATTCCACACCTTCTTTTAACTCTTGCTGTCTGTTTTCCATCTTGTCGACCGTCTCCATGATTTCTGTTGTCTCGTCACACACCTGCCCATCCATCTGTTGCCGCTCGTCCGTTTCCTCCTCATCACCTCCCATCCTGCATTCACATTTGTTGAGAGGATTTCCACATTCTGGGCATTCGATTGCCATACAGTCTCTTGAAAAATGTCCTTGCTCATCACACTTGAAACATTTGAACTCTGGACAGTCTTTGAGCATGTGCTCCGGACTTATACACAGTCGGCAAGTTCTGACCTGTTTACTGTGTATTATCCTAAAGAACTGCAAGCCCTCCGCTGTCTCAAACTTAGAACTGTACGGCAGCGACGCCACCTCCTTTGGGAACTTGACTTTCAAAAATCTTGTTCCATCCTCTATCTCTGTCCCTGGGTAAAACCTCCTTATCTCCGTTGTGGGGGTAACTCCCCATCCTTCCAGCTTTGTTATTACGGCTTCATCTTCAAGATACACAGGCAGGTGCATGAACGAGACGACATACTCCCTGTCCCGTAATTTTTTAACGTCACATGATTTCCAAACCATTAAGCAGCTCATCACAATCTTCCTCCGTTTCAAAAGTCACTTCATATTGCTTATTAGTCTTTGGCCTTACCGCAAGGATTTTCTCCACTCCTATAATCCCTTTGATTGCTCTTATTATGTCCTCTGCTCCTCCATTTTGTACTTTACTGATGTCAATCGTTGCCGTTGCTTCTTTGGAATAAGTTCTTTATTTCTTGTGTTTTTTTTTGCCATCATCTCATCTCGTTCCGATAATCCGTTTCCATTTTCTTTTGCCTTTGCTTGTTCCACCTCCGTTGCCATTTCGTAACCAGTAGGTCTGTCTGTTACACTCATTCCAACTCAAAATCAAAATAACAAACCACTCCCCAGACAGCACAAAGCTGCTGGTTCGTGGTTTATAACAAAACAAAAAATGTAGAAAAAGCCTTTCTCTTCAAACTTCAACCAAAACAAAATTAAACTAAATAAACAAACAAAGTAGCGAGAGGGTTTTACTCTGCCAGTCCAATTACTTCCTGGAGCGTACCACTAACGAAATCGGGCGTGCCCAAGGTGGTGTGGCCGTAAGTGAAAACTGCTGCCAAATTCAGGCCTTTTGAAGAAAGTCAGAGACTCTTTCAGGCTTTTTGAAGAAACAGAGACTAATTCAGGCATTTTGAAGAAACCCAGATACCTTTTCAGGCCTTTTAAAGAAAGTCAGAGACTCTTTCAGGCGTTTTGAAGAAAGTCAGAGACTCTTTCAGGCTTTCTGAAGAAATTCAGAGACTCTTTCAGGCTTTCTGAAGAAACAGAGAATATTTCAGGCATTTTGAAGAAAGCTTTTCAGGCTTTTTGAAAAAGCTCAGGGACTCTTTTTTTTATTTTTTATTAAAAAGCTTACAGCACCTGGTATTCCCAGGCGGTCTCCCATCCAAGTACTAACCAGGCCCGACCCTGCTTAGCTTCCGAGATCAGACGAGATCGGGCGTGCCTTTTTTTTTTTTTTTTTTTTTTTTTCTAACCAGGCCCGACCCTGCTTAGCTTCCGAGATCAGACGAGATCGGGCGTGCCTTTTTTAAAAAATTGTAAAAAATTTTTTTTTATTATAATCATCTCTACATTACATTTTTTACATTCATTTTGAAACAAAAATCATCATACAAAACATTAAAAGTTGTTACTAAACAAAACATTCTCATAATCCCCATCTCCACTTAGACACATTCATAACAACGGTTTAAAACAAGAATTAAAGCAAAACAAGTTCATCCTCTATTGGCAAATAAAAGTCCTTTTGTTTAAAAACACATATGACATCTTTGGTAAAGATTTTGTAAAATTCTCCCATCTTGTTCTCCGATTTAAAATAATTGTACAACATTTTAACATACTCTTCTACCATCTGTTTAAAAAGCACCCATAGATTTAGAATAAAATCTCTGTTTCTAGCTACATTCCTTCTTTTCCATATTGCTTTTTTTTGCCAGGATTAAAAACAAATTCACAAGCTTCCAATTTTCTTTGTTCTCTGTCATTCCCAGCATAAAAAATCTCTTCCATTCAGTAACCTCTTCATTTTCTCTTAATTCTTTGACAATTTCTTTCAGTTCATTAAAAAATGGGTTCAGCTTTTCACAGAATAAAAACAGATGTAAAATCCCTTCATCTTCTTTTTTACAAACTTTACATTGGGCATTTCTTTCTTTCTGCATTACACACAATCTCATTTCTGTATAAATCACATTTTGTCTAATAAAATAATCTAAACATTCTAAATCCACATCCAACCATTTCCATGTTCTGTTCTTCCAGATGTCTTTTTCCTCAATTCCATTAAAATTCCTTAGCCAGACCTGGTTGGCTACAGGTTTTTTAAAAACTCTGTTTATAAAAAACTCATAAAACATTTTCACCGTCCCCAAATTAAAATCCACCTTCTTGTCTTTACATTTTAAGAACACTGTCATTTTGTTTTCTTTTTCTCCTTTCTTGTTAATCTCATCTAGCCATTGCCTTGGGATTGCTTTCTTTACATCTTCATATTGTTTTTTTAAAACAATCACATTAAAATCCTCCTTCTCCTCCTCCATCGCATCCATAATCACTTGGAGCGGTAAAAATCCTTCTTTCAACTCCCATAAAACATCTCTCACTTTTACAATCCCCACTTGTAGCCACTTCTTAAAATAGATATCTCGCTCGTGTATCTTTATTTTGTCATTTAAAAACAGAGGCTGATTTAAAATCCCTTCCCTCCCTTCTGGATTAAAATCCACCTCTGTTAAAAAAAGCCTCCAAGCATTTAAAACCTCCTTATAAAACTGTGGAATCCCCTCTATCATCCAAATTTTCAACTTCATCCATAAAATGTTTCCCCCAAGGTTAAAATTCCCACATTTATTTAAATAAAAAAACATCAATTTCTTCCATTCAGCTCTATTCTTGTCATCCAAATATTTCCTCACCACTTTTACCCTCATGCTTTTCATCTTTTGTTCCACATCAACTAAACCCATCCCTCCATCTTCTGGTTTTCCTATCAGCGTATAATACGCTATCCTTGGAGGCTTTTTTTCCCATAAAAATTCTAAAATACTCCTTTTTATTCTCCTAAAAACCCAGTTTGGTAAAGACATCACATGTAACTGACGTGTTACAAATTTATCAAATGTTTAATTTAGATTTCCAATACTGTAGAATATAAACTGAGGAAGTTTATTAGTGTGAATGTCAGCTAGCAGATGTCTAAGTGTCTTGGGGTTCCTGCCCCATCCTGTCTC
This sequence comes from Semotilus atromaculatus, assembly GCA_031834385.1. Taxonomy (NCBI): domain Eukaryota; kingdom Metazoa; phylum Chordata; class Actinopteri; order Cypriniformes; family Leuciscidae; genus Semotilus; species Semotilus atromaculatus. The sequence continues at coordinate 20,317,272 of JAULUF010000050.1, forward strand.
CGCATGTGAAGGGCCCTGCTGAGAGGGTCTTTCCCCCCCCCCCTCACCTTTTGTCCTGTCTCAGTGCGGGAAGGTCTGCTCCATCCTGTTCTCCTGGCTCAGCTAATTTACATGCTTTGTTTTGATGTATCCCCCTCAAGGAAATTCCACCCCCTTGAAATGAATATAAGCTAAAAATGTATCATGTTTTAGTTAGACTTGAGACGAGCGAGCTTTGAAGACTACAGCAACGAACAAGCTTTTTGCTCAATAAAGAACCCTCAAAAGATACAATCAAGTCTCCTGGTTTTCGCTTCTAAGTTTTCAACACTTGAGAAGAAATAAGTTCACTACAGATGGTGCCCTGTGACCCGGATAGAATTGACTTCACCTAAATCCAGATCAAGCTCAAAGATCTGACTGCATTCCAGACTGAATCACCTGAATCCAGATTTGAAACAAAGATCAACAAAGCTGAGTGAGTTCTGACTGAGTTCCAGAAACTTCGACCTCAACAAAGATCTTAACAAAGAATGAACATTTCTGACTGAAGTTCCAGCTGGAATCTTTCCATACAAACAACGATTTGGTGAGTTTCACTCTATTCAAAGAACCATTGAAGACCAGTACAAATCTCTGCGCCGTCAGAAGAACAGTTATCAGACAGCTGTAGTGTTTGGTTAACGAAATTACCCTTTAAAAGTTTTTCTTTTAGAGATGAAAATCATCCTCTGTTTTTTTTTAGGCAGGGAAGTTTTTATATATCCTCTACGTTGCTAGAGAAGATTTATCCTCTAAAAGTTATAAAAGGTGCAAGATCCTTTGCATTTCTTTTCAGAGAAGAGTTAGCGTAACATGCTAATATTTTTAATATCCTTTGCTTTGCCAAAGAAGGTTGACCACAGTTGATTGTAATGTGTTGGTAACAAGGAAGTTTAACAACAGTTGATCAGTGTTAAACAAGTGTAGCCTCTGTTTGATCAGAGAAGAAATTTTAGTGTTTTTGATTGTGTGATAAAGAACATCACAAAATGGTTAAGAAAAATGCCAGACTGATCCCCACAAATCAAAAAGGTGGTCTTGTGACACCTTTGTGGTCAGATAGCGAATTCAAGTCATTGTTAGGAGAGCAAATGGACTCGATAGTGACTGAGAAAGTTAGGAAAGAACTAACACAGAAATATGAGATTCATCCAGACAAGACTTGGTCGGTAGATGAGTGTAAAAAAGTACTAGGAGCCTGCATTCGGAAGAACAATGTGAAAGGCATAATCTGTTGCCATAGAGAATTTGGTTTAGCACTAGCTACAGAACAGTCTAAATGCAACTCAGAGCTAGAGACACAGATTAAAGAGCTCCGTGCTAGAGTATGTTCTTTGACCAAGAAATTAAACCGCAACAAAAATGAAGATAAAACTGATGTAGAAGTTAGTCAGCCAGATAACATTTACCCTGACTTACAAGCGTTTTTTGAAACAGATGTAGCTCTCCAATCAGTAACTGATGAGCCTGTAGACTCAGTAAATGTTTGTGGGGCTAGGAGAAGATCTCAGGGAATTGAGGGAACTGAAAGTGTTCCTCCCAACTCCTCTGTTGTTCAAATACAAACTGTTGCTAAGGCCTTAGAACCTAGAGACATCGAGCGACTGTCCCAGAACTTACCCTCAGCGCGCACACAGTTCTCTGAATTTAGAAGAGCATTGATCAGCAAAATGCGTTTGTATGACATGTCGTTAACAGAAGTCACACAGTTAATGTCACAAATTTTAACTGAATCTGAATTCAACAGTTTTGAATCTGCAGTGACTTCTGAACTACGAAATGCCAGTAGAAGGGATATGAGAGAAGGTGTTCTGAAAATGCTAAAGAATATCCTAGGACCCAAAATAGATTGGTCTAGAATTACTAGCTGTGTACAAAAGAAAGAAGAGAATGTAAATGAATATACTGAAAGATTTTGTCAGTCAGCCGTAACTTACAGTGGAATAGTAGATGATTCTGAAAGTGTACTTGATGACAAAGGGCCACTAATTCGTATCTGGGCAGATGGCCTTGTAGCCGAATACAGAAGAGCTTTACCGTTCCTAAATCTAACTTGGTCAAACAGCACTCTCAGAAGTAACTTAGACAGTTTGGCTGCATGGGAAAGAGATGCTGATGTTAAAGTGAGAGTAGCAGCCGCGGCTACGTTTAGCACAGCAAAACAAGAAAACAGGTGGTCTAGAAAAGATAGCAAATGCCACTACTGTGAAAAATTAGGACATTGGGAAAAAGAGTGTAGGAAAAAGTTGCAAGATACAAAAAGAAATGCTATGCATAATTCTGCTCCTTCTCAGCCTGCTTACAACCGTGACGTAGTTCCGCAAGTGTCCACTGAAAATTTAGGACAGCTCGTTCAGGCTCTTCTAAGAGCACAAAAAGACCAGGAAAAAAACGAATTGTTGGGGCTGTGAATAGTTACCTTTCCCCTGTAATCCATCATAATGACAAAATAATTTTTGTGAAAGGTAGCATATGTGAGAAAGAGATTGATTTTTTGCTTGATACAGGTGCAGAAATTACAGTAATTCCTACAAAATTAGCTCAAGGTTTAGACATCCCGTACAAGAAAACCAAACTTTCTTTAACTGGTGTAATAGGTGAAGATTCTGTTTTGTATGAAACCCCGCCCATTGAGGTACAATTTGGCCCGAAAACTCTGACTACAAAATTGTTATGTGCTCCATTAAATACAGGTGCAATTCTAGGCATGGATCTCCTGAGACAAGTACATCTAACTTTAGACATGTCCTCAGAATCTGCTAGCATTCAAATTTCCTCAGCGCAAGTTTCTACCAATAATGAAATCCCTCCAGAGTATGCTTTCTTACAGAATCATCCAATTTGGGCTAAAGACAAGGATGATTGTGGGTTGTTGACAGGTGTAGAACCAGTAAAATTGACAGGAACTACACCTCCGGTCACCAAACAATATCCTATCAATAAGGAAGCTATACAGGGGATCAAACCTATTGTAGAAAAATTGCTGACGCAGGGAGTGCTAGTTAAAACCAACAGTCCATGTAATTCACCCATATGGCCCATCAAGAAATCCAATGGGACATGGAGACTAACAATAGACTACAGAGTAGCCAATAAACATATTGATAAAATCACCCCCCTAGTGGCAGATCCTTCCACAATCTGTAATGGTCTGCCATTGGAGTGTGAGATTTTTTCAGTAATTGATATGTCTGATGGATTTTTTTCTGTACCGTTGCACTCTGACAGCCAGCCATGGTTAGCTTTCACAGTTGACTATGAGCAATACCAGTGGACACGTTTGCCACAGGGATTTCAAAACTCCCCAACCATATACCATCAGGCTGTCAGACGTGATTTGTGTGACCCAGAATGTCCTGTAAAACAGTCCACTATGATCCAATATGTCGATGACATTTTGATTGCCTCAACAAATCACGAGGTACATCAAACTGAATTGGCAGCATTGTTGAACTATTTGCATAAAAAAGGACACAAATGCAGCTTTCACAAAGCTCAAATTGCTAAAAAGCAAGTCACATTTCTGGGTCAAACAATTGGTGCAGGAAATAGATCCATTACACAGGATTGAGCGACGTCAGTCAAAACCATACCTCCGCCTACCACCATTAAAACACTCCGCTCATTTTTAGGAACAGCAGGTTACTGTAGACCATGGATTGAAGAATATGCCTCGATTGCTCAGCCTCTCTATGACTCTTAAAAGGACATGGTAAAGATTCAGATACTGTTTGTATGGAAGAATTACACCTCAAAGCGTTCAATGATTTGAAGAGAGCACTTTGTCAAGCACCAGCATTAGGAATTGCCCAATCTGACAGACCCTTTGTGCTTTATGTTCATGAACACTTAGGTTTTATGACTGCATGTCTAATGCAAGATCATGGGGGCAGTTTACGCCCAATTCATTACTATTCTGGTAAACTTGACATAGTCGCTCAAGGTATGGGCCCATGTCTTAGAGCAGTACAGGCAGTTCATTTGGCTCTTCAGGCTTCATCAGTAATGGTGTTAGGTCAGACTGTAAATGTAAAATGCCCTCATTCCGTGTCCGCACTAATGAATCAAGCAAAAGTCACCTCTGTAACCTCCTCCCGTTGGGGAAATTGGTTAGCGACACTCACAGCCCCGAACATTGTTTTACAGCGTGCACCAGTCACAAATCCGTCCTCATGTATGATGTCCGCAATGACTGAAAGTTCGTTAGAGGATGAAGGAGAAATGACTCACGATTGTGTTACGCTTACATATACACCTAAAAGTGAAGTAAAAGAAACTCCCTTAGAGAATTCAGAATTTGAGTTGTTTGTCGACGGTTCAGCTCAAGTAATTGACGGTAACAGACGAGCAGGTTATGCAGTAACGTCCACCACTGAAGTGGTTGCTTCAGGTCGTCTTCCAGATAATTTTTCAGCTCAAGCTGCAGAAATAGTAGCCTTAACAAGAGCATGCACGCTAGCTTCAGGATCAGTGGCAAATATCTACACAGATTCCAGGTATGCTTTTGGGGTAATTCATGATTTTGGTGTCATTTGGCAAACCAGACAGTTTCTAACTTCTGCTGGATCCCCCATTAAGCATGCTGGATTAGTAAAAGATCTAATGTTTGCAATGAAACTCCCAAAGAAATTAGCAGTGATCAAAGTGAAAGCACATCTCACAACTAATACTGCAGAAGCTAAAGGTAATTCTCTTGCTGATATGGCAGCTAAACAGGCTTGTTTATATGCAACTGTACAAGTGTGTACAGGTAGTACAGCACAAAAGACAATTCTGCCTCCTGAATCAATAATTGATTTGTACAAAGACGTTCCGCTGTATGAAGCATGGACATGGTTAGACAAAGGAGCCATTGTGGATTCCTCTGGTTGCTGGACCAAAGGGGGAAAGTATGTCGCTCCCGAATCACTGCTGCCATATTTGGCTCAACAAATACACAGTTTGGGTCACAGTGGTCCAGCAACGATGAATCACAGGTTCTCAAATCAATGGTGGAATCCAAAATTCAGAAATGCAGCCACAGAAACAGCCAAGAGGTGTGTTATATGTCAGAAAAATAATGATGTACCAGCAGCCATTACGCCAGCAGCACATACTCCAGCTCCACCAGGGCCATTCCGTCACCTGCAAGTTGATTACATTTCATTGCCTCGTTGTAAGGGAAAAACTGATGTTTTGGTAGTAATAGACAAGTTCTCAAGATGGGTAGAAGCTTATCCAACAGGGCGTGCTACAGCTGCACATACTGCTAAATGTCTTGTCACTGATTTCATTGCCAGATGGGGATTACCAGATTGCATTGACTCAGATCAAGGTACACATTTTACAGGACAGGTAGTCAAGGAAGTGGCTAAAATGTTGCAGATTAAGTGGAACCTTCACTGCCCCTATAGGCCGCAAGCATCAGGACAGGTTGAACGTGCAAACAAAACAATCAAAACCAGGCTAAGCAAAATGCATCAGGCAGGAGTACCATGGGTCGAAGCGCTGCCAGCAGTACTGTGTAGTATGAGAGCGTCACCTAACATATCAGTAGGACTGAGCCCTCATGAGATTATTACTGGACGACCAATGCAGATGCCAGGTGTGATTGATCTTAGAAATGCTGATGTACACATTGCCTCAGATGCCCTGATTGCTTACTGTGAAAACCTTACAAAGGCAGTACAGAGTGCCAAAGAGAGAGTTGAGTCGTGTTGGCAGACTCCACCAGAAGGTGGACATGCAATCATCCCAGGTCAATGGGTCATGATAAAGTCATTCAGAAACAAGCCATTAGAACCTAAGTGGTACGGACCACATCAAGTGATGTTAATTACAGCTGCTGCAGTATTGTGTCAGGGAAAGAAAACCTGGACTCATGTGTCACACTGTAAGGTTGTTCCCCCACCAACAGGGATAGGGTAGGACACGAAACAGTGAAGAACCGAAGGGAAGATCTGAATGCAATACGCGTCAGTGGCCACCCCGTCGGCGAAGACTCCCTCATAGGCCTTCCCCATCCATTTAGTCAATCCTCACTTCACTGTTTCTTTAGGTGTCAAAATAATAAGAAATAGGGAAAAAAAAAAGGAACAACTATAACAAACTCCTCCTTTGTGTACGTTACTACAAGGTTAAATCCCTAGTGTTTGAACAAATACAGTTCTCCTGTCTTTTGTTTTTCTGTTTACCTCTGTGCAGATACCACTTGATGGATGTTGGCTGACCCGAGACACATATGCACCAACCTCCTAACCAGTGTATGAATCCACAACCTCTAGAAAACAACGAGACCCACTGCCAACTATCACGAAAGGGATAAAGAAAAGAAAGAAAATCACAGTTCCAACCAGAAAAGACCCCAGATGACTGAAGTTAATTCTTCCGTAAGAATTTCACGGACCCTAATTGCATGTTTTGTTTCTGTGTCAGCATGCAATTGAAGAAACACCAACACAGAGCAAGCTTTGTGCCTGTAACGATTACAAGTTGCAAGAATGAATTTTTAAGTGTTTTAAATTTGTATACAATGTGGGAGTTTTCTTTTTAACTCCCAAAGGGGGAATTGACGTGTTACAAATTTATCAAATGTTTAATTTAGATTTCCAATACTGTAGAATATAAACTGAGGAAGTTTATTAGTGTGAATGTCAGCTAGCAGATGTCTAAGTGTCTTGGGGTTCCTGCCCCATCCTGTCTCCGCATGTGAAGGGCCCTGCTGAGAGGGTCTTTCCCCCCCCCCCCTCACCTTTTGTCCTGTCTCAGTGCGGGAAGGTCTGCTCCATCCTGTTCTCCTGGCTCAGCTAATTTACATGCTTTGTTTTGATGTATCCCCCTCAAGGAAATTCCACCCCCTTGAAATGAATATAAGCTAAAAATGTATCATGTTTTAGTTAGACTTGAGACGAGCGAGCTTTGAAGACTACAGCAACGAACAAGCTTTTTGCTCAATAAAGAACCCTCAAAAGATACAATCAAGTCTCCTGGTTTTCGCTTCTAAGTTTTCAACACTTGAGAAGAAATAAGTTCACTACATAACTTATACCACATCTTTGATAACATTAAAATGTTTACAGTTAAAATTTTCCCTTTCAAACTTGAAAACCTATTCCGCCAAAAAAACAGTCTTCTTTCCATCCCTCCCAGTGTCTCTTCCCACATATTATCAACAGCTTCTTTCTCATTCTTTGCTAAAATTGCTCCTAAAATCTTCATCTCTTGTACCTCCATGAACTTAACAACCCCCGTTAAAACCTCTGCCCTTCCAAACTTCATATATACAGTTTTTTCTTCGTTTATTTTTGCACCTGAGCCCTCACAATAGCATTTAATTTTTTCCATCACTTCTTTAACACTTTCTCTATTTTCGACCACAATTGTCGTATCATCGGCATATTGGAATACTTTCGTTAATTCTTCTTTTCCCTCAAATTGTATCCCCTTTATTCCTTTTTCTCTGTTTATTAAAAGCCCTAGGGGTTCCGCCACCAAAGAATATAACTGCACTGACAGTGGACACCCTTGTCTTATGGATCTTAAAACTTTAAAAGGTTGCGTTAAAAAACCATTACATTTTACTTTTGTTAAAATATCGCTGTATAAAACTGAGATCCATTTTATAAAATTCCCTCCAAAACCAAATTGTTTTAAAACTCCCAATAAAAAAACCCTGTTCCACTCTGTCAAAAGCCTTCTCAAAATCCATGCTTATTACGTATGCGCTCTTTCCTTTTTCTTTTATGTATCCCACTATATCTCTTATGCTGCTTGTGATATCTGCTATGTCCCTCCCCTTAACTCCATAAGCCTGGTTAGTTTCTATTATGTTTGGCATTACATTTTTTAATCTATTTGCTAAAACTTTGGCTAAAATTTTAAAAATCCGTGTTTAACATTGTAATGGGCCTAAAATTCTTCAGTTCAGTTTTGTCTCCTTTTTTCTTATATATTATTTTCATTAAGCCTAGGCCCATTCTTGGGTGTACTTTTTCTTTTATGAAAACCTCTTCATAGATTTCTTTTAAAATTGTGCTTACTTTTTCTTTAAAAACCTTATAAAACTCACTTCCAATACCATCTATTCCTGGGCTTTTCTTCACTCCTAACTGATTTATGGCCTGTATAATTTCTTCTGTTGTTTTTTCCCTTTCACAATCCTTTTTATCCCTGTCACTGACTTTTCTTGTTATCTGTTCTAATAAAATATTTATTTTTTCCTCATCTCCTCCTTCTGATTTAAATGTTCTTCATAAAACGTGCTTATTTCCCTTAAAATCCCATCCGTACTTAAAACCGCTTGTCCTTCTTTATTCTTAAGTTCTTTAATCATTTCCGCCCTCCCCCTGCTTTTCTCAAGGTTAAAAAAGAATCTGTTACATTTTTCCCCTTCCACTGTATATTTTGCTTTACTTCTTAACATCGCCCCTTTGTACTTCTCTTCTTCTATTTTCTTTAACTTTTCCTCTACTTCGATTACTCTTTGCACGTTTACTTCATTTTTATTTAGCTCCAATCTTAACGTTCTTCTTATTTCTTCCTCCTTTGTTTTTTTTCACCTTTTGTAACAATTTACTGTAGTTCATTGTATATTTCTTAATGTCATATTTTATGTTTTCCCACCATTGTCTTTTATCTTCTATGTACATCAAGTCTTTTTTCCCTTCATCTAATATGTTTTCTATCTCTTTTTAAAAATCCTGTTCCTTTAAAACTTCAGTGTTTAAAATCCATACCCCTGGTCCTTTCATTTCTCTTTTAAAATCCATTCTCATTACCACCATTTTGTGATCACTTAAAGTCGTTTCTTTATAAAAAACTCCATCAATAAAACATTCCAAATTCCTGGTACTTAAAAAGTAGTCTATTCTAGTTTGACACATAAAATTCCCCACTAGCTGTCTTCTTGTATATTCCTACTTTTTCCCATTTCTCTCCCTCCACACATCAATCATGTTTTTCTCCTCCATCAACAACCTTAACTCCTTTATACCCACATCCGATTTAAAAATCATTCCATTTGCCATGTCCATTTTACTAAAAACTGTGTTAAAATCCCCTGCAATCATTACCCTCTTCCATTTTTCCATTACTCCAGCTATAGCATTAAAATATCTTTTCTTTTCTATTTGTTCATTTGGAGCATGTACGTTAACTAAAATAAAATCATCATCTTCCATCTTAATTTCTACAGCCATGCATTTCCCTTTTGTGTCATTATACATTAGTTTTGCCTTGATACCTCTGTCTTTTCTTATTAGCACCGCCACTCCTCCTCCCATTTTTCCCTCTCCATTATTAAAAAAGAATTCCCCTTCCCATCTTCTTTTAAAATCCTCCATCGCATTTTCTTTCCAGTTTGTCTCTTGCAATAAAATCACATCTTCATCTCTGCACAGTTCCTTAACTTTTTCAAATTTCACAGCATTCATTAACCCTCTAGCATTAAAAGTCACAATTTGCAGCATCATAAAATAAAGGATAAAAAAACTTAAAATCCCCATTTTATCAGTCCATGCCCTCTCCTTCCTTTACAATTCCTCCACAGTCCTGTTTCTCCTCAGAATTTCTATTCCACACTTTATTTCTAGCTTTCTCTAAATTTGGTATTACCTTGTCTTTCCTTCTTCTTTTGTTGGTTGTTTCCGTAGTGTCGCCTTTGTCAATGTTTTCATTGTCTTTGTCCTTTCTGTTCTCCACACCAGTCTGTTCTTTCTCCTCTGGCTCTTTCGTTTCCATTTGTCTAGTCTCATTTGTCCCCATCTGTTTCTCCATTTCCTCACTGTCCTGTGTTAGCTCAGTCTTTTCAATCTCTTTGTCTTTCCCTTTACTTTCATTGTCCTCTCTTTGTGTCGCTCCAGTGTCCTCGCATTCCTCCTCTTCATCGTCTGTCTCATGCATCTGCCCGCTCTCCTGCTCTTCCTGCTGTTGACTGTTGTTGTACCAGCATTCGCACTTGTCCAGTGCACGCTTGCAGTCCGGACACCTCACCACCTTGCAATCCCTCGCGAAGTGTCCCCTCTCCTCACATTTGAAGCACATGAAGTCCGGACAGTCCTTCATCACATGGTCCGGGCTCATGCACAGCCTACAGGTCCTCACCTGATGGCTGTGCATCACCCGAAAATATTGCGGACCCTCTGCCGTTTCCATTTTTGTGCTGTAGGGAAGGGACACCACTTCCCTTGGGAACCTCACTTTCAGGAATCTGGTTCCATCCTCAATCTTGGTGCCCGGATAAACTCTCCTTCTGAGTGTGGAGATGGGGATTACTCCCCATCCCTCCAGTTTATTTAAAATGTCCTCATCATCCATGTAAGCGGGCAGATGCATGAAAGAAACAACATAGTCTTTGTTATGCAGTTTTTTTACCTCACAAGTCTTTCCTTTAATTATCAGTCCCTCCATTAACTCATCTGTGTCTTCTTCCCGTTCTAAAGTTATCTCATATTCCTTTAATAGTTTGGGTCTCACCGCCAAGATTTTTGTCACATCAATTTTCTCCGCCACCGCCTTAATTATGTCCTCTGCTCTTGCATCATGCACGTCCACTAAATCCACCATCACAGTTGCTTCTTTCGTATATACTCTTTTTTCCACTCTTCCTCTGGCTTCTTTGTCCTTTCCGTTCCCATCTCGTTGTCGTATATCCAGTCCAGTGTCGTTTTGCCGTTGTGTTTCTCCTGCCATCAGTAGCGGAGTGGCAATCGGGAGAGTCGGGACTTTTCCCGGTGGGCCGGTATTGTTTTGAGGCCGTGAGGGCCGGTCTGATAATAGTTATACTATAGTGAAGTGATATTATATTATTAGCAATACCATCTGGCGGCCTGATGTGCGGCCGCTTCTGCTGGTCAAACTGTCACTGCAGCCTCTCTGTCTCTGCTCAACACTGTGCTCAACCCGTTCGGCAGGTCCATGTCTAGGATTTTCAAAAACATAGGGGGATCAGAGCGCCTCCCCTCCCCAAATGGTATAGCCTGTCGGGCCGGCCTTTGATGTAAAAAGCCACCGAACACCTCTTTTTCCTCGTCATATTTTGGAAGTTTAACGGACGGTCGGTGTGAGTTCTATGTAGGGATGTGCACGGATATTCGATCTGTAATTATTATTTGAAAAATAAAATACTATTCGAATTTCTTGCCGTTTATGCAGTGAATCCATGATAAATCCAAAGCACTAACTCGCAGTTATAATTAAATGCACTGGGTGGCGCCGGCGCGTTTAACAAGTGGTATTTGATAACACAATGTCGCCGTCTGCCTCGTAAAGTTTGGAATTATTGAAATGAAAATATTACAAAATGGAAGTACACCACAATGAGAAATCGCATGAAATCCAAACTGAGTAAAGACAGCTGTCCATGATCACTGCACTGCTTTAACAACTTACAGGTAAGCGCAGCTGTAGCGCGAGTGATCAGAAATATGATATCTTCTGATAGCAAAATGATTTTGAGACATAACTCCTTTAAGTTTCGTTGAGGCCGGGAGACAGGTTTAAGAACTGAAAACCCAAAGTGCTTTTAGAAACTTTGCTTAGCAGCAAACCGTTATTTTGTGTCTGTCAGCGCAGCGCGTTTTCTCACTCGAGCATGTGGATATTATTTGTATTTATGAACATGAAACAATAGCCATATCCTGACTCGAGTGCGTGTACGTTCTGTATGATAACTGTGCAGTCTGCTTTATTTGCATTTTTTTTTACCGTTCGCGCTGCTTGAGCTTAAATGCTTTTGTTCTTTATATATTTTTTTTGTTTACACATATTGTTTAATGTTTTCAACTAAAAGAAACCCTTAACATGTATAGTAAGCTATGTCATGGCCGTAGCCAGCTATGAGGTCACTGAGGTCCGGACCTCTGTAATTTTTTTACCTTCAAAAATAAAATTTCAAGCTCTCTGAATGATTAATTAAAAGTTTAAACCACCTCATATGAGGGTTTGCAATTTATTTTGCTGCGCAGTGAACGGGGCTTTTGAGAGCGCGTTGTGAGGGCGCGAGTGCCAGATCCCGTGTTGCCAGATCCACTAATGGAAAGATGTTAATTTTCAAACTGAATATGGCTTAGAGCTTTTTTTTTTTTTACTCTCAGAGTGCACCAAATTGATGAATTTAACATTAAAAAGCACAAAATTTTCTTACGGGAGAGCATGCCCCCGAACCCCCCTAGAGGGACAGAGGTCCACTCACTAAAGCTTTACGAAAAAATTCTGTGAGAAACACTGGTTTTGCTTTTCACAATTTGCTATGCATTGCTATGTGTATATTGCCTAATTGTAAGCTTGTTCAAAAATGGTGAAAAACTCGATTTCGTTTTCGATTCGATTTTTATGAGCCCAAATATTCAAATACAATATTTTTTAAAAATGCTCATCCCTAGTTCTTTGTCGTTCAGTTTAGACCAGTTCAGTCTAGACTCTTTCAGGCTTTCTGAAGAAATTCAGAGACTCTTTCAGGCTTTCTGAAGAAACACAGAGAATATTTCAGGCATTTTGAAGAAAGCTTTTCAGGCTTTTTGAAAAAGCTCAGGGATTTTTATTTTATTTTTTATTTTTATTAAAAAGCTTACAGCACCCGGCATTCCCAGGCGGTCTCCCATCCAAGTACCAACCAGACCCGACCCTGCCCAGCTTCCGAGATCAGACGAGATTTTTTTTTTTTTTTGAAAAATTTTCAAATACAAATAATACATCAAAACTTTCATCATTTTCAATACATCATTTTGTAATACAGATACTCAGTACACAATTCTTAAGTTTAAAAACTGTTAAAAAATAAAATACAATAAAAGTAAATACAATAAAAATACAGTTGTTGTTGTACAATCATCTCTTCATCACATATCTTTCTTTTACATACATAATTTCAAAAATCTCCTTCAGTTCCCGGCAGCTTCCCCATTAAAGCTTTTAAAACACAGCAGACTTTTGGGGTAAAAACATTATAAAAACCATCCAACTTATTTTCACATTTAAAATACTCATACAATCTTTCAATATACAGTTCGAATTTCCTCTTAAAAACTATCCAAACATCCAACACGTTTTTTTCCTTTTTTGCTACAATTCTTCTCTCCCATATTGCACTTTTCATTAACATCACACACAGATTAATACAACTTTTGTTTTTACCCTTTTCTTCCATCCCAAACATCACCACTCTGTTCCATTCTACAGCCTTCTCATTTAATTCCCCTCTCAACATTTCAATCAATCCTTTACCCTTTTCGTTAAAATCTTTCAATTTTCTACAATTTAAAAACAAGTGTAAAAAACTTTCATCTTCCACATTACACACTTTACATTTTTCACTTAGCTCCATGCGGATTTTTTTTTAAATAATGTCAGTAAAAATTGCTCTGTGTCTGATTAAATATTCAAAACTTTCCAATTTCGCCTCTATCATTGTACCTTTCATGTTATTCCATATATCCTCTTCTTTTAGACCTTTGTATTTCTGTACCCAGTACTCATTGGCTTTTGGTTTCCTAAAAACCCCCTCTCTAAAAAAACAGTAAAGCATTTTCACAGTACATTCATTAAAAGCATATAGTTTTTCTCCCAACTTTACATGTGCTTCTTTCCCTTGTTTCTCTTCTTCCATATCTTCTATTCTTTTTATCCACTCTTTGGGTATTGCTTCTTTCATTATTTCGTACTTATTGTGTAGTTCTCGTTCATTAAAATCCTCTTTTGCCACTTCCATTGTATCTATTATATACTGTAATGGTAAAAATCCCTCTTTAAATTCATATAAAATATCTCTGACTCTTGTGATACCAACATCCCACCATTTCTTTAAAAAAATCACTTTCCCCTGATTTAAAATGCCGCTGTTTAAGAATAAAGGCTGGTTTAAAATGCTCTCTCTACCTTGAGGATTAAAATGAACAATAGTTAAAAATTTCCCCCAAGCACTCATCAATTCTCTATAAAAATCTGGCATTCCTTTCACCATCCAATTCTTAGTTTTCATCCATAAAATATTATCTCCCAAATTAAAATTCCCACATTTATTTAAAAAATATTCCATTGTCTTTTTCCATGCTGTTTTACTTTCCTCATCTAGATACTTTTTTATTACTTTAACTCTTAAGCTATTTTTTCTTTGTTCCACATCTATCAATCCCATCCCTCCCTTTCCTACTTCTCCTATTATTGTATCATATGCAATTCTTGGAGGTTTTCCATTCCATATAAAATCCAAAAAACATTTTTTCAGCCTTTTTTCCACCCACATCGGCATAGAAGTCACATATAAAACATACCATAACTTTGCTACCATTAAAACATTTACAATTAAAACTTTCCCCTTTAAACTTAAAGTCCTCAGTTTCCAAAAATTTAACCTTCTTTCAATTCCTCCTGGTATTTCTTCCCACATTACTTCTTCAACATATTTTTCGTCTTTCCCTATTAAAACACCTAAGATCTTTATTTCCTTTGATTCTTTAAACTTAAAATCATTTGCTAAAACACTCGCCCTTCCAAATCTCATATACAGTTTTCTCTTCATTTATCTTGCTCCCTGATCCCCTACAAAAAGTCTGTACCACATCCATTGCTTTTTTAACACTCTTTATGTCCTTAACCATTATCGTTGTATCGTCTGCGTATTGAAATATATTTTCATTTTCCCCACTCTCTTCAATATCCATCCCTCTTATTTCTTTATCTCTTTTAACAGCTAATCCCAAAGGTTCTGCAACTAGTGAATATAAAAGTGCTGATAGTGGACATCCTTGTCTTATTGACCTAGTTAATTTAAAACATTCTGTTAAAAAACCATTACATTTTACTCTTGTTATTGCTCCTTTATATAAAATTTTAATCCATTTGATAAAACTTTCCCCAAACCCATACCCACTTAAAATCTCAAATAAATAATCATGTTCTACTCTGTCAAAGGCCTTTTCAAAATCCAAACTAATAACATATCCATCCTTGTTTTTTTCTTTCATATACCTTATTCTATCTATTATACTTATTGTTGTGTCTGCTATGTCCTTCCCTTTCACTCCATATACTTGATTTGTTTTGATTATGGTTGGCATTACCTCTTTCAATCTGTTGGCTAAAACTTTTGTTAAAATTTTCAAATCAGTATTCAACATTGTGATTGGTCTATAATTTTTAAAATCCACTTTTTCTCCTTTTCTTTTATATATCAATTTAATTAATCCCATCCCCATTCTCTGATTCATTTCATCTTTCTTAAAAGTCTCTTCATATACTTCTTTTAAAATATCCGTTAAAAAATCCTTAAAAGTGATATAAAATTAATTCCCTAAACCGTCAATACCTGGGCTTTTCCTTTTATTCAGTTCGCTTATTGCTCTTTTTTATCTCTTCTTCTCTTATCTGTAGGTCACACTCTTTTTTGTCCTCCTCTCCTACTTTGGTCTTTATTTGTTTTAATAATTCTAGTTTTTCTTCCTCCTTTACTCCTTCTGCTTTAAATAGCTTTCCATAATATGCTTTTATTGCTTTTAGTATCTCTTCATTTGTTTCCATTGTCTCTCCATCTTCCCTTTGTATTCTTTTAATTGTTTGTGACATTCCCCTTCTTCTTTCCAAGTCAAAAAAAAACTTTGTACATTTCTCTCCTTCCACTGTATACTTTGCTTTACTTCTTAATCGTGCCCCATTATATTTCTTCTCTTCTATTTCTTTCAGTTTTCCCTCTATTTATTTTATTTTTTCTATATCTTTTTCATTCTTGTTCAATTCTTTTTCTAGGTGTTCTCGTATTTCTCTTTCCTTACCCTTTTTACATCTCTGAATTATCCCACAATATTTTATGGTAAAATTTTTGATTAAAAACTTCACATTTTCCCACCAAATCCTTTTGTCTTCTCTATACATTCCGTTTTCTTTTTCCTTTGTTATAATTTCTTGTACACTTAAAACATAGTCTTCGTTATTTAAAATCCCTGTGTTTAAAACCCATACTCCCGGCCCTCTTTTCACTATATCCCAATCAATTTGCATAAAAATAGGTTTGTGATCACTTAAACTTGTTTCTTCATATTGTTACGTTTTCCTGATTAGTCTAGGGGAGGAAAGCAACAGCAAAAGAAAATGGATGGTGGTGAAATGAATGTGCAGCAGCAAGAAGCCACCCCGTCTCCAGACCCAGAATTGTTTCACAATAAAACACAATTCTCCAAGAAAATAGTTATTATTTACAAATCAAGCAGAGAAAAAAAAGGGGGTTTAAGATTCAGAAGGGGGTATTGCCAAAACAATAAACATAAATCAAACTAACTCCTATTAAGCAAACTACTTAAACTAAAAGAAAAGAAAAACAAGAGTACAGCAAAATAAGCTAACTCCCTTGCTAGCATAAACAGGAGAAAAAGTCAAAATAAATGGCACCCACCTCCCTACTAACCCCAAAATAAAGAAAGAAATCATTAACTTGCCACTTGCAAGAGGAAAAACAGATGATTAAACTATACAATAAATCATGAGAATTAACACGTCTACCTTTGTGAATCTCAATCACAGAGTGGTCAACAAGGGACGACCGAGAGAAAACAGCAATGAGTAGAACACCAAAAAGTTAGAGTTACACGATACTCTCAACTTGTTACAACAATACATCAGGTCTGGGGTTGGAGATAGGACCTCAAAGCCACTGCACACAACCAAGCCACCACCAACACAGCTCTGATGATGGTTGCAGTTTAAATAGTCTCCTTCCACTCCCAGCATCCAATCACAGCAGGGCATTAATTATTGGCTTCAGGTGGAAACCATTCTCCTACGAAGAGAGGGAGAGAGAGAGAAAACACAGCACAGCTTGGGCACCCACAAACAAAACCTTACGGCTCTGGACGTAACACCCCCGCCACCAAAAACTATAACCACCCACTGGTTATAAGTCAACATACTAAGTCACTAATCAGCAAAACATTTTAACTGTCTAAGGAATGAGTTCTAGACAGGGCATCGGCAATGATGTTGTCAACTCCTTTCTTGTGCCGAATGTCAAGATGGTATTCCTGCACAATTAAAGACCACCGCATTAAACGTTGATTAGTGTTAGACATGCGAGTTAAGAACACCAATGGATTATGGTCTGTATAAACCAAAATAGGGCTATCACTTCCACCCAGGTAAACTTCAAAATTTTGAAGGGCTAGTAACAATGCTAGAGCTTCCTTCTCAATTACACTGTAATTTCGCTGACACTTAGTGAATTTCTTTGAGAAAAAAGATACAGGATGGTCAATTCCTGCTCCATCCTCCTGCATCAGGACTGCCCCGGCTCCTGCAGCGCTGGCATCAACCTGTAGTTTGAAGGGCTGTAAGAAATTTGGAGCAGAGAGAACAGGTGCAGTGCAGAGGAGATCTTTTGCAGCATTGAATGCATCCATACACTCTGGAGTCCACACAAACTTCCTAGATGCACTCAAAAGATCAGTGAGAGGAGAAACAATAGCAGCAAAGTTCTTACAGAAACTTCGATAGTAGCCACTCATTCCTAAAAAACGGCGCAACTCACGTTTATTAGTAGGCTTAGGAAACTCAACAACGGCAGCTATCTTTGCTTCCACAGGTCGAACTTGTCCTTGGCCAACACATTTACCAAGATAGGTGACTGTTGCTTTGGCAAATTCACATTTAGCCAAATTCAGGGTTAGAGATGCTCTACTTAACCGTTCAAAAACAACGTTTAACTTTTCAAGATGTTCCTCCCAAGTATTAGAATATACTACCACATCATCCAAATATACCTCAACATCGGTCACCTCTGACAAAACTCTGTTCATGAGCCGCTGGAACGTAGCTGGTGCATTTCGCATGCCGAAAGCCATGACAGAGTACTGTAGGAATGAATCAGGTGTGACAAATGCAGATATTTCAGAGGCACGAGAAGTTAACGGGACTTGCCAGTACCCTTTTAGTAGATCTAGTTTTGTAACATACTGAGTAGCACCAACTTTGTCAACACAATCTTCCATTCTTGGAAGAGGAAAAGAGTCGGGTTTGGTCACAGCGTTGACTTTACGATAGTCAGTGCAGAATCTGAATGTGGAGTCAGGCTTTGGCACTAGAATACATGGTGAACTCCATGGACTTTGGCTGCAAGTTGCAAACCCATGCTCTAACAAATATGTTACCTCAGCTTTCATGACGACTCGTTTCTTTGGATTTATTCTGTATGGATGTTGTTTAATGGGCTGGTTATCTCCCACATCAATGTCGTGACACAGCAAGGTAGTCTGGGAAGGAACATCAGAGAACAGGCCGGAATAGTTAACAATTAAGTCACTAACTGCTTTACTCTGTTCTTCTTCTAAGTGGAAAAGATAGGATTGCAAATCACTCAAAATAGCTGAATTCTGCAAACGGGCACACAAAGTTTGAGCATCTTTAGCTATCAATCCGTCCTCTTCCAAACATTCAGCAGGTTGCAAAACTGCTGTAGACACCGGTTTAACAGGAACAGCTGAGTTTGCATTTCTTGTGATGTATGCCTTCAGCATGTTTACATGACACACTCTGCTCTTACGTCGCCGCTCAGGAGTGCCAACAACATAATTAGTATCACTAAGTTTTTTCTCAATTATGTAGGGGCCAGAGAACTTAGCTTGCAAGGCTGTTCCAGGCACAGGGAGTAGGGCAAGAACAGATTCACCGGGCTGAAACTCACGCCTCACACTTTTGTGGTCAAAACGAGTTTTCATCTTCGCTTGAGACTCCAACAAATGAGTCTGAGCTAACTGACAAACTTGGTGAAGACGTTCCTTGAAAGAAGTCACATACTCAAGTATAGATACAGGTGCAGAATCCTGTGAAAGCAGCTTTTCACTCAGTAACCTTAGTGGGCCTCTTACGGTATGGCCAAACACCAATTCTGCAGGGCTGAATCCAAGTGACTCTTGAACACTTTCCCTAATTGCAAACATCATTAAAGGTAGACCTTCCACCCAATCTCTACCAGTCTCTGTGCAAAATCTTCGAAGCATAGTTTTAAGAGTCTGGTGAAATCTCTCCAATGCACCCTGAGACTCTGGATGGTATGCACTCGCCAATTGATGTTTAACTCCCAGTTCACTCAGCATCTGTGTAAACACTTTGGATGTGAAATTAGAACCCTGGTCAGATTGAATAACCTTAGGCAAACCAAAAAGGGAACAGAAGCGAATTATCTCTTTAACCACCAATTTAGCTTTTATTGTGCGGAGAGGAATTGCTTCTGGATAGCGAGTCGCAGTACACATGATGGTTAAGATATATTGATGCCCAGATTTAGATTTAGGCAAAGGACCTACACAATCTACAAGCAGCCGTTCAAACGGTTCGTGAAGGACAGGAATCGGTTTTAGAGGAGCTACCGGAATGGTCTGATTTGGTTTTCCCACTAACTGGCATGTGTGACATGAGCGGATAAATGTAGAAACGGCAGACTTCAAACCAGGCCAAAAGTAGTATCTGGTGATTCGATGGAATGTTTTTGTTACTCCTAAATGTCCTGCTAGAACATTCTCATGAGCTAACTCTAGTACATGGTGTCGATAATCAATGGGTAATACAATCTGGCGAACCTCTTGCCACTTTGTATCACAATGCAGGGGTTTCCACTTGCGCATCAAAATTCCATCTTCCCAAAAATATGCTATTCTAGCTTTAGATACTTGGGTGAAATCTACTACAGCATCTCTACAAGCAGCTAGGGAAGGATCAGTAATCTGTGCAGCAGCTAACTCCACCTTACCTACTTTCAATGCAAGTTTCGGTAACACAGGGTATTCAATGTTTTCTAACTCAACCTTAGATTTATCTTTTGTCACCCTCTCCATATCCTCAGGTTGAGAAAACAGCACAGTATCTGAGAGATCTGCCACATCTCCAAATTTCAGTGATTGAGCTCGTGTTACAGCACAGGCAGGGAAAACAGATGCATACTGAGTCGTAAGCTTAGATACGTCAGTAGTAACAGGTTCATGAACAACAATAGGACGAGGAAAGACTTTGCCACCTGCAAGATCATTTCCCAAAATGAAACCAACCCCATCTACCGGTAATTGTGAACAAACCCCCAGCGTCACTAAACCAGTAACAAGTTCTGACTTCAAATACACTCGATGAAGAGGAACATTGACACAAACCATCCCAAAACCACGAACTAGTACATCAGTACCTGTATACGACTCAGCAGAAAAAGGGAGCATCTCGTCTAAAATAAAAGACTGCGCAGCCCCAGTGTCCCTTAGAATCCTTAACTGCTTTTTCTCTGACTCCGATGAAAGGGAGACTGTACCAGTACAAATAAACGGCTGATAAGTGGTAGCATTCACATCGTATGCCTTTGGAACCGATTGCACGAGCGCTACACTTTTGGACTTGGAAGCATTTTTTTGCTTCCACGCCTTACAATCTGAAATTAAGTGATTGGGGTCAAGGCAAAAAAAACATGCTCGCCCGTCACTTACACGTTTAGGACTCAATTTCCGTCGCGAACTATGGTGCGAGAGGTCCCGGGTTCAACTCCCGGACGAGCCCCCATTTACTGTTACGTTTTCCTGATTAGTCTAGGGGAGGAAAGCAACAGCAAAAGAAAATGGATGGTGGTGAAATGAATGTGCAGCAGCAAGAAGCCACCCCGTCTCCAGACCCAGAATTGTTTCACGATAAAACACAATTCTCCAAGAAAATAGTTTTTATTTACAAATCAAGCAGAGAAAAAAAAGGGGGTTTAAGATTCAGAAGGGGGTATTGCCAAAACAATAAACATAAATCAAACTAACTCCTATTAAGCAAACTACTTAAACTAAAAGAAAAGAAAAACAAGAGTACAGCAAAATAAGCTAACTCCCTTGCTAGCATAAACAGGAGAAAAAGTCAAAATAAATGGCACCCACCTCCCTACTAACCCCAAAATAAAGAAAGAAATCATTAACTTGCCACTTGCAAGAGGAAAAACAGATGATTAAACTATACAATAAATCATGAGAATTAACACGTCTACCTTTGTGAATCTCAATCACAGAGTGGTCAACAAGGGACGACCGAGAGAAAACAGCAATGAGTAGAACACCAAAAAGTTAGAGTTACACGATACTCTCAACTTGTTACAACAATACATCAGGTCTGGGGTTGGAGATAGGACCTCAAAGCCACTGCACACAACCAAGCCACCACCAACACAGCTCTGATGATGGTTGCAGTTTAAATAGTCTCCTTCCACTCCCAGCATCCAATCACAGCAGGGCATTAATTATTGGCTTCAGGTGGAAACCATTCTCCTACGAAGAGAGGGAGAGAGAGAGAAAACACAGCACAGCTTGGGCACCCACAAACAAAACCTTACGGCTCTGGACGTAACAATATCTTATTTTTTCTAAAAAGCTTTCCATATTCCGTGTACATAAAATAAAATCAATTCTCGTTTCACAAATAAAATTCCCCACAATTTGTCTTCTTGAAAATTCTTTTCTCTTTTCATTTCTTTCCCTCCATACGTCAATCAATCCATTTTCTTCCATTAGCCCTTTTAACTCTTTTCTTCCTGTATCTGTCTTAAAAACCATTCCTTCAGCCATGTCCAGTTTACTAAAAACAACATTAAAATCCCCCATAATAACAATTTCCTTATATTTCCTTAAAAGTTCCCTTAAACCATTAAAATATTCCCTCTTCTTAATCTCTTCCGGTGGTGCATGCACATTTACCACAAGTATTTTGTTCTCTTCATATTCCATTTCAAAACCTATACATTTCCCCACTTTATCTTTAATACTACTTTACATGTTATATCTCTATTTTCTCTTATTAGTACTGCAACTCCTCTTCTAAATCTATCATCCCCGTTGTTGTATAGAATCTCTCCATTCCATTTTTTCCTTATTTCACTTATATGCAAATCTTTCCAATTAGTCTCTTGTAACATTATCACATCTTCTCTTTTACACATTTCCTTCATTTTTCCAAATTTCCTCATGTCCATTAAACCTCTAGCATTAAAAGTAACCATTCTTAAAATCATAACACAAAAAAAAATTCTTAAAAAAACATTGCTAAAATCCATCTTTTCATCCCATCTCCTCCGAGTCCTTTACCAGCTCCTCTCCATGCATACTTTGTTGCTCACCTTTTGAAGTAACTCTTTTTCTCGCTCCTTCAGTGTTCGGTTTTATCTGTATTGATCTTCTCCTTTTACTTGTTTTAGCTAGATTGTAATTTTCTTCATTTTCCTCTTCTTTTTCCATTTCCACATTCTGCTCCTTGTCCTTTTGTTGTACTCTGTCTTGTTCACTTTCCAAGCTTACATTTATATCCACTTGTGCCCAGTTTTCATCCTCTTGTTGTGTTTGTTGCCCCTGTTTATTCTCTTCGTCCATCCGTTCCTCCCCTCCTTCATTTTCTGCAATTTCACTCGTCTCCTTTCCTCCGTTGTCTTCTTCTAACTCATTTTCTGTGTCTCTTTCTAGCACCTGCCCGCTCACCCGCTCCTCTCCTTCCTCCTCTCGCCCCGTCCAGCATTCACATTTAGTGAGAGTCTCTCGGCAATCCGGGCACTTAGCGGCGTTGCAGTTCCTCGCAAAGTGGCCTTTCTCGTCACACTTAAAACACTTAAAATCTGGACAGTCTTTTACCACGTGGTCCGGGCTCATACACAATCGACAGGTCTTCACCTGATGACTGTGAATCACCCTGAAATATTGTGGTCCTTCTGCTGTTTCCAGTCTTGTGCTGTAAGGTAGTGACGCCACCCCCCTTGGGAACCTTACTTTTAAAAAGCGTGTGCCGTCCTCTATATTTGTGCCCGGATAAAACCTCCTTTTCACCACAGATACGGGGATTACTCCCCATTGTTCCAGTTTATTAAAAATGTCCATATCCTCAGTGTAGGCCGGCAGGTGCATAGAGACAACATAGTCCCTGTTGTGAAGACTCTTTACCTCAAATGTTATTCCTTTAATGTCCAGTCCGTCCATTAAAAATCCTGTATCCTCCTCACTTTCAAGTGTGATTTCATATTCATTTGTTTGTTTGGGTCTCACCGCCAAAATCTTTCCTTCTCCAATCTTCTCCGTCACTGCTTTTATTATATCCATCGCTCTCACCTCTTTTTCATCTCTTAAATCCACCGTTATTGTCGCTTCCTTTTTGTACATCCTTTTCGCTTTCTCCTTTCTCATTTCTGTCCCCCGTTCTTGTCCATCTCTTTGTTGTTCGTCCGGTCCGTGGTCGTTTCGCCTTCGTGGTACTCCCGCCATTGCAATGTCCGTTAACGTTTGTCCATCCATTAAACAAAAAACACGCAGACAAAATTCCTCCCAAACAGCGTATGCTGTTGGGAGGATTTAGCTTAAACAAAAAAACAAAAAAAACCTAACAAAAAAAAACACTGATTCAAACAAAAAACAAACGAAAAAAAACAGAAACACGTTTGGTGAGCCTTCCTCACCTACTACTGCCACACTACTTCCTGGTTGCTCTAGGGCGTGCCCAAGGTGGTATGGCCGTAAGTGAAAACTGCTGCCAAATTCAGGCCTTTTGAAGAAAGTCAGAGACTCTTTCAGGCTTTCTGAAGAAATTCAGAGACTCTTTCAGGCTTTCTGAAGAAGCACAGAGAATATTTCAGGCATTTTGAAGAAAGCTTTTCAGGCTTTTTGAAAAAGCTCAGGGACTCTTTTTTTATTTTTTTTTATTAAAAAGCTTACAGCACCTGGTATTCCCAGGCGGTCTCCCATCCAAGTACTAACCAGGCCCGACCCTGCTTAGCTTCCGAGATCAGACGAGATCGGGCGTGCCCAAGGTGGTGTGGCCGTAAGTGAAAACTGCTGCCAAATTCAGGCCTTTTGAAGAAAGTCAGAGACTCTTTCAGGCTTTTTGAAGAAACAGAGACTAATTCAGGCATTTTGAAGAAACCCAGATACCTTTTCAGGCCTTTTGAAGAAAGTCAGAGACTCTTTCAGGCGTTTTGAAGAAAGTCAGAGACTCTTTCAAGCTTTCTGAAGAAAGTCAGAGACTCTTTCAGGCTTTCTGAAGAAACACAGAGAATATTTCAGGCATTTTGAAGAAAGCTTTTCAGGCTTTTTGAAAAAGCTCAGGGACTCTTGTTTTTTTTTTTTTTTTTTTTTTTTTTTTTAATTAAAAAGCTTACAGCACCTGGTATTCTCAGGCGGTCTCCCATCCAAGTACTAACCAGGCCCGACCCTGCTTAGCTTCCGAGATCAGACGAGATCGGGCGTGCCTTTTTTTTTTTTTTTTTACAAAAATAAAACAAAACACAACATACCTTATTACTTAAAATACATCTTCTTCCAACATAAACAGTTTATGCTTCTTTAAAATTCTCATTACTTCGTTATTAAAAATCCTAAAAAACAAATCCACATTATTTTCAAATTTAAAAAAATTGTACAAAGTATGCAAATAATCTTCAACCAATCCTTTGAAAAACAACCACAAATTCATTACAAAATTCCTATTTTTCGCTACATTCCTTCTTTTCCAGATTGCACTTTTTGCTATGACTAACAACAAATTTATAACTTTTTTTCCCTCGTTTTCCTCATTCAGTCCCAACATAAATTCTATTCCAATTAAACTCTTCCTCTTTACCTCTTATATCATTCACAATCTCCTTTATCTTAATAAAAAATTGTTTTAGTTTTTCACAATATAAAAACAAATGTAAAATACCTTCATCTTCTTTGTTGCAAACTTTACATATTGCATCTTGTTCTCTCCCAATTTTACATAACCGCATTCCCGTGAAAATCACATTGTGTCTTATAAAAAAGTCCAAACATTCTAAATCAGTGTCCATAAATTTCCATTTCATGTTTTTCCATATGTCTTTTTCTTCAATCTCTTTAAAATGCCTCAGCCAGAGTTGATTTGCTAAAGGCTTCTTAAAAACTGAATGACTAAAAAAATAATAAAAACGTTTCACATGACTTAAAATCCACAAACTTTTCTTGTACTTTTAAGAATACCTCTATTTTATTCTCACTTTTCTCCCTTCTTTGAATATCATTCAACCACTCTTCTGGTATTGCATTTTTTACTTCTTCGTATTGTTTCTTTATGGTGTTTACATTATAGTCCTCTTTCGCTTCTTCTAATGCATCTATAATCACTTGCATGGGTAAGAATCCCTCCTTGAATTCATATAAAATATCTCTTACTTTTAAAATTCCCACCTCCACCCATTTTTTTAAATACATTTCCTTTTCTTTTATTACAATGTTTTTGTTTAAAAACAGTGGTTGATTTAAAATGCTCTCTCTTCCATATGGTTTAAAATTCACCTCGGTTAAAAAAGACCCCCAAGCACTTAAAACTTCTTTATAGAAATCTGGTATCCCTTGTATCATCCACTTTTTTAACTTCATCCATAAAATGTTATCCCCCAAATTAAAATTCCTACATTTATTTAAATAAAATTCCATTATACTTTTCCAATCTCCTTTATTTTCCTCATCTAAATACTTCTTAACCACTTTAACTCTCATACTGTTCATCTTTTGTTCTAGATCTACTAAACCCATTCCTCCTTCTTCTGCCGTTCCAATCAAAGTATTATAAGCAATTCTTGGGGTTTTTTTCTCCCATAAAAACTCTAAAATACATGTTTTCAATCTTTGCCTTACCCATATAGGCATTGAATTCACATATAAAACATACCACATTTTAGACAGCATCAACACATTTACAATTAAAATCTTCCCCTTTAAATTCAAAAATCTACTTTTCCAGAATATTACAGTATTTCACAATTGCTAAAACACTAAACCCCATTCTCTGAACCCAATGCTCAGTGGCCTAAACCCATTTGTCGAATCAGTCACTCTGTAGGCAAAACCTTAAACAAGTTCAGGTAGTTAAGACACTGTTTGTAAATCTCATCCACTCTTTTTGCAAAACTCTAAACACATTCTCACCCACTAAAACACATTTTGCACTGTGTTGCAAAATGGTAAATACATGTGGCAAAAGTTAAACACAACTAGAACACTGCTGTCATTGTTTACACACAACAACTCAAAATTGTTCACACTTATTTCTAATGATGTGATCAAATCAGTTGTCTAGAATATTTAAGCCAGTTCAGAGTACACAGGTGGCCAAGGTACGTTGAATGTTGATACCAACAATGGATGGAAACAATGTGAGAGGCAGAGGAGGAAGAGCTACTGTAAGCAATTGAGAAAAACTGTATTGTAAGAGGTGGGGGACGAGGAGGAAGAGTAAAAGAGCAATGAAGAGCAAGACCAAGAATAGTAATTTCAGATCAAATTCTGGCAACTGTGATAGACCATGTTCTTGTTCATGGAATGACAATGAGGGAAGCAGGACAAAGAGTACAACCCAATTTGAGCAGATTATCTGTGGCCACCATAATCAGGACATTCAGAGAAGACAACAGATAAATGTATAGTTTTTCTAATTTGTGCGACTGAAAGTTTACTGTATACATTTGATACAGTACATCAGTTTGTCAATACAAATGGGACTGGGGAAAAAAGAAAAAAAAGATTTACAATACATTTTACATAATATGTGATGTCCATTACTATTGTTACTGTATGTATACATTTGTAAGGGCATTTTCCCTTTTGTAGAATTGCAAGACTGAGGGTGGAAGGACTCCTTTGTTCTCCCAACAGCAATGATTTGATTTTGCAATTGCACAATATTTTGTGTAATACACTTTCCATTAGAGTTGTCTTTGTTCTTTGGCCTTACTTTACAGTATTTTTATGCTGAAAATACAGACATTCAATACTGTATTACTTGCAGTTACAGTATGCAATATATTTGCTGTACTGAGTTGTGAATTATTTACTTTTATTTATGGCAAAATTATTTTCTATATGCAATAAAAAAAAAAAACTCTCTGTAACTACATGCCCTGGACGCTGTGTTCTCAATTTATTTATGTAGTGTCTAATGAATGCTGATGAGTGTTTTTATATTGACTGGCTGTGTTTGTTTTGAAAGCATTGTTTGATTTTGAGCACATATCAAATGGTTTTGAAGCAAGTGTTTGATTTTGCCAGAAGAGTCAGGGGTTTTGTGAATGTAGTTTAAAGACTGGGTTTTGTGTTTAAAGTTTTGAGAATATGGGTGAAGGTTTCAAGAAATGTGTCTTAGCAATTGTGAAAAACTGTAACCTTCTCTCCATTCCTTCCACTACCCCTTCCCACATTGTATCTCGTACGCATTTTTCATTCTTTCCTAAAACCACCCCTAAAATCCTCATTTCCTGTACTTGTGTAAAGCTACAGCACCCTGTTAAAACCGGTACCTCCCCAAATCTCATGTAAACTGTCTTTTCCTCATTTATTTTTGCTCCAGAACCTTGGCAGTACCATTCTACTTTTTCCATTACATGTTTAACACTTTGTTCATTTTTAACTACTATTGTAGTGTCGTCCGCGTATTGAAATATTTTCTTTATTTCCTTCCTTTCATCCATCTCTATTCCTTTAATTTCTTTTTCCTTTTTGATCATCAACCCTAAAGGTTCCGCTACCAGCGAATATAATTGAGCTGATAGAGGGCACCCTTGTCTTATCGACCTTGAAATAGCAAAAGGTTCTGTTAAAAATCCATTGCATTTCACTTTTGTTTTTGTATCCCTATATAAAATTCTTATCCATTTAATAAAATTCTCCCCAAACCCAAAAATCTCTAAAACTGAAAATAAAAACCCATGTTCTACTCTATCGAAAGCTTTTTCAAAATCTAAACTAATAACATAACCATTCTTTCTTTCTCCATTTATATAACTTACTATATCTCTTATACTACTTGTTGTTTCTGCTATGTCTCTTCCCTTTACTCCATATGCCTGATTTGTTTCTATTATGCTAGGTAAAACATCCTTTAATCTATTTGCTAAAACTTTTGCTAAAATCTTTAAATCCGTGTTTAACATGGTGATTGGTCTAAAATTTTTTAAAAGTGTTCTATCCCCCTTTTTCTTGTATATTATCTTCATCAGCCCTAAACCCATCTTCTGATTTAGACCTTCCTTCTTAAAAATCTCCTCATATACGTCTTTTAAAATTAAACTTATTTCTTCCTTAAAAACCTTATAAAACTCATTCCCTATCCCATCTATACCAGGGCTTTTCCTTGTTTTTAAAAGATCTATTGCCTGTATTATTTCTTCCTGTCCTATTTCCTTATCACATTCTACTTTGTCCTTGTTCTCTACTCTCATTGATAATTGCTGTAATAGAATATTCTTCTTCTCTTCATCTACTCCCTTTGCTTTAAAAAGTTCTTCATAATAACTTTTTACTTCCTTCAAAATTTCTTTTGTTTCTTGAACTAATTCTCCATCTTTAACCTTTATTTCTTTTATCCTTTCTGCTCGTCCTTTACTTTTTTCTAAGTTAAAGAAAAATCTTGTACATTTCTCTCCTTCAACCATGTATTTTGCTTTACTTCTCAAACTCGCTCCTTTACATTTATTCTCCTCTATTTTCTTTAGATTTTCTTCCAAAACTATTATGTTTTGTATATTTACTTCTCTCTTATTTAACTCTTCTTTTAATGATTTCCTTATCTCCTTTTCTTTAGCTTTTTTAACTCTTTGAACCAATTTGCTGTATTTTATTGAGTACTTCTTTATTTCATATTTTACATTTTCCCACCATATTCTTTTATCTTCTAAGTACATCCCATCCTCTCTTTCTTCAATTAATTTTTCTATCCCTACTTTATAGCTTTCACTCTTTAAAATCTCTGTATTTAAAATCCAAACTCCAGGCCCTTTATCCTCCTTTTTAAAATCCATCTTCATTAAAATCATCTTATGATCGCTCAAAGAGTTCTCTTTGTAAAATATATCCTCAATAAAATATTCTAAACTTCTTGTACTTAAAACATGATCAATTCTTGTTTGACATAAGAAGTTCCCAACTAGTTGCTTTCTAGAAAATTCTCTTTTTTTTTCTTCCATTTTTCTCTCTCCACACATCAATTAAGCTTTTTTCTTCCATCATCATTTTAAGTTCTTTCCTTCCCATATCTGTTTTAAAAACCATTCCATCTGCCATATCTCTTTTATTAAAAACTGTATTAAAATCTCCCATCTTTACGGTCTCCCAACTTTCCATTAAGTCTCTTAAAGCACTAAAATAGTTCTTCTTTTCTTTTTCTTCATTAGGTGCATGAACATTAATCAAAATAAATGTTTTATCCTCATATCTTATTTCAACAGCCATACATTTCCCTTTTCTATCATCGTATATTTCTTTAACCTCAATGTCCTTCTCCTTTCTTACTAAGATAGCAACTCCTCTTCCCATTCTTCCATCCCCATTATTAAAATATATGTCTCCACCCCACCCCTTTTTTAAATCTTCCATAATTTCATCCTTCCAATTCGTTTCCTGTAATACAATTACATCTTCTTTACACAACTCTTTTACTCTTTCAAATTTTCCCCTATTCAGTAGACCCCTTACATTTAAGCTCACCAAATTCAAAACCATAAATGAAATTACTAAGAGTTTCAAATACATTTTTTCACAAGTCTTGCTCTTCTTCCTCTTCGATACATTTTAAAGCCTCAAATCTGTTCATACATTTGATTTGTTCTTTTCTTATAAATCTTTTGGCATTTTCTAGATTGGGTGTTACCTTCTGCGTTCTTCTTCTTATCACTCCACTTAATTCTTTGTCCTTTCTTTTGCCATCTTGTCCACTTTCTTTTTCCTTTTCTCTGTCTTTTTTCAACCTTTTACTCCTTTCGTATCCCCTACTGTTCCACTCGTCCATTGTCTTTGTTGATGTGTCCATTTGTGTCCTTCTCCCGCGTTCCCTCTCCTCTTCCACACCCTCAATCTCCTGTTCATTGTCTTCTTCCGGCTCTTCTTCGATCTCATCTCCTTCCATTTCTTCCTTCTGCTTTTCTTCTGGCTCACTTGGTTCATTCGTTTCATTAGTTTCATTCTGCATCTGCCTCTCCTCCTCTTGTTCCTGCTGTGTATCCTCTTCTCCTTCCATCTCACATTCACACTTGTTTAAAACTTTAAAGCAGTCTGGGCACTTGACAGCTTTGCAATCCCTCGCGAAGTGTCCCTGTTCCTCGCATCTGAAGCACATAAAGGTCGGACAGTCTTTGATGATGTGCTCCGGACTCAAACACAGCCGGCAGGTTTTAACCTGCCTGCTGTGAATAATCCTGAAGTACTGAGTTCCTTCCGCTGTCTCAAATCGTGCACTATATGGTAGCGAGGCCACTTCTTTGGGGAATTTTACTTTGACAAAGCGCGTTCCATCTTCAATGTCAGTGCCCGGGTAGACTCTCCTTCTTATTTGCGAGATGGGGACTACTCCCCACCCCTCCGGCTTGTCCACAATAATGGCGTCATCCAGATAGGCCGGCAGATGCATCAATGAAACCACAAAAACTCTGTCCTTTAGTTTCTTTACTTCGCACATTTTTCCTTTAATTTGAAGTCCGTTTAATAGTTCATCACATGTTTCTTCTGCAGCTAAAGTCACTTCGTACTCTTTGTTCTGTTTGGGCCTCACTGCCAATATTTGATCCAGTCCCACCTGTTCTGTTAAAACTCTGATAACATCCTCTGCTTTTCCGTCCGGCACCTCTGCTAGATCCACCGTTATAGTTGCCTCCTTTGTATAGATCCTCATCCTTTCTGTTCTGTCTTTGTCTTTTCTTTCTCGTAATCCTTTGTCCATGCTAGGGTCTTGTATCCGACTTGGTCCTCCTGCCATATCCATGTCTTTACCATGTAATCCATCCATTTTTTGAAGAACTCAAAAAGTAAGAAAAACTCCCCAGACAGCCTAGGCTGCTGGGAAGTGTTTAAACCAAAAAAAAGAAAGAAAACAAAACAAATCAAAAACTGTACTTAAACAAAGCAAAATAAGAAAACAAAATGGTGAGCCTCCCTCACCCACTGCAGCCAAACACTTCCTGACACCAGCTACTCTCTAGCGCCCCAAGGTGGTGTGGCCGTAAGTGAAAACTGCTGCCAAATTCAGGCCTTTTGAAGAAAGTCAGAGACTCTTTCAGGCTTTTTGAAGAAACAGAGACTAATTCAGGCATTTTGAAGAAACCCAGATACCTTTTCAGGCCTTTTGAAGAAAGTCAGAGACTCTTTCAGGCGTTTTGAAGAAAGTCAGAGACTCTTTCAAGCTTTCTGAAGAAAGTCAGAGACTCTTTCAGGCTTTCTGAAGAAAGTCAGAGACTCTTTCAGGCTTTCTGAAGAAACACAGAGAATATTTCAGGCATTTTGAAGAAAGCTTTTCAGGCTTTTTGAAAAAGCTCAGGGACTCTTTTTTTTTTTTTTTTTTTTTTTAAATTAAAAAGCTTACAGCACCTGGTATTCCCAGGCGGTCTCCCATCCAAGTACTAACCAGGCCCGACCCTGCTTAGCTTCCGAGATCAGACGAGATCGGGCGTGCCTTTTTTTTTTTTTTTTTTTTTTAAAAACTAAAAAACCAAATCACTTCCAGGTACATTCCATGCTAAATCTTTTAAAACTTTACAAACCCTTGGAGTAAAAAACAACATAAAAACTTTGCAACATGTTTTCATACTTAAAATACCAATACAGTCCTTCAATATATCTTTCTGTTTTCTTTTTAAGAATAATTCAAACATCAAGCACCACTTTTCCTTTTTTGGCTATATTTCTTCTTTCCCATACTGCATTTTTTATCAACATTACTAACAGGTTCACAAACTTTTTACTTTGACAGTTTCCCTCCCATCCAAACATCACCATCCTCTTCCATTCTATTACCTCTTCGTCCCAGTCCTCAATTAAATCCTTTATCATCTTTTTGCATTTCCTGTAAAAGCCCTCCAACTCTTTACAATATAAAAACAAGTGTAAAATTCCTTCGTCTTCGTCTTTGCATACTTTACATGTTGCATTCTCTTCCATTCCAATCTTAGTTAAAATACATTCGGTAAAAATTGCTTTGTGCCTTATAAAATACTCTAAACATTCCAGTTTGGTTTCCACAATCTTTCCCCTCATATTTCTCCATATACTTTCTTTTTTCAGATCTTTAATTCTCTGTACCCAAAAATCGTTAGCAACTGGTTCTTTAAAAACACCATCTCTAAAATAACAATAAAACTGTTTAACATTACACTCCTTAAAATTACATAGTTTTCCTTTCAGTCTGACATAAATGTCTTTCTCTTCCTTCCATCCCTCCATGTTTTCTATTCTTTTAATCCATTCCTTTGGTATTGCGTTTTTGATCATTTCGTATTTATTTTCTATTTCTCGTTTATTGCATTCCTCTTTTGCTTCCTCCATTGCATCCATTATAAATTGTGATGGTAAAAACCCTTCTTTAAATTCATACAAAACATCTCTTACCCTTGTTATTCCCACCTCCATCCATTTTTTAAAAAAGTTCTCTTTCCCATCTCTTAAAATACTTTTGTTTAAAAACAGCGGTTGGTTTAAAATGTTTTCTCTTCCTTTCAGATTATAATCTATTATAGTTAAGAAAACCCCCCAAGCACTTAAAATTTCCTTATAGAAGTCAGGTAGCCCTTCCGCCATCCAGTTTTTTGTTTTCATCCATAAAATATCCTCCCCCAAATTAAAATTCCCACATTTGTTGAACAAATATTTCATAACTTTCTTCCATACAGTTTCATTTTCTTCTTGCAACAATTTTTTGACTATTTTAACTCTTAAGCAATTTTTCCTTTGTTTAATATCCATTAACCCCAACCCACCCTCTTCTAATGGTCCTAATAAAGTGTCGTATGCTATTCTCGGGGGTTTCCCTTCCCACAAAAAACAGAGAAAACATTTCTTCAACCTCCCTTCTACCCACAAAGGCATTTCTGTCACATATAAAACGTACCACAATTTTGAAGCCATTAAAACATTCAAAACTAAAACCTTCCCTTTCAAATTTAAAGTCCTCATTCTCCAAAAATTTAACCTTCGCTCTATTCCTGTTATCAATTCCTCCCACATTTTTTCTCTTACTTGCCTCCCATCCTTTCCCATTAAAATCCCTAAAATCCTTATTTCTTCCACTTCCTTAAAATTAAAACATTCCGTTAAAACTGACGCTGCCCCGAACCTCATATACACTGTCTTGTCCTCATTAATTTTACTTCCCGATCCTTTGCAAAATTCTTGTACATTCTTCATTACTTGTTTTACACCCTCTTTCCCTTTAACTATTATTGTTGTGTCATCTGCATATTGAAAAATTTTCACTTCTGCTTTGCTTCCCTGTATTTGTATTCCTTTTATTTTCTCTTCTTTTCGTATTGCTAGACCCAAAGGTTCTGCTATAAGAGAGTATAATAAAGCTGAGAGTGGACATCCTTGTCTAATTGATCTAGTTATTTTAAAACATTCTGTTAAAAAAACGTTACATTTTATTTTTGTTAAAGCCCCCTTATATAAAATCTTTATCCATTTCATAAAAAATCTCACCAAACCCAAACCTATTTAAAACCCCAAACAAGTATTCATGCTCCACCCTATCAAAAGCCTTTTCGAAATCTAAGCTGATCAAGTACCCGTCATCATTCTTTTCTTTTATGTATTGTATTGTGTCCCTTATACTCATCGTTATGTCTGCTATGTCTCTTCCTTTTACTGCATATGTTTGATTTGTTTTTATTATTTGTGGCATCACTTCTTTTAACCTATTTGCTAAAATCTTTGCTAAAATCTTTAAATCAGTATTTAACATTGTTATTGGCCTGTAGTTTTTTAAATCAGTTTGTTCACCTTTCCTTTTATATATTAGCTTCATCAGCCCCATTCCCATCCTTTCATTCATCTCTTCTTCTTTAAAAATTTCCTTGAAAACCTCCTTTAAAATCTCGATTAAAAAGTCCTTAAAACGTATATAAAATTCACTTCCCAAACCATCTATCCCTGGGCTTTTCCTTTTATTTAGTTGATCTATCGCTCTTTCGATCTCCTCGTTCCTGATTTCCCCATCACACTCTTTTCTATCCTCTTCACTTAAAATCGTTTCAATATAATTTAACGGTTTCTTTTTTTCCTCTTCTTCCACTCCTCTTGTTTTAAAAAGATCCTCATAAAAAACCTTTATCTCTTCTAGTACTTTTTCATTCCCCTCCACAATCTCTCCACTTCTCCCTTTTATTTCTTTTATTATTCCAACTTGCGCCCTTTTTTTCTCCAAGTCAAAAAAAAACTTTGTGCATCTCTCCCCCTCCACCATATATTTGGACTTACTACTTAATCTTGCCCCCTCATATTCTTTTTCTTCTATTTCTTTCAGTTTCTCCTCTATTTCTTTTATCTTGTTTATGTCTTTATTCTCCTCATTTAATTCTCTTTCTAACGTCTCCTTTATTTCTTTTTCTTTGTGTCTTTTACTTATTTGTAAGATTCTGCAATACTTTTTCTTTGTGTCTTTTACTTATTTGTAAGATTCTGCAATACTTTATTGAAAACTTTTTTACTAGATATTTAACATTCTCCCACCACATTCTTTTATCTTCTTCATACATTACATTATCTTTCTCTTCCTCTATGATTCCTTTTATCCCTGCAACATAATCTTCATTCTTTAAAATCTCTGTATTTAAAATCCATGTACCCGGTCCTCTTTGCACATTACTCCAATCTAGTTTAAAATATAAAAACTTATGATCACTAAAGCTGGTTTCTTCATAACTGATTTTTTCAATAAAATTCTCCACATTTCTTGTACATAGCACATAATCGATTCTTGTTTTACAAATAAAATTCCCCACTATTTGTTTCCTTGAATAAACTTTTTTCCCCCCATTTCTTTCCCTCCATACATCTATTAAATTATTTTCTCTCATCAATTCATTTAATTCTTTCCTCCCTGTGTCCGATTTAAAAACCATCCCCACTGCCATATCTAGTTTGCTAAAAACTGTGTTAAAATCCCCCATCATTATTATTTCCTTATATTTCTTTATTACACTCCTTAAACAGTTAAAAAATTCTTTCTTTTCTTTCTCTTCTGTTGGTGCATGTACATTCACTAAAATTAATTCACGTCCTTCATAATTTACTTCCACAGCCATGCATTTCCCCATCTTATCTTTGTACACCACTTTGGCTGTACTAAAAACATCTTTTCTCATTAAAAACGCCACTCCTCTTCCAAGCCTACCATCCCCATTATTATATAAAATATCTCCTTCCCATTTCTTTTTGTATTCCATCATCACATTCTCTTTCCAATTTGTTTCTTGTAAAACAATGACATCTTCTTTTCTACACTTTTCTTTCACTCTTTCAAATTTTCCCATGTCCATCAGTCCCCTTGCTTTAAAAGTAACACAACGTAAAACCATTAAAATAAATAAAAATGAATACCTAAAAACCATTATTCTCCATTTTCGCCCTCCAGTCCCTTTAACACTTCATATCTGTTTGCATTTCCATCTTGGCTCCTTGTCATAGTCCTTTTTCTTGCATTTTCTAGATTTGGTGCTACCTTTAAAGATCTCCTTCTTATTTGTCCTCTCCCCTCTCCTTCTTTGTCCATATTGTCCATTGTTATTTCCTCTTCATTTTCCATCTTTTTACTTTGCTCCTTCCTTCCTTGTCCATCTTTCTCATGTCCTTCATCCCGATAACTTTTAAAACTGTCCGATATTACCACTGCTGTCCATTGTATGTCCTGGTCCATTGTTTGTTCATTTACCTTATCGTTTTCTTGTTCTTTTTCTCCTTCCTCTCTGTTGCTTGCTCCTCCTTCCATTTCTTTTTGTTGTACATTTTCTTCTTGTCCTTCATCGATTTGTCTTTCATCCTTGTTGTTTCCTTCATGCACCTGTCCATCCACCCGATGCTCCCCACCTCCTTCCTCTTCCTCCATCCTACATTCACATTTATTTAAAAATTCCTGACACCCCGGGCACCTGACTGTATTACAGTCTCTTGCGAAGTGTCCCCTTTCTCCACATTTGTAGCACTTAAAATCTGGGCACTCTTTAAGCAGATGCTCCGGGCTCATGCACAGCCTACAGGTCTTCACCTGGTGACTATGCACCACCCTAAAATACTGCTGCCCTTCTGCCGTTTCCAGCCTTGTGCTGTAGGGCAAAGATGCCACTTCTTTAGGGAACCTTACTTTTAGGAACCTCGTTCCATCCTCGATTTCAGTGCCCGGGTAGCATCTCCTTTTAATTTTTGATATGGGATTAACTCCCCATCCCTCCAATTTTCCAATAATTTCTCTATCATCAAGGTAGACGGGCAGGTGCATGAAGGAAACAACATAGTCCCTATTTTGCAGTTTTTTCATTTCACAATTCACCCCTTTTATAGTCAGTCCATCAATCAATTCTTCACATGTTTCCTCATTTTCCATTGTTAGTTCATATTCATTTCCTTGTCTTGGCCTTAAAGGAGAACTCCGGGCAATTTTTAAGTTAATCTTGATCGTTAGACCTTTGTGAGTACTGTCTATAGAAAAAAAAACGAACCGGATTGGTGCTTGCGACGCGGAGCTGCGACCGCGAATGCCCAGAGCTCCCACTCAGCTAAAACGGCTGCTCTGGGGGCATGTACATAAAGAGCGTTTTTGAGCCTCTTAACAGACACATAATGCAATTAAAATATCTGTCCAACATGAACAGGGGCCTTACCTGTAAACAAGATGCGTTTAGCAACTTAGCCATGGTTTAAATTCACCTAAATAGTGTTTTAGACGGCAAGCTGTAGTCTCGCGCTGAAGTCTCGCTCCTCCCACCTGGACTCACGTGGGAACTCAGTTGTAGCCGGGATTGGTAAATAGTGTCCAGGTGGGAGGAGCGAGACTTCAGCGCGAGACTACAGCTTGCCGTCTAAAACACTATTTAAACCATGGCTAAGTTGCTAAACGCAACTCGTTCACAGGTAAGGCCCCTGTTCATGTTGGACAGACATTTTAATTGCATTATGTGTCTGTTAAGAGGCACAAAAACGCTCTTTATGTACATGCCCCCAGAGCTGCCGTTTTAGCTGAGTGGGAGCTCTGGGCATTCGCGGTCGCAGCTCCGCTTCGCAAGCACCAATCCGGTTCGTTTTTTTTTCTATAGTCAGTACTCACAAAGGTCTAACGATCAAGATTAACTTAAAAATTGCCCGGAGTTCTCCTTTAATGCCAGGATTTTCCAATTTCCACATTTATCCCCCACTGCCTTGATAATATCCACCGCTCTCACCTCATTAACATTCTCCACATTCACAATCATCGTTGCCTCCTTTAGATACTTCCTTCCACAAAACTTGTCTCGAACGTCTTGTTTTTTCCCATGTCCTGCTCGCTGTTGGTAATCCAGTCTAGTATCGTTTGCCATGCGTTTCTCTCCAGCCGGTCCAGTGTCGATTGCCATTCGTGTTCCTCCATCCAGTCCAGTGTCGATAGCCATTCGTGTTCCTCCATCCAGTCCAGTGTCGATTGCCGTGCGTGTTCCTCTAGCCAGTCCAGTGTCGTTTGCCGTTAATCCGTCCATTGTATTTAAGAAAAAGAAAAATAACCACCCTCCAGCCAGCAAGATGCTGCTGTTAGGTGGTTTAAAAACGGTAAAAAACAAAAAAACAAAAACAAACTTAAAGTGAAAAAACCTCAAAAACAAACGCAAAGAGAAAAAACAAAATGGAGGAGAGCCTTCCTCTCCAAACTGCAGCCAAACACTTCCTGTTGCTCACTAGCTCCTTCTAGCGTGCCCAAGGTGGTATGGCCGTAAGTGAAAACTGCTGCCAAAATTGGGCTATTTAAAAGGTTAGAACATTAGTCAAGTAAACTAAAAAGCTTACAGCACCTGGTATTCCCAGGCGGTCTCCCATCCAAGTACTAACCAGGCCCGACCCTGCTTAGCTTCCGAGATCAGACGAGATCGGGCGTGCCCAAGAAGGTATGGCCGTAAGTGAAAACTGCTGCCAAATTCAGGCCTTTTGAAGAAAGTCAGAGACTCTTTCAGGCTTTCTGAAGAAACACAGAGAATATTTCAGGCATTTTGAAGAAAGCTTTTCAGGCTTTTTGAAAAAGCTCAGGGACTCTTTTTTTAAATTTTTTTATTTTTTTTTATTTTTTATTAAAAAGCTTACAGCACCTGGTATTCCCAGGCGGTCTCCCATCCAAGTACTAACCAAGCCCGACCCTGCTTAGCTTCCGAGATCAGACGAGATCGGGCGTGCCCAAGGTGGTATGGCCGTAAGTGAAAACTGCTGCCAAAATTGGGCTATTTAAAAGGTTAGAACATTAGTCAAGTAAACTAAAAAGCTTACAGCACCTGGTATTCCCAGGCGGTCTCCCATCCAAGTACTAACCAGGCCCGACCCTGCTTAGCTTCCGAGATCAGACGAGATCGGGCGTGCCTTTTTTTTGTTTTTTTTTTTTTTGTTTAATGTTTAAAAAACATTTTAAATGGTTTTTACACATAAAAATTCCTCTTAAATTAAACATTTTTGTAAACCATTAAGAAAACATCTCCCCAGTACAGAAAATATTTACATTTCACACACAAGAAAAAAAATAAAAAATCATCATTAAACAAATACATTATTCCTTTCCTGGCATTACCACACCAAACTCATTAAACACTGAATAAATCTCAGGCGTACAGACCTTATAAAAAACATCCTCTTTCTGTTCCTGTTTAAAATAAGTGTACAAACATTCCATATATTTTTCCAAACGTCTTTTAAACACCATCCACACATCCAATACTTTTTTTTCCTGTTTTGCAACTACTCTCCTTTCCCAGATTGCACTTTTCATCAACATTACAAACAAATTTATCATCTTTTCATTTTTATTGTTTTTGTCACACCCTACCATAATAATCTTATCCTT
Organism: Semotilus atromaculatus; assembly: GCA_031834385.1. Taxonomy (NCBI): domain Eukaryota; kingdom Metazoa; phylum Chordata; class Actinopteri; order Cypriniformes; family Leuciscidae; genus Semotilus; species Semotilus atromaculatus. Next base: position 20,356,074 of record JAULUF010000050.1, read on the forward strand.
TTCTGTATCTTCTTGCTCTCCTTCTAATTTTCCAATAATACTCTTACATTTTTCATTAAAAACTTTTAAAGATTTACAGTATAAAAATAGATGTAAAAAACTTTCATATTCCTCACTGCATACTTTACATATCGCACTTTGTTCAAACCCAATTTTCTTTAACATTGTATCAGTAAAAATCACTCTATGTCTAATAAAATACTCCAAATTTCCTAGTTTTATTTCAATAATCTTCCCTTTCATATTGTTCCAAATATTTTCTACTTTCAAACCTTCAAATGTCTTTTGCCAAAACTCATTTATAATTGGTTTCTTAAAAACAGCATCTCTAAAAAAACCATAAAACACCTTCAATGTGCATTCTTTAAAAAGCCAAATTGTCTCTCCTAGTATTACCTTTACATCCTTTTCATTATTCCCCTCTTCCATATTTTCAATTTTTGTTATCCATTGTTTAGGTATTGCATGTTTTATAATTTCATACTTGTTTTTTATTTCTTGTCTGCTGAACTCCTCTTTTGCTTCCTCCATTACATCTACTATGTACTGTATCGGTAAAAAACCCTCTTTATATTCGTATAAAACATCTCTCACTTTAACTATTCCAACTTCCAACCATTTTTTAAAATAAATTTCCTTCCCTTGGTTTAAAATACCAGTATTTAGGAATAAAGGCTGATTTAAAATGCTTTCTCTTCCATGTAAATTATACCGTACATTTAAAAAAAAAATTCCCCAAGCACTTAAAACCTCTCTATAAAATTTTGGCAACCCCACTGTCATCCAGTCTTTTGTTTTCATCCATAAAATATTATCCCCCAGATTAAAATTCCCACATTTGTTTAAAAAATACTCCATTGTTGTTTTCCATTCTACTTTATTACTTTCGTCCAGATACTTTCCAACCAATTTAACTCTTAGACTATTTTTCCTTTGCTCTACATCCATTAAACCCAAACCTCCTTTATCTACCACCCCTATTAAAGTATTACATGCGATTCTAGCTGGTTTGCCCTCCCATAAAAATTCTAAAAAACATCTTTTCAACCTTTTTTCCACCCACACTGGCATTGATGTCACATATAAAAAATACCACAATTTCGATGACATTAAAACATTCAGGATTAAAACCTTCCCCTTTAAATTAAGTGTCCTCAATTTCCAAAAGTTTGTTCTTCTTTCAATACTTCCCACTATTTCGTCCCACATGTTTTCTCTAACTTTGTCTTCGTCTTTCCCTATTAAAATCCCTAAAATCTTCATTTCTTTAACCTCCTTGAACTTAAAATTCTCTGTTAAGTTCACCGTCTCTCCAAATCTCATGTACACAGTTTTTTCTTCATTCACTTTTCCTCCTGACCCCTTACAAAACCTCTGTACTATTTCCATTATTTTTTTAACACTTTCTTCTCCTCTAGCAATAAATGTTGTGTCATCAGCATATTGAAATATTTTGTTATCCTCTATGAATTCTTCCACCTCTATTCCTTTTATCCTCTTTTCTTGTTTTATTGCTAGTCCTAGCGGTTCTGCCACCAATGAGTACAAAAGTGCTGATAACGGACAACCTTGTCTTATTGAGCGCGTTATTCTAAAACATTCTGTTAAAAAACCATTACATTTTATTCTTGTCACCGCTCCCTTATATAAAATACGAACCCATTTAATAAAATTCTCCCCAAACCCAAAACTTTTTAAAACATCAAAAAGATACTTATGATCTACCCTGTCGAAAGCTTTTTCGAAGTCCAAACTAATTATGTAACCCTCTTTCTTTTTATCTCTCATGTACCTTATCATGTCTTTTATACTCATTATAGTATCCGCAATGTCTTTTCCTTTTACTCCATATGCCTGGTTTGTTGTGATTATCTTTGGCATTATCTCTTTCAATCTATTCGCTAAAATTTTTGCTAAAATCTTTAAGTCAGTATTAAGCATTGTGATAGGTCTATAATTTTTTAGTTCTGTTTTTTCTCCCTTCCTCTTATATATAAGCTTCATCAGTCCCATCCCCATTCTTACCATCATTTCACCTTTTTCAAAAATCTCTTCATAAACATCCATTAAAATATTTGTTAAAATATCTTTAAAAGTCATATAAAACTCACTTCCTAAACCATCAATCCCTGGACTTTTCCTTTTGTTTAGTTCATTTATAGCTCTTCCTATCTCCTCTTTGCTTATGCTTCTATCACACTCTTCCTTGTCCTCTTCGCCTACTTTTGTTTTTATTAATTCCATTAGTTCCTTTTTTTCTTCCTCCTTTACCTCTTCTGCACTAAAAAGCTTTTCAAAAAAATCTCTTGTTTCCTTTAAAATTTCCCCACTTGTTTCTGTTATCTCACCATTTCCCTTTTTTAACCCTTTTATCCTTTCTGATCTTCCTTTTTTCCTTTCCAAATCAAAGAAAAATTTTGTACACTTTTCCCCTTCTACCAGATATTTTGCTTTACTCCTCAACATTGCTCCTTTATATTTATTTTCTTCAATCTCTTTCAATTCTTCCTGTATTTCTTTAATTTTTTGTACATCTTGTACTTCTTCATCAATTTGCTTCTCCAGCCTTTCTCTTATCTTTTTTTCTTTATTCTTCTTACATTTATGTTTTAACGTACAATATTTTATAGTGAGTTTTTTCACAAAAAATTTTACATTCTCCCACCAAATTCTTTTGTCTTCTACGTACATTCCATTTTCTTTTTCTTCTTCAATCATCTCTTTTATTGCTAAGACATACTGTTCATCTTTTAAAATATCCGTATTTAAAACCCATACACCCGGCCCTCTTATCTCTGTATCCCAATCCAACTGTACATAAAATGGCTTGTGGTCACTCAAACTTGTTACTTCATACCTTAACTTATCTATAAAACCTTCTATATTCCTTGTACATAAAACCATATCTATCCTTGTTTGACACATAAAATTCCCTACAATTTGTCCCTTTTCTTTTCATGTCTTTCCCTCCACACATCGATCATATTGTTCTCCTCCATTAATGATTTTAACTCTTTCCTTCCCGTGTCCCTTTTAAAAACCATACCATCCGCCATATCTTTTTTGCTAAAAACAGTGTTAAAATCCCCCATCATAATAATATCTTTATAATTCCTTAAAAAACTCTTGACCATGTTAAAATAATCTCTTTTTTCCTTTTCTTCATTTGGTGCATGTATGTTAACCAACAACATTTCCTTTTCTTCATAAGTAATTTCCACTGCCATACATTTCCCCACTTTGTCTTTATATATTTCTTTACCATTTATTCCACTATTTTCTCTTATTAGAATTGCCACCCCTCTGCCATATCTTTCATCTCCATTATTATACCAAAATTCTCCTTTCCAATTGTTTCTCATTTCATTTATACACCTCTCTCTCCAGTTTGTTTCCTGTAGCAAAATGATATCCTCTTGTTTACACATTTCTTTTACTTTATCAAATTTTTTGATATTTAAAAGACCTCTCGCATTAAAAGTCACAAGCCTTAGAACCATGAAGCAAAGAAAAACATACATGTAACTGTTCATTTATCATTCTGTCTCCCCCAAGTCCTTTAGCAGTTCATACCTATTCACACTTCTCAAGGTGTCCTCATTAACAAATCTTTTCCTTGCAGCCGTCAAACATGGTTTTACCTTAATTGATCTCCTTCTCTTCATTTGTTTCTCTGTTTGGTCCTCTTCGTCGTCACTCTCAGGAGTCCTTTGATCCTTTTCACTTTTTGACTGTTCCCTCTTATCCATAGAAAATCCACAAACTCCAGGCATGTCTATTTGCATTTCTACTTCATCCTGTTGTTGTTCTTGTTCTTCTTGTAAGTTGCATTGCCCTCTGGGTTCTCCTTCATCCTTTTCTGCTGTTACATCTTGTGTCATTGTTGTTCCTTCCTCCTGTTCTTTTTCGTTGTCTCCCTCGTGCACCTGCCCGCTTACTCCTTGTTCTTCGTCTTCCTCCTCGTTTCTCATCCCACATTCACATTTGTTGGTCACCTCCTTGCAATCCGGGCACTTCACTGCTTTGCAGTCCCTCGCAAAATGACCCATCTCGCAGCACTTGTAACATTTGTAATCCGGACAGTCCTTCACAATGTGGTCCGGGCTCATGCACAGCCTGCAGGTCCTCACCTGATGACTATGTATCACCCGAAAGTATTGTGGTCCTTCTTCCGTCTCGAATTTTGTGCTATACGGGAGTGAGATCACTTCTTTGGGGAACCTGGTTTTTACAAACCTCGTTCCATCCTCGATGCTTGTGCCCGGATAAACTCTCCTTCTTATCTTAGAGATGGGGAAAACCCCCCATCCCTCCAGTTTCTTTAAAATGTTCTCATCGTCCAAATAAGCAGGCAGGTGCATTAAAGAAACCACATAGTCTCTATTTTTCAGTTTTTGTACCTCACAGTTTTTCCCTTTGATGATTAGTCCATCCATCAGCTCCTCTGTGTCTTCTTCTTTCTCCAACGTCACCTCGAAATTATCCATTTGTTTAGGTCGAACCGCCAAGATTTTCCCAACTCCTATTTTCTCTATCACTGCTTTAATAATGTCCTCCGCCTTTGCACCTCTCACTTCCGTTAAGTCCACTGTAACTGTTGCTTCTTTTGCATACACTCTTTTCATATTTTCTTTCCTTGCTTCTTTATCCTTTCCATGTCCATCTCGTCGTCTTTGTTCCAGTCCAGTTTCATAGCCAGTTGATGTTCCTCCTGCCATTGCTGTGGTCGATGCCGTTAATCCATCCATTTTAAACAAAAGACACGCTTAAACACCCCCCAAACAGCAAAAAAACTGTTGGGAGGAAAACTCAAAACAAACTAAAAAACTTTATATAAAGACAAAACTAACAAATAAAAAACGAAAAAATGGTGAGCCTGTCTCACCTACTGCAAACTTCAAACTGCCAAACTACTTCCTGGTTGCTCAAAAAGGGCGTGCCCAAGGTGGTATGGCCGTAAGTGAAAACTGCTGCCAAATTCAGGCCTTTTGAAGAAAGTCAGAGACTCTTTCAGGCTTTCTGAAGAAATTCAGAGACTCTTTCAGGCTTTCTGAAGGAACACAGAGAATATTTCAGGCATTTTGAAGAAAGCTTTTCAGGCTTTTTGAAAAAGCTCAGGGACTCTTTTTTTTTTTTTTTTTTTTTTATTAAAAAGCTTACAGCACCTGGTATTCCCAGGCGGTCTCCCATCCAAGTACTAACCAGGCCCGACCCTGCTTAGCTTCCGAGATCAGACGAGATCGGGCGTGCCCAAGGTGGTATGGCCGTAAGTGAAAACTGCTGCCAAAATTGGGCTATTTAAAAGGTTAGAACATTAGTCAAGTAAACTAAAAAGCTTACAGCACCTGGTATTCCCAGGCGGTCTCCCATCCAAGTACTAACCAGGCCCGACCCTGCTTAGCTTCCGAGATCAGACGAGATCGGGCGTGCCTTTTTTTTTTGTTTTTTTTTTTTTGTTTAATGTTTAAAAAACATTTTAAATGGTTTTTACACATAAAAATTCCTCTTAAATTAAACATTTTTGTAAACCATTAAGAAAACATCTCCCCAGTACAGAAAATATTTACATTTCACACACAAGAAAAAAAATAAAAAATCATCATTAAACAAATACATTATTCCTTTCCTGGCATTACCACACCAAACTCATTAAACACTGAATAAATCTCAGGCGTACAGACCTTATAAAAAACATCCTCTTTCTGTTCCTGTTTAAAATAAGTGTACAAACATTCCATATATTTTTCCAAACGTCTTTTAAACACCATCCACACATCCAATACTTTTTTTTCCTGTTTTGCAACTACTCTCCTTTCCCAGATTGCACTTTTCATCAACATTACAAACAAATTTATCATCTTTTCATTTTTATTGTTTTTGTCACACCCTACCATAATAATCTTATCCTTTTCTGTATCTTCTTGCTCTCCTTCTAATTTTCCAATAATACTCTTACATTTTTCATTAAAAACTTTTAAAGATTTACAGTATAAAAATAGATGTAAAAAACTTTCATATTCCTCACTGCATACTTTACATATCGCACTTTGTTCAAACCCAATTTTCTTTAACATTGTATCAGTAAAAATCACTCTATGTCTAATAAAATACTCCAAATTTCCTAGTTTTATTTCAATAATCTTCCCTTTCATATTGTTCCAAATATTTTCTACTTTCAAACCTTCAAATGTCTTTTGCCAAAACTCATTTATAATTGGTTTCTTAAAAACAGCATCTCTAAAAAAACCATAAAACACCTTCAATGTGCATTCTTTAAAAAGCCAAATTGTCTCTCCTAGTATTACCTTTACATCCTTTTCATTATTCCCCTCTTCCATATTTTCAATTTTTGTTATCCATTGTTTAGGTATTGCATGTTTTATAATTTCATACTTGTTTTTTATTTCTTGTCTGCTGAACTCCTCTTTTGCTTCCTCCATTACATCTACTATGTACTGTATCGGTAAAAAACCCTCTTTATATTCGTATAAAACATCTCTCACTTTAACTATTCCAACTTCCAACCATTTTTTAAAATAAATTTCCTTCCCTTGGTTTAAAATACCAGTATTTAGGAATAAAGGCTGATTTAAAATGCTTTCTCTTCCATGTAAATTATACCGTACATTTAAAAAAAAAATTCCCCAAGCACTTAAAACCTCTCTATAAAATTTTGGCAACCCCACTGTCATCCAGTCTTTTGTTTTCATCCATAAAATATTATCCCCCAGATTAAAATTCCCACATTTGTTTAAAAAATACTCCATTGTTGTTTTCCATTCTACTTTATTACTTTCGTCCAGATACTTTCCAACCAATTTAACTCTTAGACTATTTTTCCTTTGCTCTACATCCATTAAACCCAAACCTCCTTTATCTACCACCCCTATTAAAGTATTACATGCGATTCTAGCTGGTTTGCCCTCCCATAAAAATTCTAAAAAACATCTTTTCAACCTTTTTTCCACCCACACTGGCATTGATGTCACATATAAAAAATACCACAATTTCGATGACATTAAAACATTCAGGATTAAAACCTTCCCCTTTAAATTAAGTGTCCTCAATTTCCAAAAGTTTGTTCTTCTTTCAATACTTCCCACTATTTCGTCCCACATGTTTTCTCTAACTTTGTCTTCGTCTTTCCCTATTAAAATCCCTAAAATCTTCATTTCTTTAACCTCCTTGAACTTAAAATTCTCTGTTAAGTTCACCGTCTCTCCAAATCTCATGTACACAGTTTTTTCTTCATTCACTTTTCCTCCTGACCCCTTACAAAACCTCTGTACTATTTCCATTATTTTTTTAACACTTTCTTCTCCTCTAGCAATAAATGTTGTGTCATCAGCATATTGAAATATTTTGTTATCCTCTATGAATTCTTCCACCTCTATTCCTTTTATCCTCTTTTCTTGTTTTATTGCTAGTCCTAGCGGTTCTGCCACCAATGAGTACAAAAGTGCTGATAACGGACAACCTTGTCTTATTGAGCGCGTTATTCTAAAACATTCTGTTAAAAAACCATTACATTTTATTCTTGTCACCGCTCCCTTATATAAAATACGAACCCATTTAATAAAATTCTCCCCAAACCCAAAACTTTTTAAAACATCAAAAAGATACTTATGATCTACCCTGTCGAAAGCTTTTTCGAAGTCCAAACTAATTATGTAACCCTCTTTCTTTTTATCTCTCATGTACCTTATCATGTCTTTTATACTCATTATAGTATCCGCAATGTCTTTTCCTTTTACTCCATATGCCTGGTTTGTTGTGATTATCTTTGGCATTATCTCTTTCAATCTATTCGCTAAAATTTTTGCTAAAATCTTTAAGTCAGTATTAAGCATTGTGATAGGTCTATAATTTTTTAGTTCTGTTTTTTCTCCCTTCCTCTTATATATAAGCTTCATCAGTCCCATCCCCATTCTTACCATCATTTCACCTTTTTCAAAAATCTCTTCATAAACATCCATTAAAATATTTGTTAAAATATCTTTAAAAGTCATATAAAACTCACTTCCTAAACCATCAATCCCTGGACTTTTCCTTTTGTTTAGTTCATTTATAGCTCTTCCTATCTCCTCTTTGCTTATGCTTCTATCACACTCTTCCTTGTCCTCTTCGCCTACTTTTGTTTTTATTAATTCCATTAGTTCCTTTTTTTCTTCCTCCTTTACCTCTTCTGCACTAAAAAGCTTTTCAAAAAAATCTCTTGTTTCCTTTAAAATTTCCCCACTTGTTTCTGTTATCTCACCATTTCCCTTTTTTAACCCTTTTATCCTTTCTGATCTTCCTTTTTTCCTTTCCAAATCAAAGAAAAATTTTGTACACTTTTCCCCTTCTACCAGATATTTTGCTTTACTCCTCAACATTGCTCCTTTATATTTATTTTCTTCAATCTCTTTCAATTCTTCCTGTATTTCTTTAATTTTTTGTACATCTTGTACTTCTTCATCAATTTGCTTCTCCAGCCTTTCTCTTATCTTTTTTTCTTTATTCTTCTTACATTTATGTTTTAACGTACAATATTTTATAGTGAGTTTTTTCACAAAAAATTTTACATTCTCCCACCAAATTCTTTTGTCTTCTACGTACATTCCATTTTCTTTTTCTTCTTCAATCATCTCTTTTATTGCTAAGACATACTGTTCATCTTTTAAAATATCCGTATTTAAAACCCATACACCCGGCCCTCTTATCTCTGTATCCCAATCCAACTGTACATAAAATGGCTTGTGGTCACTCAAACTTGTTACTTCATACCTTAACTTATCTATAAAACCTTCTATATTCCTTGTACATAAAACCATATCTATCCTTGTTTGACACATAAAATTCCCTACAATTTGTCCCTTTTCTTTTCATGTCTTTCCCTCCACACATCGATCATATTGTTCTCCTCCATTAATGATTTTAACTCTTTCCTTCCCGTGTCCCTTTTAAAAACCATACCATCCGCCATATCTTTTTTGCTAAAAACAGTGTTAAAATCCCCCATCATAATAATATCTTTATAATTCCTTAAAAAACTCTTGACCATGTTAAAATAATCTCTTTTTTCCTTTTCTTCATTTGGTGCATGTATGTTAACCAACAACATTTCCTTTTCTTCATAAGTAATTTCCACTGCCATACATTTCCCCACTTTGTCTTTATATATTTCTTTACCATTTATTCCACTATTTTCTCTTATTAGAATTGCCACCCCTCTGCCATATCTTTCATCTCCATTATTATACCAAAATTCTCCTTTCCAATTGTTTCTCATTTCATTTATACACCTCTCTCTCCAGTTTGTTTCCTGTAGCAAAATGATATCCTCTTGTTTACACATTTCTTTTACTTTATCAAATTTTTTGATATTTAAAAGACCTCTCGCATTAAAAGTCACAAGCCTTAGAACCATGAAGCAAAGAAAAACATACATGTAACTGTTCATTTATCATTCTGTCTCCCCCAAGTCCTTTAGCAGTTCATACCTATTCACACTTCTCAAGGTGTCCTCATTAACAAATCTTTTCCTTGCAGCCGTCAAACATGGTTTTACCTTAATTGATCTCCTTCTCTTCATTTGTTTCTCTGTTTGGTCCTCTTCTTCGTCACTCTCAGGAGTCCTTTGATCCTTTTCACTTTTTGACTGTTCCCTCTTATCCATAGAAAATCCACAAACTCCAGGCATGTCTATTTGCATTTCTACTTCATCCTGTTGTTGTTCTTGTTCTTCTTGTAAGTTGCATTGCCCTCTGGGTTCTCCTTCATCCTTTTCTGCTGTTACATCTTGTGTCATTGTTGTTCCTTCCTCCTGTTCTTTTTCGTTGTCTCCCTCGTGCACCTGCCCGCTTACTCCTTGTTCTTCGTCTTCCTCCTCGTTTCTCATCCCACATTCACATTTGTTGGTCACCTCCTTGCAATCCGGGCACTTCACTGCTTTGCAGTCCCTCGCAAAATGACCCATCTCGCAGCACTTGTAACATTTGTAATCCGGACAGTCCTTCACAATGTGGTCCGGGCTCATGCACAGCCTGCAGGTCCTCACCTGATGACTATGTATCACCCGAAAGTATTGTGGTCCTTCTTCCGTCTCGAATTTTGTGCTATACGGGAGTGAGATCACTTCTTTGGGGAACCTGGTTTTTACAAACCTCGTTCCATCCTCGATGCTTGTGCCCGGATAAACTCTCCTTCTTATCTTAGAGATGGGGAAAACCCCCCATCCCTCCAGTTTCTTTAAAATGTTCTCATCGTCCAAATAAGCAGGCAGGTGCATTAAAGAAACCACATAGTCTCTATTTTTCAGTTTTTGTACCTCACAGTTTTTCCCTTTGATGATTAGTCCATCCATCAGCTCCTCTGTGTCTTCTTCTTTCTCCAACGTCACCTCGAAATTATCCATTTGTTTAGGTCGAACCGCCAAGATTTTCCCAACTCCTATTTTCTCTATCACTGCTTTAATAATGTCCTCCGCCTTTGCACCTCTCACTTCCGTTAAGTCCACTGTAACTGTTGCTTCTTTTGCATACACTCTTTTCATATTTTCTTTCCTTGCTTCTTTATCCTTTCCATGTCCATCTCGTCGTCTTTGTTCCAGTCCAGTTTCATAGCCAGTTGATGTTCCTCCTGCCATTGCTGTGGTCGATGCCGTTAATCCATCCATTTTAAACAAAAGACACGCTTAAACACCCCCCAAACAGCAAAAAAACTGTTGGGAGGAAAACTCAAAACAAACTAAAAAACTTTATATAAAGACAAAACTAACAAATAAAAAACGAAAAAATGGTGAGCCTGTCTCACCTACTGCAAACTTCAAACTGCCAAACTACTTCCTGGTTGCTCAAAAAGGGCGTGCCCAAGGTGGTATGGCCGTAAGTGAAAACTGCTGCCAAATTCAGGCCTTTTGAAGAAAGTCAGAGACTCTTTCAGGCTTTCTGAAGAAATTCAGAGACTCTTTCAGGCTTTCTGAAGGAACACAGAGAATATTTCAGGCATTTTGAAGAAAGCTTTTCAGGCTTTTTGAAAAAGCTCAGGGACTCTTTTTTTTTTTTTTTTTTTTTTATTAAAAAGCTTACAGCACCTGGTATTCCCAGGCGGTCTCCCATCCAAGTACTAACCAGGCCCGACCCTGCTTAGCTTCCGAGATCAGACGAGATCGGGCGTGCCCAAGGTGGTATGGCCGTAAGTGAAAACTGCTGCCAAAATTGGGCTATTTAAAAGGTTAGAACATTAGTCAAGTAAACTAAAAAGCTTACAGCACCTGGTATTCCCAGGCGGTCTCCCATCCAAGTACTAACCAGGCCCGACCCTGCTTAGCTTCCGAGATCAGACGAGATCGGGCGTGCCTTTTTTTTTTTTTTTTTTTTTTTTGTTTAATGTTTAAAAAACATTTTAAATGGTTTTTACACATAAAAATTCCTCTTAAATTAAACATTTTTGTAAACCATTAAGAAAACATCTCCCCAGTACAGAAAATATTTACATTTCACACACAAGAAAAAAAATAAAAAATCATCATTAAACAAATACATTATTCCTTTCCTGGCATTACCACACCAAACTCATTAAACACTGAATAAATCTCAGGCGTACAGACCTTATAAAAAACATCCTCTTTCTGTTCCTGTTTAAAATAAGTGTACAAACATTCCATATATTTTTCCAAACGTCTTTTAAACACCATCCACACATCCAATACTTTTTTTTCCTGTTTTGCAACTACTCTCCTTTCCCAGATTGCACTTTTCATCAACATTACAAACAAATTTATCATCTTTTCATTTTTATTGTTTTTGTCACACCCTACCATAATAATCTTATCCTTTTCTGTATCTTCTTGCTCTCCTTCTAATTTTCCAATAATACTCTTACATTTTTCATTAAAAACTTTTAAAGATTTACAGTATAAAAATAGATGTAAAAAACTTTCATATTCCTCACTGCATACTTTACATATCGCACTTTGTTCAAACCCAATTTTCTTTAACATTGTATCAGTAAAAATCACTCTATGTCTAATAAAATACTCCAAATTTCCTAGTTTTATTTCAATAATCTTCCCTTTCATATTGTTCCAAATATTTTCTACTTTCAAACCTTCAAATGTCTTTTGCCAAAACTCATTTATAATTGGTTTCTTAAAAACAGCATCTCTAAAAAAACCATAAAACACCTTCAATGTGCATTCTTTAAAAAGCCAAATTGTCTCTCCTAGTATTACCTTTACATCCTTTTCATTATTCCCCTCTTCCATATTTTCAATTTTTGTTATCCATTGTTTAGGTATTGCATGTTTTATAATTTCATACTTGTTTTTTATTTCTTGTCTGCTGAACTCCTCTTTTGCTTCCTCCATTACATCTACTATGTACTGTATCGGTAAAAAACCCTCTTTATATTCGTATAAAACATCTCTCACTTTAACTATTCCAACTTCCAACCATTTTTTAAAATAAATTTCCTTCCCTTGGTTTAAAATACCAGTATTTAGGAATAAAGGCTGATTTAAAATGCTTTCTCTTCCATGTAAATTATACCGTACATTTAAAAAAAAAATTCCCCAAGCACTTAAAACCTCTCTATAAAATTTTGGCAACCCCACTGTCATCCAGTCTTTTGTTTTCATCCATAAAATATTATCCCCCAGATTAAAATTCCCACATTTGTTTAAAAAATACTCCATTGTTGTTTTCCATTCTACTTTATTACTTTCGTCCAGATACTTTCCAACCAATTTAACTCTTAGACTATTTTTCCTTTGCTCTACATCCATTAAACCCAAACCTCCTTTATCTACCACCCCTATTAAAGTATTACATGCGATTCTAGCTGGTTTGCCCTCCCATAAAAATTCTAAAAAACATCTTTTCAACCTTTTTTCCACCCACACTGGCATTGATGTCACATATAAAAAATACCACAATTTCGATGACATTAAAACATTCAGGATTAAAACCTTCCCCTTTAAATTAAGTGTCCTCAATTTCCAAAAGTTTGTTCTTCTTTCAATACTTCCCACTATTTCGTCCCACATGTTTTCTCTAACTTTGTCTTCGTCTTTCCCTATTAAAATCCCTAAAATCTTCATTTCTTTAACCTCCTTGAACTTAAAATTCTCTGTTAAGTTCACCGTCTCTCCAAATCTCATGTACACAGTTTTTTCTTCATTCACTTTTCCTCCTGACCCCTTACAAAACCTCTGTACTATTTCCATTATTTTTTTAACACTTTCTTCTCCTCTAGCAATAAATGTTGTGTCATCAGCATATTGAAATATTTTGTTATCCTCTATGAATTCTTCCACCTCTATTCCTTTTATCCTCTTTTCTTGTTTTATTGCTAGTCCTAGCGGTTCTGCCACCAATGAGTACAAAAGTGCTGATAACGGACAACCTTGTCTTATTGAGCGCGTTATTCTAAAACATTCTGTTAAAAAACCATTACATTTTATTCTTGTCACCGCTCCCTTATATAAAATACGAACCCATTTAATAAAATTCTCCCCAAACCCAAAACTTTTTAAAACATCAAAAAGATACTTATGATCTACCCTGTCGAAAGCTTTTTCGAAGTCCAAACTAATTATGTAACCCTCTTTCTTTTTATCTCTCATGTACCTTATCATGTCTTTTATACTCATTATAGTATCCGCAATGTCTTTTCCTTTTACTCCATATGCCTGGTTTGTTGTGATTATCTTTGGCATTATCTCTTTCAATCTATTCGCTAAAATTTTTGCTAAAATCTTTAAGTCAGTATTAAGCATTGTGATAGGTCTATAATTTTTTAGTTCTGTTTTTTCTCCCTTCCTCTTATATATAAGCTTCATCAGTCCCATCCCCATTCTTACCATCATTTCACCTTTTTCAAAAATCTCTTCATAAACATCCATTAAAATATTTGTTAAAATATCTTTAAAAGTCATATAAAACTCACTTCCTAAACCATCAATCCCTGGACTTTTCCTTTTGTTTAGTTCATTTATAGCTCTTCCTATCTCCTCTTTGCTTATGCTTCTATCACACTCTTCCTTGTCCTCTTCGCCTACTTTTGTTTTTATTAATTCCATTAGTTCCTTTTTTTCTTCCTCCTTTACCTCTTCTGCACTAAAAAGCTTTTCAAAAAAATCTCTTGTTTCCTTTAAAATTTCCCCACTTGTTTCTGTTATCTCACCATTTCCCTTTTTTAACCCTTTTATCCTTTCTGATCTTCCTTTTTTCCTTTCCAAATCAAAGAAAAATTTTGTACACTTTTCCCCTTCTACCAGATATTTTGCTTTACTCCTCAACATTGCTCCTTTATATTTATTTTCTTCAATCTCTTTCAATTCTTCCTGTATTTCTTTAATTTTTTGTACATCTTGTACTTCTTCATCAATTTGCTTCTCCAGCCTTTCTCTTATCTTTTTTTCTTTATTCTTCTTACATTTATGTTTTAACGTACAATATTTTATAGTGAGTTTTTTCACAAAAAATTTTACATTCTCCCACCAAATTCTTTTGTCTTCTACGTACATTCCATTTTCTTTTTCTTCTTCAATCATCTCTTTTATTGCTAAGACATACTGTTCATCTTTTAAAATATCCGTATTTAAAACCCATACACCCGGCCCTCTTATCTCTGTATCCCAATCCAACTGTACATAAAATGGCTTGTGGTCACTCAAACTTGTTACTTCATACCTTAACTTATCTATAAAACCTTCTATATTCCTTGTACATAAAACCATATCTATCCTTGTTTGACACATAAAATTCCCTACAATTTGTCCCTTTTCTTTTCATGTCTTTCCCTCCACACATCGATCATATTGTTCTCCTCCATTAATGATTTTAACTCTTTCCTTCCCGTGTCCCTTTTAAAAACCATACCATCCGCCATATCTTTTTTGCTAAAAACAGTGTTAAAATCCCCCATCATAATAATATCTTTATAATTCCTTAAAAAACTCTTGACCATGTTAAAATAATCTCTTTTTTCCTTTTCTTCATTTGGTGCATGTATGTTAACCAACAACATTTCCTTTTCTTCATAAGTAATTTCCACTGCCATACATTTCCCCACTTTGTCTTTATATATTTCTTTACCATTTATTCCACTATTTTCTCTTATTAGAATTGCCACCCCTCTGCCATATCTTTCATCTCCATTATTATACCAAAATTCTCCTTTCCAATTGTTTCTCATTTCATTTATACACCTCTCTCTCCAGTTTGTTTCCTGTAGCAAAATGATATCCTCTTGTTTACACATTTCTTTTACTTTATCAAATTTTTTGATATTTAAAAGACCTCTCGCATTAAAAGTCACAAGCCTTAGAACCATGAAGCAAAGAAAAACATACATGTAACTGTTCATTTATCATTCTGTCTCCCCCAAGTCCTTTAGCAGTTCATACCTATTCACACTTCTCAAGGTGTCCTCATTAACAAATCTTTTCCTTGCAGCCGTCAAACATGGTTTTACCTTAATTGATCTCCTTCTCTTCATTTGTTTCTCTGTTTGGTCCTCTTCTTCGTCACTCTCAGGAGTCCTTTGATCCTTTTCACTTTTTGACTGTTCCCTCTTATCCATAGAAAATCCACAAACTCCAGGCATGTCTATTTGCATTTCTACTTCATCCTGTTGTTGTTCTTGTTCTTCTTGTAAGTTGCATTGCCCTCTGGGTTCTCCTTCATCCTTTTCTGCTGTTACATCTTGTGTCATTGTTGTTCCTTCCTCCTGTTCTTTTTCGTTGTCTCCCTCGTGCACCTGCCCGCTTACTCCTTGTTCTTCGTCTTCCTCCTCGTTTCTCATCCCACATTCACATTTGTTGGTCACCTCCTTGCAATCCGGGCACTTCACTGCTTTGCAGTCCCTCGCAAAATGACCCATCTCGCAGCACTTGTAACATTTGTAATCCGGACAGTCCTTCACAATGTGGTCCGGGCTCATGCACAGCCTGCAGGTCCTCACCTGATGACTATGTATCACCCGAAAGTATTGTGGTCCTTCTTCCGTCTCGAATTTTGTGCTATACGGGAGTGAGATCACTTCTTTGGGGAACCTGGTTTTTACAAACCTCGTTCCATCCTCGATGCTTGTGCCCGGATAAACTCTCCTTCTTATCTTAGAGATGGGGAAAACCCCCCATCCCTCCAGTTTCTTTAAAATGTTCTCATCGTCCAAATAAGCAGGCAGGTGCATTAAAGAAACCACATAGTCTCTATTTTTCAGTTTTTGTACCTCACAGTTTTTCCCTTTGATGATTAGTCCATCCATCAGCTCCTCTGTGTCTTCTTCTTTCTCCAACGTCACCTCGAAATTATCCATTTGTTTAGGTCGAACCGCCAAGATTTTCCCAACTCCTATTTTCTCTATCACTGCTTTAATAATGTCCTCCGCCTTTGCACCTCTCACTTCCGTTAAGTCCACTGTAACTGTTGCTTCTTTTGCATACACTCTTTTCATATTTTCTTTCCTTGCTTCTTTATCCTTTCCATGTCCATCTCGTCGTCTTTGTTCCAGTCCAGTTTCATAGCCAGTTGATGTTCCTCCTGCCATTGCTGTGGTCGATGCCGTTAATCCATCCATTTTAAACAAAAGACACGCTTAAACACCCCCCAAACAGCAAAAAAACTGTTGGGAGGAAAACTCAAAACAAACTAAAAAACTTTATATAAAGACAAAACTAACAAATAAAAAACGAAAAAATGGTGAGCCTGTCTCACCTACTGCAAACTTCAAACTGCCAAACTACTTCCTGGTTGCTCAAAAAGGGCGTGCCCAAGGTGGTATGGCCGTAAGTGAAAACTGCTGCCAAATTCAGGCCTTTTGAAGAAAGTCAGAGACTCTTTCAGGCTTTCTGAAGAAATTCAGAGACTCTTTCAGGCTTTCTGAAGGAACACAGAGAATATTTCAGGCATTTTGAAGAAAGCTTTTCAGGCTTTTTGAAAAAGCTCAGGGACTCTTTTTTTTATTTTTTTTTTTTTATTAAAAAGCTTACAGCACCTGGTATTCCCAGGCGGTCTCCCATCCAAGTACTAACCAGGCCCGACCCTGCTTAGCTTCCGAGATCAGACGAGATCGGGCGTGCCCAAGGTGGTATGGCCGTAAGTGAAAACTGCTGCCAAATTCAGGCCTTTTGAAGAAAGTCAGAGACTCTTTCAGGCTTTCTGAAGAAACACAGAGAATATTTCAGGCATTTTGAAGAAAGCTTTTCAGGCTTTTTGAAAAAGCTCAGGGACTCTTTTTTTTTATTTTTTTATTTTTTTTTATTTTTTATTAAAAAGCTTACAGCACCTGGTATTCCCAGGCGGTCTCCCATCCAAGTACTAACCAGGCCCGACCCTGCTTAGCTTCCGAGATCAGACGAGATCGGGCGTGCCCAAGGTGGTATGGCCGTAAGTGAAAACTGCTGCCAAAATTGGGCTATTTAAAAGGTTAGAACATTAGTCAAGTAAACTAAAAAGCTTACAGCACCTGGTATTCCCAGGCGGTCTCCCATCCAAGTACTAACCAGGCCCGACCCTGCTTAGCTTCCGAGATCAGACGAGATCGGGCGTGCCCAAGGTGGTATGGCCGTAAGTGAAAACTGCTGCCAAAATTGGGCTATTTAAAAGGTTAGAACATTAGTCAAGTAAACTAAAAAGCTTACAGCACCTGGTATTCCCAGGCGGTCTCCCATCCAAGTACTAACCAGGCCCGACCCTGCTTAGCTTCCGAGATCAGACGAGATCGGGCGTGCCTTTTTTTTTTTTTTTTTTTTTTTTTTATTGAAAGTTTTCCAAATACAAAAAGTAAATCATAACTTTCATCACTCTCAATACATCACTTCACAAAACAAGTACTGAGTACAATAAACTTTAGCTGTTTAAAAAATTAAAATAAATAAATAAAATACCACAAATAAAAATAAAAACCTAAAAAAACAAATCACTTCCAGGTACATTCCATGCTAAATCTTTTAAAACTTTACACACCCTTGGAGTAAAAACAACATAAAAACTTTGCAACATGTTTTCATACTTAAAATACCAATACAGTCCTTCAATATATCTTTCTGTTTTCTTTTTAAGAATAATCCAAACATCAAGCACCACTTTTCCTTTTTTGGCTATATTTCTTCTTTCCCATACTGCATTTTTTATCAACATTACTAACAGGTTCACAAACTTTTTACTTTGACAGTTTCCCTCCCATCCAAACATCACCATCCTCTTCCATTCTATTACCTCTTCGTCCCAGTCCTCAATTAAATCCTTTATCATCTTTTTGCATTTCCTGTAAAAGCCCTCCAACTCTTTACAATATAAAAACAAGTGCAAAATTCCTTCGTCTTCGTATTTGCATACTTTACATGTTGCATTCTCTTCCATTCCAATCTTAGTTAAAATACATTTGGTAAAAATTGCTTTGTGCCTTATAAAATACTCTAAACATTCCAGTTTGGTTTCCACAATCTTTCCCCTCATATTTCTCCATATACTTTCTTTTTTCAGATCTTTAATTCTCTGTACCCAAAAATCGTTAGCAACTGGTTCTTTAAAAACACCATCTCTAAAATAACAATAAAACTGTTTAACATTACACTCCTTAAAATTACATAGTTTTCCTTTCAGTCTGACATAAATGTCTTTCTCTTCCTTCCATCCCTCCATGTTTTCTATTCTTTTAATCCATTCCTTTGGTATTGCGTTTTTGATCATTTCGTATTTATTTTCTATTTCTCGTTTATTGCATTCCTCTTTTGCTTCCTCCATTGCATCCATTATAAATTGTGATGGTAAAAACCCTTCTTTAAATTCATACAAAACATCTCTTACCCTTGTTATTCCCACCTCTATCCATTTTTTAAAAAAGATCTCTTTCCCATCTCTTAAAATACTTTTGTTTAAAAACAGCGGTTGGTTTAAAATGTTTTCTCTTCCTTTCAGATTATAATCTATTATAGTTAAGAAAACCCCCCAAGCACTTAAAATTTCCTTATAGAAGTCAGGTAGCCCTTCCGCCATCCAGTTTTTTGTTTTCATCCATAAAATATCCTCCCCCAAATTAAAATTCCCACATTTGTTGAACAAATATTTCATAACTTTCTTCCATACAGTTTCATTGTCTTCTTGCAACAATTTTTTGACTATTTTAACTCTTAAGCAATTTTTCCTTTGTTTAATATCCATTAACCCCAACCCACCCTCTTCTAATGGTCCTAATAAAGTGTCGTATGCTATTCTCGGGGGTTTCCCTTCCCACAAAAAACAGAGAAAACATTTCTTCAACCTCCCTTCTACCCACAAAGGCATTTCTGTCACATATAAAACGTACCACAATTTTGAAGCCATTAAAACATTCAATACTAAAACCTTCCCTTTCAAATTTAAAGTCCTCATTCTCCAAAAATTTAACCTTCGCTCTATTCCTGTTATCAATTCCTCCCACATTTTTTCTCTTACTTGCCTCCCATCCTTTCCCATTAAAATCCCTAAAATCCTTATTTCTTCCACTTCCTTAAAATTAAAACATTCCGTTAAAACTGACGCTGCCCCGAACCTCATATACACTGTCTTGTCCTCATTAATTTTACTTCCCGATCCTTTGCAAAATTCTTGTACATTCCTCATTACTTGTTTTACACCCTCTTTCCCCTTAACTATTATTGTTGTGTCATCTGCATATTGAAAAATTTTCACTTCTGCTTTGCTTCCCTGTATTTGTATTCCTTTTATTTTCTCTTCTTTTCGTATTGCTAGACCCAAAGGTTCTGCTATAAGAGAGTATAATAAAGCTGAAAGTGGACATCCTTGTCTAATTGATCTAGTTATTTTAAAACATTCTGTTAAAAAACCGTTACATTTTATTTTTGTTAAAGCCCCCTTATATAAAATCTTTATCCATTTCATAAAAATCTCACCAAACCCAAACCTATTTAAAACCCCAAACAAGTATTCATGCTCCACCCTATCAAAAGCCTTTTCGAAGTCTAAGCTGATCAAGTACCCGTCATCATTCTTTTCTTTTATGTATTGTATTGTGTCCCTTATACTCATCGTTATGTCTGCTATGTCTCTTCCTTTTACTGCATATGTTTGATTTGTTTTTATTATTTGTGGCATCACTTCTTTTAACCTATTTGCTAAAATCTTTGCTAAAATCTTTAAATCAGTATTTAACATTGTTATTGGCCTGTAGTTTTTTAAATCAGTTTGTTCACCTTTCCTTTTATATATTAGCTTCATCAGCCCCATTCCCATCCTTTCATTCATCTCTTCTTCTTTAAAAATTTCCTTAAAAACCTCCTTTAAAATCTCTATTAAAAAGTCCTTAAAACGTATATAAAATTCACTTCCCAAACCATCTATCCCTGGGCTTTTCCTTTTATTTAGTTGATCTATCGCTCTTTCGATCTCCTCTTTCTTGATTTCCCCATCACACTCTTTTCTATCCTCTTCACTTAAAATCGTTTCAATATAATTTAACAGTTTCTTTTTTTCCTCTTCTTCCACTCCTCTTGTTTTAAAAAGATCCTCATAAAAAACCTTTATCTCTTCTAGCACTTTTTCATTCCCCTCCACAATCTCTCCACTTCTCCCTTTTATTTCTTTTATTATTCCAACTTGCGCCCTTTTTTTCTCCAAGTCAAAAAAAAACTTTGTGCATCTCTCCCCCTCCACCATATATTTGGACTTACTTCTTAATCTTGCCCCCTCATATTCTTTTTCTTCTATTTCTTTCAGTTTCTCCTCTATTTCTTTTATCTTTTTTATGTCTTTATTCTCCTTATTTAATTCTCTTTCTAACGTCTCCTTTATTTCTTTTTCTTTGTGTCTTTTACTTATTTGTAAGATTCTGCAATACTTTATTGAAAACTTTTTTACTAGATATTTAACATTCTCCCACCACATTCTTTTATCTTCTTTATACATTACATTTTCTTTCTCTTCCTCTATGATTCCTTTTATCCCTGCAACATAATCTTCATTCTTTAAAATCTCTGTATTTAAAATCCATGTACCTGGTCCTCTTTGCACATTACTCCAATCTAGTTTAAAATATAAAAACTTATGATCACTAAAGCTGGTTTCTTCATAACTGATTTTTTCAATAAAATTCTCCACATTTCTTGTACATAGCACATAATCGATTCTTGTTTTACAAATAAAATTCCCCACTATTTGTTTCCTTGAATAAACTTTTTTCCCCCCATTTCTTTCCCTCCATACATCTATTAAATTATTTTCTCTCATCAATTCGTTTAATTCTTTCCTCCCTGTGTCCGATTTAAAAACCATCCCCACTGCCATATCTAGTTTGCTAAAAACTGTGTTAAAATCCCCCATCATTATTATTTCCTTATATTTCTTTATTACACTCCTTAAACAGTTAAAAAATTCTTTCTTTTCTTTCTCTTCTGTTGGTGCATGTACATTCACTAAAATTAATTCACGTCCTTCATAATTTACTTCCACAGCTATGCATTTCCCCATCTTATCTTTGTACACCACTTTGGTTGTATTAAAAACATCTTTTCTCACTAAAAACGCCACTCCTCTTCCAAGCCT
Source organism: Semotilus atromaculatus (assembly GCA_031834385.1). Lineage (NCBI taxonomy): Eukaryota > Metazoa > Chordata > Actinopteri > Cypriniformes > Leuciscidae > Semotilus > Semotilus atromaculatus. The sequence continues at coordinate 20,377,604 of JAULUF010000050.1, forward strand.
ACCATCCCCATTATTATATAAAATATCTCCTTCCCATTTCTTTTTGTATTCCATCATCACATTCTCTTTCCAATTTGTTTCTTGTAAAACAATGACATCTTCTTTTCTACACTTTTCTTTCACTCTTTCAAATTTTCCCATGTCCATCAGTCCCCTTGCATTAAAAGTAACACAACTTAAAACCATTAAAATAAATAAAAATGAATACCTAAAAACCATTATTCTCCATTTTCGCCCTCCAGTCCCTTTAACACTTCATATCTGTTTGCATTTCCATCTTGGCTCCTTGTCATAGTCCTTTTTCTTGCATTTTCTAGATTCGGTGCTACCTTTAAAGATCTCCTTCTTATTTGTCCTCTCCCCTCTCCTTCTTTGTCCATTGTTATTTCCTCTTCATTTTCCATCTTTTTACTTTGCTCCTTCCTTCCTTGTCCATCTTTCTCATGTCCTTCATCCCGATAACTTTTAAAACTGTCCGATATTACCACTGCTGTCCATTGTATGTCCTGGTCCATTGTTTGTTCATTTACCTTATCATTCTCTTGTTCTTTTTCTCCTTCCTCTCTGTTGCTTGCTCCTCCTTCCATTTCTTTTTGTTGAACATTTTCTTCTTGTCCTTCATCGATTTGTCTTTCATCCTTGTTGTTTCCTTCATGCACCTGTCCGTCCACCCGATGCTCCCCACCTCCTTCCTCTTCCTCCATCCTACATTCACATTTATTTAAAAATTCCTGACACCCCGGGCACCTGACTGTATTACAGTCTCTTGCGAAGTGTCCCCTTTCTCCACATTTGTAGCACTTAAAATCTGGGCACTCTTTAAGCAGATGCTCCGGGCTCATGCACAGCCTACAGGTCTTCACCTGGTGACTATGCACCACCCTAAAATACTGCTGCCCTTCTGCCGTTTCCAGCCTTGTGCTGTAGGGCAATGATGCCACTTCTTTAGGGAACCTCACTTTAAGGAACCTCGTTCCATCCTCGATTTCAGTGCCCGGGTAGCATCTCCTTTTAATTTTTGATATGGGATTAACTCCCCATCCCTCCAATTTTCCAATAATTTCTCTGTCATCAAGGTAGACGGGCAGGTGCATGAAGGAAACAACATAGTCCCTATTTTGCAGTTTTTTCATTTCACAATTCACCCCTTTTATAGTCAGTCCATCAATCAATTCTTCACATGTTTCCTCATTTTCCATTGTTAGTTCATATTCATTTCCTTGTCTTGGCCTTAATGCCAGGATTTTCCCATTTCCACATTTATCCCCCACTGCCTTGATAATATCCACCGCTCTCACCTCATTAACATTCTCCACATTCACAATCATCGTTGCCTCCTTTAGATACTTCCTTCCACAAAACTTGTCTCGAACGTCTTGTTTTTTCCCGTGTCCTGCTCGCTGTTGATAATCCAGTCTAGTATCGTTTGCCATGCGTTTCTCTCCAGCCGGTCCAGTGTCGATTGCCATTCGTGTTCCTCCATCCAGTCCAGTGTCGATAGCCATTCGTGTTCCTCCATCCAGTCCAGTGTCGATTGCCGTGCGTGTTCCTCCATCCAGTCCAGTGTCGATTGCCGTGCGTGTTCCTTTAGCCAGTCCAGTGTCGTTTTCCGTTAATCCGTCCATTGTATTTAAGAAAAAGAAAAAGAACCACCCTCCAGCCAGCAAGATGCTGCTGTTAAGTGGTTTAAAAACGGTAAAAAACAAAAAAACAAAAACAAACTTAAAGTGAAAAAAACTCAAAAACAAACGCAAAGAGAAAAAACAAAATGGAGGAGAGCCTTCCTCTCCAAACTGCAGCCAAACACTTCCTGTTGCTCACTAGCTCCTTCTAGCGTGCCCAAGGTGGTATGGCCGTAAGTGAAAACTGTTGCCAAAATTGGGCTATTTAAAAGGTTAGAACATTAGTCAAGTAAACTAAAAAGCTTACAGCACCTGGTATTCCCAGGCGGTCTCCCATCCAAGTACTAACCAGGCCCGACCCTGCTTAGCTTCCGAGATCAGACGAGATCGGGCGTGCCTTTTTTTTATTTTATTTTTATTCAAACATTTTACATATAAAGAAATCATTTGCAACAAATCATCTCAAATACAATTCACTTAACATGTTTTCATATACATTCCTCCATCCATAGATATCATCAAGGTACAAGAATAATTACTTTGGCATATTTATCTTGCATTCATAAAAACATTCTAATATTCTTGAGTCATTCCCAGTAATTGTTTTGTAAAACCTCTCAGTTTGACCATTCATGCTGAAATAATCATACAAGGTCTGCATCTGCCCCTCTAACCTCCTTTTAAAGAAAATCCACATGTTAATATTACCTTGTTTACCTTTCATGACATTACGTCTGCACCATATTGCATATCTTGCCACGCTCAGAACAAAGTTAACTATATATTTATTTTTCCCTCTACCTTTTAGTCCAAGTAAAAAAACTTTGTTCCATTTACTTTGTTGTTCAATTCTTTTTTCCAAAATCCTTTCTACAAATTGTTTTATTTCTCTCATAAAATCCTGAAGATTCGAACACAATAAAAACAAATGTAAGAGCCCTTCATCTTCATTTTTACAGACATCACACCTTGCATTCTGTGCAAACCTCATTTTACATAGCCTCATTTTTGTATAAATTACATTATGTCTTAAAAGAAAATTAAAATTCTCAGTCATTGGATCCATGTATCTTATTCTAACATTTTCCCAAATGTTTTCTGCCTCAGTCCCTGGGAATAACCTAGCCCAAAAACCATTTGCTATTGGCTGAACGAAAACCATATTTCTAAAATAATTATAAAAACATTTTAAAGGACATGATTGAAATGAATTTGTACACCCACTTTCTTTTAAAAGCACTTCAACCTTTCCCTTTCCTTCATATCTTTTTTCTATTCCTTCTATCCATTCTCTGGGAATTGCTTTTTTTATTTTGTCAAAATGTTGTTTTACTACATCCCTTTCCACTTCTTCTCCAATTCCTTCAATTTCATCTACTATACCTTGAAGTGGTATAAAGCCATCAATTACCTCATACAAAATGTCTTTAACTTGAATTATGCCTGCTGCAATCCATTGTTTAAAATATAATTCTTTCTCTTCAAATAAAATATTAGAGTTTAAAAACAATGGGTGATTCAAAAGTTCTTTCACTCCTTCTGGCTTATACACAATTGACGGTAAAAATTCTTTCCACGCCCCTAAAACTTCTCTGTAGTATTCTGGTATACCCTTTAACATATGTTCCTTCAATTTCATCCATATAATTCCCTCACCCATATTAAGACCTCCACACTTATTTAAAAAATAAATCATTCCATCCTTCCACTCTTGTCTGTTTTCCTTATTTAAAAATTTCTTCATTATCTTTACCCTTAAACCCTTCATTCTTAAAACAGGGTCCAACAAACCCAACCCCCCCTTATCAACAGGCCCTATCATTGTGTCGTAAGCAATCTTTGCTGGCTTGCCGTCCCATATAAATTTTAGAATACACGCTTTCAACTTTTTATAGACCCAAATTGGTAATGGAGTTACGTCTAAAGCATACCATATTTTTGATAGCATCAGGGTATTCACAATCAAAATTTTCCCTCTTAGGTTCAACAATCTTTGTCTCCAAAATGTCAGTCTCCTCTCAATTCCTCCTAAAATCTCATCCCATATTATGTCTCTAGTTCTCTTTTCCTCTTTCCCAATTCGAATTCCCAGTATTTTAATGTTTTCTGTCTCCTCCTTAAAATTAAGGTAGTCGGGTAATTGTTTTGCCGTTCCTATTCTCATCATTACAGTTTTATCTATGTTTATTTTTGCTCCTGAACCTTTACAATAGGTTTGTATTTGCCCCATAGCTCCTTCAATGCTCTCAGTGTCCTTTAAAATTAAAGTTGTGTCGTCCGCATATTGGTAGATTTTTTGTTCTTTTTCCGTTCCGCCAAAGCCAACTCCTCTAATATTTCCGTCTTCTGCAACTGCTAAACCCAAAGGTTCAGCTACAATACTATATAATAATGCAGATAAAGGACATCCCTGTCGTATTGACCTTGTTATGCTAAAAACATCTGTCATAAAACCATTACACTTCACAAAACTAATTGCATCTTTATATAAAGTTCGTATCCATTTTATAAATTTATCCCCGAAACCAAATTGCTCTAAAAGTGCAAATAAAAAGTCATGTTCGACCCTATCGAAAGCTTTTTCTAAATCAATACTAACCATGAATCCCTCCTTTTTGCTTTCTATCATATAACTTATTTTGTCCCTTATATTACTCACTGTATCTGTAATTTCCCTCCCTATAATTGAATACGCTTGATTTGTTGTAATTATTTCTGGTAAAACCCCCTTTAGCCGATTTGCCAAAACTTTGGCCAATATTTTAAAATCCGTATTTAACATAGATATAGGCCTATAGTTCTTTAAATCTGCGGAGTCACCTCTTTTCTTAAAAATTAATTTCACCATTCCTACTCTCATCAATTGACTTGCTTCCCCTTTATCATATATATCCTTATATATTTGTTTTAAGACCGGAGTTAATGTGTTCTTAAAAGCCTTATAAAATTCACTGGTCAAACCGTCTGCTCCTGGACTTTTACCATTATTTAACTGTGATATTGCTACCTCTATTTCTTCATCTAAAAGATCTGCATCACACCTTTCTTTATCTTCTTTAATTACTTTTGTTTTTACCTTACTTAATAAAAACTGCTTTTCTTCTTCTTGTGTCCCTTCACTTTTAAAAAGACGGGCATAAAACTCTTTTATACTTCCCAATATCTCATTAATTCCTTTCGTTCTACTTCCATCCTCTTTTAATACCTCCTTTATTGTATCAGCCTTTTGTCTATTTTCCTCTAAGCTAAAAAAGAATTTTGTGCATCTTTCCCCTTCTATTACACGTTTTGCCCTACTCCTTATCATAGCTCCTCTACATTTTTCTCCTTCAATATCCTTTAGTCTGTTCTCATATTCTAAAATTGTTTCTATATCCCCATTCTCTTTTTGTAATTCCTCTTTCAAAACATTTCGAACTATTAGCTCTTCTTTCCTCTTAATATTTTGTAACAACCTACTGTACCTTATTGAATATTTCTTTATCTCATACTTTACATTATCCCACCATACCCTCTTGTCTTCTTCATACATTTCATTCCCTCTCTCATTCATTATAATTTCTTCTATCTTCATTCTATATGCTTCATCTTTTAATAGTTCATTATTTAAACACCATATCCCCTTTCCCCTCTCCACCCCCATTTCATTCAAATGTACTATTAACATTCCATGGTCACTTAAAGAAGTCATTTTATAGTATATCTTATCAATCTTTCTCTTCATATTCCTTTTAATCAACATGAAATCTATTCTACTTTGCTTCATTTGATCTTTTACCAACTGTCGCCTTGAGAAGTCCCTTACACCCTCATTCATCTCTCTCCATATGTCTATTAGATCATTTTTATCCATTAGTTTGAGCAATTCTTCTCTCCCACTGTCTCTTTTAAAAACCATGTCATTTGTTATATCCACTCTACTGAAAACCGTATTGAAATCACCCATTAGAATAATCCTTTCCCATTTTTCTATCATGCCATTTAAATTATTAAAGAACACTTTCTTATCCCCCTCTGCATTTGGCGCATGTACATTACACACATAAACATTTTCCCCTCCTATAGACATTTTCACAATAATACATTTTCCTTCCTTATCCTGGTATATGATTTCAACATCATCACTCATGTTTCTTTTACATAAGACAGCAACTCCTTTCCCTTTCCCCCCTTCCCCGTTATTATAATAAATTCCTCCTTTCCATCTTTTTTTAAAGCTGTCCATCATTTCATCTTTCCAAAATGTTTCCTGCAATAATATTACATCAGCCTTTTTGCATAACTCTTTCAGTTTTCCAAATTTATCCACACTAGTTAATCCCCTCACATTGATTGAAACAATACATAGAGTCATTAAAAACAACGCATTCATGTTTCATCTTTTTGTCCCCCCTTCTCCATTAAATCTCCATCTTGTTTTGTACTTAAGCTCATTCTCCTTCTCTGTCCTTTTTCCCTACTTTCTTCTACATTTGGTTTACTCAATATTCCTCTTTTCATTCCCCTCCTTAGCTCCTCCAAATTAACTTCTATGCATTCCTCAACTTGCTCCTTCTCATTTTTATCCTCCCTCCTCTCTTTTATTGTATCCTCGACTGGGCCCACAATACCTTCTTCCATAATTCCCTCCATCACATCCCCCCCTCCTCTCTCCAACTTATTGTCTCCACCGTGTTCTTGCTCATGCCCCGTACTATTCTCATTGTCTTCTACAGCCCCGTCATCCTCTTCTTCATTATTGGCAGTACCCATCCTTTCCATATTATTCTTAGGTTCAACAATTTCCATTTCATCATTAATCTCCTCTTCATGTTCACTTTCACAATCACAATTTTCTCGTCAGGGCATGCTCCCAACAGTGTAACAGGGTTCAGTTCACCAAAGTTCCCATACAGGAAAAACTAAATACAAAAAAACAAAAACAAAAAAAACATAACAAAATAATATTTACATGAAAAACATCAAACACGTTGGCTACTGGCCCAACAGTCACCCTTTGTTCTCCCTTTCCCTTTGGTCCACACAATTAGACTCTAGGCTCCGCCCCTCAAATTCAAACATACCAATGACACGGCTATCTCAAATACAATCTACATAACTTATTTATAAGATCATATTTAACATCAATATTCAAACATGAATATTAGCATCTTCTTTATCAAGCTCCATTTTCATCATGAAAACCAACGAGAATCTTAAAAGACATGCATTCAATGTAATAACATTCAACATTCTCAATACTTGAACTCCTCCTCCTTTGGGAAGGTATAAGTCAGACTTCCTGTTCGCGAGCCCCTCCTATTAGGGAGTTCCAGGAAGAAGGTAAGACAAAGAGATTCACCATTAACAAACAGATCATTATTTGTATAATTGACATTAATCTTTTCTTATTTACAGGCACAAAAGGTGTAGGCCGACAAACATGTGTCGCAATGAAATGTGCACCTTCCATTCGACACATGGGTGAGACAAAACAGTGAAAAAAAATGACCTTAAACACAAAACCCATTGTTTGGTTCTTTGAATTGAAAGTTACATACCTCATTTTATCACATAGAAAATTCTCTTTTCCTTTCATTCTTTTCTCTCCACACATCAGACCTCTCTCCTCCATTATTTCTTTCAATACTTTTCTCCCTACATCTGTTTTAAAAACCATACCATCTGCCATATCTATTTTACTAAAAACAGTATTAAAATCACCAACAAAAAGTACATTTTCCCATTTCTCTGTCACAACCCTTAATTGTTCAAAAAAATACCTTTTTTTCCTTCTCTTGCCAAGGAGCATGAACATTTAATAACACAAATTCCTTTTCATCCTTCTTTACTTTGATTCCATTCCATTTCCCTTTTTTATCATTATAAATTTCGTCTGCATTCAATTCTACATTTTCCCTTATTAAGATAGCTACTCCCCTTCCCATCCATCCAGCATCTCCATTATTATAAAACATTTGCCCCTTCCATTTCTGTTTCATCTCATCCATTACTACTTCTTTCCAGTTCGTTTCTTGTAATAAAATAATATCTTGTTCTTTACATATTTCATTTACCATTTCAAATTTCCCTTTACTCATTAAACCCCTTGCGTTCAAACTCACCAAATTTAAAACCATACCAGTAAAAAATAAAAAACTACACACATTCATCATTAGTCTTTCTCAAGTTCTTGTTCTCGTATTATTCCCATCTTAATTTTATCAGTTTCAGTCAATCTTTTTTTCCTTGCTACATCTAAATTTGACTTTAGCTTCATTGGCATTCTTCTTGATGTCATTCCACTTTTCCCTCTTTCTTTCCTTACAATCTGCTGTTTCATATCCAGTTTCTCCTTCTCTTTGTTCCCCTCATTACCACTTATTTCCTGTTCCTCTCTCTCTGTGTCCTCGTCCATTCTCCTCTCTTCTCTGTTCTGATGACTCCTGTGTTTCCGCTTTTGATATTCCACACTTTCAATTTCTTCCCTTGCAGCCTGCTGTTCCATGTCCAGTTTCCCCTTCTCTTTATTCTCCTCATTATCACTTATTCCCTTTTCCTCCGTTATTTTCTGTTCCTCTCTTTCAGTTGTGTCCTCCTCCATTCTCTCCTCTTCTCCCTCCCGATAACTTTGGTGTTTCCGCTGCTTATATTCCACACCTTCTTTTAACTCTTGCTGTCTGTTTTCCATCTTGTCGACCGTCTCCATGATTTCTGTTGTCTCGTCACACACCTGCCCATCCATCTGTTGCCGCTCGTCCGTTTCCTCCTCATCACCTCCCATCCTGCATTCACATTTGTTGAGAGGATTTCCACATTCTGGGCATTCGATTGCCATACAGTCTCTTGAAAAATGTCCTTGCTCATCACACTTGAAACATTTGAACTCTGGACAGTCTTTGAGCATGTGCTCCGGACTTATACACAGTCGGCAAGTTCTGACCTGTTTACTGTGTATTATCCTAAAGAACTGCAAGCCCTCCGCTGTCTCAAACTTAGAACTGTACGGCAGCGACGCCACCTCCTTTGGGAACTTGACTTTCAAAAATCTTGTTCCATCCTCTATCTCTGTCCCTGGGTAAAACCTCCTTATCTCCGTTGTGGGGGTAACTCCCCATCCTTCCAGCTTTGTTATTACGGCTTCATCTTCAAGATACACAGGCAGGTGCATGAACGAGACGACATACTCCCTGTCCCGTAATTTTTTAACGTCACATGATTTCCAAACCATTAAGCAGCTCATCACAATCTTCCTCCGTTTCAAAAGTCACTTCATATTGCTTATTAGTCTTTGGCCTTACCGCAAGGATTTTCTCCACTCCTATAATCCCTTTGATTGCTCTTATTATGTCCTCTGCTCCTCCATTTTGTACTTTACTGATGTCAATCGTTGCCGTTGCTTCTTTGGAATAAGTTCTTTATTTCTTGTGTTTTTTTTTGCCATCATCTCATCTCGTTCCGATAATCCGTTTCCATTTTCTTTTGCCTTTGCTTGTTCCACCTCCGTTGCCATTTCGTAACCAGTAGGTCTGTCTGTTACACTCATTCCAACTCAAAATCAAAATAACAAACCACTCCCCAGACAGCACAAAGCTGCTGGTTCGTGGTTTATAACAAAACAAAAAATGTAGAAAAAGCCTTTCTCTTCAAACTTCAACCAAAACAAAATTAAACTAAATAAACAAACAAAGTAGCGAGAGGGTTTTACTCTGCCAGTCCAATTACTTCCTGGAGCGTACCACTAACGAAATCGGGCGTGCCCAAGGTGGTGTGGCCGTAAGTGAAAACTGCTGCCAAATTCAGGCCTTTTGAAGAAAGTCAGAGACTCTTTCAGGCTTTTTGAAGAAACAGAGACTAATTCAGGCATTTTGAAGAAACCCAGATACCTTTTCAGGCCTTTTAAAGAAAGTCAGAGACTCTTTCAGGCGTTTTGAAGAAAGTCAGAGACTCTTTCAGGCTTTCTGAAGAAATTCAGAGACTCTTTCAGGCTTTCTGAAGAAACAGAGAATATTTCAGGCATTTTGAAGAAAGCTTTTCAGGCTTTTTGAAAAAGCTCAGGGACTCTTTTTTTTATTTTTTATTAAAAAGCTTACAGCACCTGGTATTCCCAGGCGGTCTCCCATCCAAGTACTAACCAGGCCCGACCCTGCTTAGCTTCCGAGATCAGACGAGATCGGGCGTGCCTTTTTTTTTTTTTTTTTTTTTTTTTTCTAACCAGGCCCGACCCTGCTTAGCTTCCGAGATCAGACGAGATCGGGCGTGCCTTTTTTAAAAAATTGTAAAAAATTTTTTTTTATTATAATCATCTCTACATTACATTTTTTACATTCATTTTGAAACAAAAATCATCATACAAAACATTAAAAGTTGTTACTAAACAAAACATTCTCATAATCCCCATCTCCACTTAGACACATTCATAACAACGGTTTAAAACAAGAATTAAAGCAAAACAAGTTCATCCTCTATTGGCAAATAAAAGTCCTTTTGTTTAAAAACACATATGACATCTTTGGTAAAGATTTTGTAAAATTCTCCCATCTTGTTCTCCGATTTAAAATAATTGTACAACATTTTAACATACTCTTCTACCATCTGTTTAAAAAGCACCCATAGATTTAGAATAAAATCTCTGTTTCTAGCTACATTCCTTCTTTTCCATATTGCTTTTTTTTGCCAGGATTAAAAACAAATTCACAAGCTTCCAATTTTCTTTGTTCTCTGTCATTCCCAGCATAAAAAATCTCTTCCATTCAGTAACCTCTTCATTTTCTCTTAATTCTTTGACAATTTCTTTCAGTTCATTAAAAAATGGGTTCAGCTTTTCACAGAATAAAAACAGATGTAAAATCCCTTCATCTTCTTTTTTACAAACTTTACATTGGGCATTTCTTTCTTTCTGCATTACACACAATCTCATTTCTGTATAAATCACATTTTGTCTAATAAAATAATCTAAACATTCTAAATCCACATCCAACCATTTCCATGTTCTGTTCTTCCAGATGTCTTTTTCCTCAATTCCATTAAAATTCCTTAGCCAGACCTGGTTGGCTACAGGTTTTTTAAAAACTCTGTTTATAAAAAACTCATAAAACATTTTCACCGTCCCCAAATTAAAATCCACCTTCTTGTCTTTACATTTTAAGAACACTGTCATTTTGTTTTCTTTTTCTCCTTTCTTGTTAATCTCATCTAGCCATTGCCTTGGGATTGCTTTCTTTACATCTTCATATTGTTTTTTTAAAACAATCACATTAAAATCCTCCTTCTCCTCCTCCATCGCATCCATAATCACTTGGAGCGGTAAAAATCCTTCTTTCAACTCCCATAAAACATCTCTCACTTTTACAATCCCCACTTGTAGCCACTTCTTAAAATAGATATCTCGCTCGTGTATCTTTATTTTGTCATTTAAAAACAGAGGCTGATTTAAAATCCCTTCCCTCCCTTCTGGATTAAAATCCACCTCTGTTAAAAAAAGCCTCCAAGCATTTAAAACCTCCTTATAAAACTGTGGAATCCCCTCTATCATCCAAATTTTCAACTTCATCCATAAAATGTTTCCCCCAAGGTTAAAATTCCCACATTTATTTAAATAAAAAAACATCAATTTCTTCCATTCAGCTCTATTCTTGTCATCCAAATATTTCCTCACCACTTTTACCCTCATGCTTTTCATCTTTTGTTCCACATCAACTAAACCCATCCCTCCATCTTCTGGTTTTCCTATCAGCGTATAATACGCTATCCTTGGAGGCTTTTTTTCCCATAAAAATTCTAAAATACTCCTTTTTATTCTCCTAAAAACCCAGTTTGGTAAAGACATCACATGTAACTGACGTGTTACAAATTTATCAAATGTTTAATTTAGATTTCCAATACTGTAGAATATAAACTGAGGAAGTTTATTAGTGTGAATGTCAGCTAGCAGATGTCTAAGTGTCTTGGGGTTCCTGCCCCATCCTGTCTCCGCATGTGAAGGGCCCTGCTGAGAGGGTCTTTCCCCCCCCCCCTCACCTTTTGTCCTGTCTCAGTGCGGGAAGGTCTGCTCCATCCTGTTCTCCTGGCTCAGCTAATTTACATGCTTTGTTTTGATGTATCCCCCTCAAGGAAATTCCACCCCCTTGAAATGAATATAAGCTAAAAATGTATCATGTTTTAGTTAGACTTGAGACGAGCGAGCTTTGAAGACTACAGCAACGAACAAGCTTTTTGCTCAATAAAGAACCCTCAAAAGATACAATCAAGTCTCCTGGTTTTCGCTTCTAAGTTTTCAACACTTGAGAAGAAATAAGTTCACTACAGATGGTGCCCTGTGACCCGGATAGAATTGACTTCACCTAAATCCAGATCAAGCTCAAAGATCTGACTGCATTCCAGACTGAATCACCTGAATCCAGATTTGAAACAAAGATCAACAAAGCTGAGTGAGTTCTGACTGAGTTCCAGAAACTTCGACCTCAACAAAGATCTTAACAAAGAATGAACATTTCTGACTGAAGTTCCAGCTGGAATCTTTCCATACAAACAACGATTTGGTGAGTTTCACTCTATTCAAAGAACCATTGAAGACCAGTACAAATCTCTGCGCCGTCAGAAGAACAGTTATCAGACAGCTGTAGTGTTTGGTTAACGAAATTACCCTTTAAAAGTTTTTCTTTTAGAGATGAAAATCATCCTCTGTTTTTTTTTAGGCAGGGAAGTTTTTATATATCCTCTACGTTGCTAGAGAAGATTTATCCTCTAAAAGTTATAAAAGGTGCAAGATCCTTTGCATTTCTTTTCAGAGAAGAGTTAGCGTAACATGCTAATATTTTTAATATCCTTTGCTTTGCCAAAGAAGGTTGACCACAGTTGATTGTAATGTGTTGGTAACAAGGAAGTTTAACAACAGTTGATCAGTGTTAAACAAGTGTAGCCTCTGTTTGATCAGAGAAGAAATTTTAGTGTTTTTGATTGTGTGATAAAGAACATCACAAAATGGTTAAGAAAAATGCCAGACTGATCCCCACAAATCAAAAAGGTGGTCTTGTGACACCTTTGTGGTCAGATAGCGAATTCAAGTCATTGTTAGGAGAGCAAATGGACTCGATAGTGACTGAGAAAGTTAGGAAAGAACTAACACAGAAATATGAGATTCATCCAGACAAGACTTGGTCGGTAGATGAGTGTAAAAAAGTACTAGGAGCCTGCATTCGGAAGAACAATGTGAAAGGCATAATCTGTTGCCATAGAGAATTTGGTTTAGCACTAGCTACAGAACAGTCTAAATGCAACTCAGAGCTAGAGACACAGATTAAAGAGCTCCGTGCTAGAGTATGTTCTTTGACCAAGAAATTAAACCGCAACAAAAATGAAGATAAAACTGATGTAGAAGTTAGTCAGCCAGATAACATTTACCCTGACTTACAAGCGTTTTTTGAAACAGATGTAGCTCTCCAATCAGTAACTGATGAGCCTGTAGACTCAGTAAATGTTTGTGGGGCTAGGAGAAGATCTCAGGGAATTGAGGGAACTGAAAGTGTTCCTCCCAACTCCTCTGTTGTTCAAATACAAACTGTTGCTAAGGCCTTAGAACCTAGAGACATCGAGCGACTGTCCCAGAACTTACCCTCAGCGCGCACACAGTTCTCTGAATTTAGAAGAGCATTGATCAGCAAAATGCGTTTGTATGACATGTCGTTAACAGAAGTCACACAGTTAATGTCACAAATTTTAACTGAATCTGAATTCAACAGTTTTGAATCTGCAGTGACTTCTGAACTACGAAATGCCAGTAGAAGGGATATGAGAGAAGGTGTTCTGAAAATGCTAAAGAATATCCTAGGACCCAAAATAGATTGGTCTAGAATTACTAGCTGTGTACAAAAGAAAGAAGAGAATGTAAATGAATATACTGAAAGATTTTGTCAGTCAGCCGTAACTTACAGTGGAATAGTAGATGATTCTGAAAGTGTACTTGATGACAAAGGGCCACTAATTCGTATCTGGGCAGATGGCCTTGTAGCCGAATACAGAAGAGCTTTACCGTTCCTAAATCTAACTTGGTCAAACAGCACTCTCAGAAGTAACTTAGACAGTTTGGCTGCATGGGAAAGAGATGCTGATGTTAAAGTGAGAGTAGCAGCCGCGGCTACGTTTAGCACAGCAAAACAAGAAAACAGGTGGTCTAGAAAAGATAGCAAATGCCACTACTGTGAAAAATTAGGACATTGGGAAAAAGAGTGTAGGAAAAAGTTGCAAGATACAAAAAGAAATGCTATGCATAATTCTGCTCCTTCTCAGCCTGCTTACAACCGTGACGTAGTTCCGCAAGTGTCCACTGAAAATTTAGGACAGCTCGTTCAGGCTCTTCTAAGAGCACAAAAAGACCAGGAAAAAAACGAATTGTTGGGGCTGTGAATAGTTACCTTTCCCCTGTAATCCATCATAATGACAAAATAATTTTTGTGAAAGGTAGCATATGTGAGAAAGAGATTGATTTTTTGCTTGATACAGGTGCAGAAATTACAGTAATTCCTACAAAATTAGCTCAAGGTTTAGACATCCCGTACAAGAAAACCAAACTTTCTTTAACTGGTGTAATAGGTGAAGATTCTGTTTTGTATGAAACCCCGCCCATTGAGGTACAATTTGGCCCGAAAACTCTGACTACAAAATTGTTATGTGCTCCATTAAATACAGGTGCAATTCTAGGCATGGATCTCCTGAGACAAGTACATCTAACTTTAGACATGTCCTCAGAATCTGCTAGCATTCAAATTTCCTCAGCGCAAGTTTCTACCAATAATGAAATCCCTCCAGAGTATGCTTTCTTACAGAATCATCCAATTTGGGCTAAAGACAAGGATGATTGTGGGTTGTTGACAGGTGTAGAACCAGTAAAATTGACAGGAACTACACCTCCGGTCACCAAACAATATCCTATCAATAAGGAAGCTATACAGGGGATCAAACCTATTGTAGAAAAATTGCTGACGCAGGGAGTGCTAGTTAAAACCAACAGTCCATGTAATTCACCCATATGGCCCATCAAGAAATCCAATGGGACATGGAGACTAACAATAGACTACAGAGTAGCCAATAAACATATTGATAAAATCACCCCCCTAGTGGCAGATCCTTCCACAATCTGTAATGGTCTGCCATTGGAGTGTGAGATTTTTTCAGTAATTGATATGTCTGATGGATTTTTTTCTGTACCGTTGCACTCTGACAGCCAGCCATGGTTAGCTTTCACAGTTGACTATGAGCAATACCAGTGGACACGTTTGCCACAGGGATTTCAAAACTCCCCAACCATATACCATCAGGCTGTCAGACGTGATTTGTGTGACCCAGAATGTCCTGTAAAACAGTCCACTATGATCCAATATGTCGATGACATTTTGATTGCCTCAACAAATCACGAGGTACATCAAACTGAATTGGCAGCATTGTTGAACTATTTGCATAAAAAAGGACACAAATGCAGCTTTCACAAAGCTCAAATTGCTAAAAAGCAAGTCACATTTCTGGGTCAAACAATTGGTGCAGGAAATAGATCCATTACACAGGATTGAGCGACGTCAGTCAAAACCATACCTCCGCCTACCACCATTAAAACACTCCGCTCATTTTTAGGAACAGCAGGTTACTGTAGACCATGGATTGAAGAATATGCCTCGATTGCTCAGCCTCTCTATGACTCTTAAAAGGACATGGTAAAGATTCAGATACTGTTTGTATGGAAGAATTACACCTCAAAGCGTTCAATGATTTGAAGAGAGCACTTTGTCAAGCACCAGCATTAGGAATTGCCCAATCTGACAGACCCTTTGTGCTTTATGTTCATGAACACTTAGGTTTTATGACTGCATGTCTAATGCAAGATCATGGGGGCAGTTTACGCCCAATTCATTACTATTCTGGTAAACTTGACATAGTCGCTCAAGGTATGGGCCCATGTCTTAGAGCAGTACAGGCAGTTCATTTGGCTCTTCAGGCTTCATCAGTAATGGTGTTAGGTCAGACTGTAAATGTAAAATGCCCTCATTCCGTGTCCGCACTAATGAATCAAGCAAAAGTCACCTCTGTAACCTCCTCCCGTTGGGGAAATTGGTTAGCGACACTCACAGCCCCGAACATTGTTTTACAGCGTGCACCAGTCACAAATCCGTCCTCATGTATGATGTCCGCAATGACTGAAAGTTCGTTAGAGGATGAAGGAGAAATGACTCACGATTGTGTTACGCTTACATATACACCTAAAAGTGAAGTAAAAGAAACTCCCTTAGAGAATTCAGAATTTGAGTTGTTTGTCGACGGTTCAGCTCAAGTAATTGACGGTAACAGACGAGCAGGTTATGCAGTAACGTCCACCACTGAAGTGGTTGCTTCAGGTCGTCTTCCAGATAATTTTTCAGCTCAAGCTGCAGAAATAGTAGCCTTAACAAGAGCATGCACGCTAGCTTCAGGATCAGTGGCAAATATCTACACAGATTCCAGGTATGCTTTTGGGGTAATTCATGATTTTGGTGTCATTTGGCAAACCAGACAGTTTCTAACTTCTGCTGGATCCCCCATTAAGCATGCTGGATTAGTAAAAGATCTAATGTTTGCAATGAAACTCCCAAAGAAATTAGCAGTGATCAAAGTGAAAGCACATCTCACAACTAATACTGCAGAAGCTAAAGGTAATTCTCTTGCTGATATGGCAGCTAAACAGGCTTGTTTATATGCAACTGTACAAGTGTGTACAGGTAGTACAGCACAAAAGACAATTCTGCCTCCTGAATCAATAATTGATTTGTACAAAGACGTTCCGCTGTATGAAGCATGGACATGGTTAGACAAAGGAGCCATTGTGGATTCCTCTGGTTGCTGGACCAAAGGGGGAAAGTATGTCGCTCCCGAATCACTGCTGCCATATTTGGCTCAACAAATACACAGTTTGGGTCACAGTGGTCCAGCAACGATGAATCACAGGTTCTCAAATCAATGGTGGAATCCAAAATTCAGAAATGCAGCCACAGAAACAGCCAAGAGGTGTGTTATATGTCAGAAAAATAATGATGTACCAGCAGCCATTACGCCAGCAGCACATACTCCAGCTCCACCAGGGCCATTCCGTCACCTGCAAGTTGATTACATTTCATTGCCTCGTTGTAAGGGAAAAACTGATGTTTTGGTAGTAATAGACAAGTTCTCAAGATGGGTAGAAGCTTATCCAACAGGGCGTGCTACAGCTGCACATACTGCTAAATGTCTTGTCACTGATTTCATTGCCAGATGGGGATTACCAGATTGCATTGACTCAGATCAAGGTACACATTTTACAGGACAGGTAGTCAAGGAAGTGGCTAAAATGTTGCAGATTAAGTGGAACCTTCACTGCCCCTATAGGCCGCAAGCATCAGGACAGGTTGAACGTGCAAACAAAACAATCAAAACCAGGCTAAGCAAAATGCATCAGGCAGGAGTACCATGGGTCGAAGCGCTGCCAGCAGTACTGTGTAGTATGAGAGCGTCACCTAACATATCAGTAGGACTGAGCCCTCATGAGATTATTACTGGACGACCAATGCAGATGCCAGGTGTGATTGATCTTAGAAATGCTGATGTACACATTGCCTCAGATGCCCTGATTGCTTACTGTGAAAACCTTACAAAGGCAGTACAGAGTGCCAAAGAGAGAGTTGAGTCGTGTTGGCAGACTCCACCAGAAGGTGGACATGCAATCATCCCAGGTCAATGGGTCATGATAAAGTCATTCAGAAACAAGCCATTAGAACCTAAGTGGTACGGACCACATCAAGTGATGTTAATTACAGCTGCTGCAGTATTGTGTCAGGGAAAGAAAACCTGGACTCATGTGTCACACTGTAAGGTTGTTCCCCCACCAACAGGGATAGGGTAGGACACGAAACAGTGAAGAACCGAAGGGAAGATCTGAATGCAATACGCGTCAGTGGCCACCCCGTCGGCGAAGACTCCCTCATAGGCCTTCCCCATCCATTTAGTCAATCCTCACTTCACTGTTTCTTTAGGTGTCAAAATAATAAGAAATAGGGAAAAAAAAAAGGAACAACTATAACAAACTCCTCCTTTGTGTACGTTACTACAAGGTTAAATCCCTAGTGTTTGAACAAATACAGTTCTCCTGTCTTTTGTTTTTCTGTTTACCTCTGTGCAGATACCACTTGATGGATGTTGGCTGACCCGAGACACATATGCACCAACCTCCTAACCAGTGTATGAATCCACAACCTCTAGAAAACAACGAGACCCACTGCCAACTATCACGAAAGGGATAAAGAAAAGAAAGAAAATCACAGTTCCAACCAGAAAAGACCCCAGATGACTGAAGTTAATTCTTCCGTAAGAATTTCACGGACCCTAATTGCATGTTTTGTTTCTGTGTCAGCATGCAATTGAAGAAACACCAACACAGAGCAAGCTTTGTGCCTGTAACGATTACAAGTTGCAAGAATGAATTTTTAAGTGTTTTAAATTTGTATACAATGTGGGAGTTTTCTTTTTAACTCCCAAAGGGGGAATTGACGTGTTACAAATTTATCAAATGTTTAATTTAGATTTCCAATACTGTAGAATATAAACTGAGGAAGTTTATTAGTGTGAATGTCAGCTAGCAGATGTCTAAGTGTCTTGGGGTTCCTGCCCCATCCTGTCTCCGCATGTGAAGGGCCCTGCTGAGAGGGTCTTTCCCCCCCCCCCCTCACCTTTTGTCCTGTCTCAGTGCGGGAAGGTCTGCTCCATCCTGTTCTCCTGGCTCAGCTAATTTACATGCTTTGTTTTGATGTATCCCCCTCAAGGAAATTCCACCCCCTTGAAATGAATATAAGCTAAAAATGTATCATGTTTTAGTTAGACTTGAGACGAGCGAGCTTTGAAGACTACAGCAACGAACAAGCTTTTTGCTCAATAAAGAACCCTCAAAAGATACAATCAAGTCTCCTGGTTTTCGCTTCTAAGTTTTCAACACTTGAGAAGAAATAAGTTCACTACATAACTTATACCACATCTTTGATAACATTAAAATGTTTACAGTTAAAATTTTCCCTTTCAAACTTGAAAACCTATTCCGCCAAAAAAACAGTCTTCTTTCCATCCCTCCCAGTGTCTCTTCCCACATATTATCAACAGCTTCTTTCTCATTCTTTGCTAAAATTGCTCCTAAAATCTTCATCTCTTGTACCTCCATGAACTTAACAACCCCCGTTAAAACCTCTGCCCTTCCAAACTTCATATATACAGTTTTTTCTTCGTTTATTTTTGCACCTGAGCCCTCACAATAGCATTTAATTTTTTCCATCACTTCTTTAACACTTTCTCTATTTTCGACCACAATTGTCGTATCATCGGCATATTGGAATACTTTCGTTAATTCTTCTTTTCCCTCAAATTGTATCCCCTTTATTCCTTTTTCTCTGTTTATTAAAAGCCCTAGGGGTTCCGCCACCAAAGAATATAACTGCACTGACAGTGGACACCCTTGTCTTATGGATCTTAAAACTTTAAAAGGTTGCGTTAAAAAACCATTACATTTTACTTTTGTTAAAATATCGCTGTATAAAACTGAGATCCATTTTATAAAATTCCCTCCAAAACCAAATTGTTTTAAAACTCCCAATAAAAAAACCCTGTTCCACTCTGTCAAAAGCCTTCTCAAAATCCATGCTTATTACGTATGCGCTCTTTCCTTTTTCTTTTATGTATCCCACTATATCTCTTATGCTGCTTGTGATATCTGCTATGTCCCTCCCCTTAACTCCATAAGCCTGGTTAGTTTCTATTATGTTTGGCATTACATTTTTTAATCTATTTGCTAAAACTTTGGCTAAAATTTTAAAAATCCGTGTTTAACATTGTAATGGGCCTAAAATTCTTCAGTTCAGTTTTGTCTCCTTTTTTCTTATATATTATTTTCATTAAGCCTAGGCCCATTCTTGGGTGTACTTTTTCTTTTATGAAAACCTCTTCATAGATTTCTTTTAAAATTGTGCTTACTTTTTCTTTAAAAACCTTATAAAACTCACTTCCAATACCATCTATTCCTGGGCTTTTCTTCACTCCTAACTGATTTATGGCCTGTATAATTTCTTCTGTTGTTTTTTCCCTTTCACAATCCTTTTTATCCCTGTCACTGACTTTTCTTGTTATCTGTTCTAATAAAATATTTATTTTTTCCTCATCTCCTCCTTCTGATTTAAATGTTCTTCATAAAACGTGCTTATTTCCCTTAAAATCCCATCCGTACTTAAAACCGCTTGTCCTTCTTTATTCTTAAGTTCTTTAATCATTTCCGCCCTCCCCCTGCTTTTCTCAAGGTTAAAAAAGAATCTGTTACATTTTTCCCCTTCCACTGTATATTTTGCTTTACTTCTTAACATCGCCCCTTTGTACTTCTCTTCTTCTATTTTCTTTAACTTTTCCTCTACTTCGATTACTCTTTGCACGTTTACTTCATTTTTATTTAGCTCCAATCTTAACGTTCTTCTTATTTCTTCCTCCTTTGTTTTTTTTCACCTTTTGTAACAATTTACTGTAGTTCATTGTATATTTCTTAATGTCATATTTTATGTTTTCCCACCATTGTCTTTTATCTTCTATGTACATCAAGTCTTTTTTCCCTTCATCTAATATGTTTTCTATCTCTTTTTAAAAATCCTGTTCCTTTAAAACTTCAGTGTTTAAAATCCATACCCCTGGTCCTTTCATTTCTCTTTTAAAATCCATTCTCATTACCACCATTTTGTGATCACTTAAAGTCGTTTCTTTATAAAAAACTCCATCAATAAAACATTCCAAATTCCTGGTACTTAAAAAGTAGTCTATTCTAGTTTGACACATAAAATTCCCCACTAGCTGTCTTCTTGTATATTCCTACTTTTTCCCATTTCTCTCCCTCCACACATCAATCATGTTTTTCTCCTCCATCAACAACCTTAACTCCTTTATACCCACATCCGATTTAAAAATCATTCCATTTGCCATGTCCATTTTACTAAAAACTGTGTTAAAATCCCCTGCAATCATTACCCTCTTCCATTTTTCCATTACTCCAGCTATAGCATTAAAATATCTTTTCTTTTCTATTTGTTCATTTGGAGCATGTACGTTAACTAAAATAAAATCATCATCTTCCATCTTAATTTCTACAGCCATGCATTTCCCTTTTGTGTCATTATACATTAGTTTTGCCTTGATACCTCTGTCTTTTCTTATTAGCACCGCCACTCCTCCTCCCATTTTTCCCTCTCCATTATTAAAAAAGAATTCCCCTTCCCATCTTCTTTTAAAATCCTCCATCGCATTTTCTTTCCAGTTTGTCTCTTGCAATAAAATCACATCTTCATCTCTGCACAGTTCCTTAACTTTTTCAAATTTCACAGCATTCATTAACCCTCTAGCATTAAAAGTCACAATTTGCAGCATCATAAAATAAAGGATAAAAAAACTTAAAATCCCCATTTTATCAGTCCATGCCCTCTCCTTCCTTTACAATTCCTCCACAGTCCTGTTTCTCCTCAGAATTTCTATTCCACACTTTATTTCTAGCTTTCTCTAAATTTGGTATTACCTTGTCTTTCCTTCTTCTTTTGTTGGTTGTTTCCGTAGTGTCGCCTTTGTCAATGTTTTCATTGTCTTTGTCCTTTCTGTTCTCCACACCAGTCTGTTCTTTCTCCTCTGGCTCTTTCGTTTCCATTTGTCTAGTCTCATTTGTCCCCATCTGTTTCTCCATTTCCTCACTGTCCTGTGTTAGCTCAGTCTTTTCAATCTCTTTGTCTTTCCCTTTACTTTCATTGTCCTCTCTTTGTGTCGCTCCAGTGTCCTCGCATTCCTCCTCTTCATCGTCTGTCTCATGCATCTGCCCGCTCTCCTGCTCTTCCTGCTGTTGACTGTTGTTGTACCAGCATTCGCACTTGTCCAGTGCACGCTTGCAGTCCGGACACCTCACCACCTTGCAATCCCTCGCGAAGTGTCCCCTCTCCTCACATTTGAAGCACATGAAGTCCGGACAGTCCTTCATCACATGGTCCGGGCTCATGCACAGCCTACAGGTCCTCACCTGATGGCTGTGCATCACCCGAAAATATTGCGGACCCTCTGCCGTTTCCATTTTTGTGCTGTAGGGAAGGGACACCACTTCCCTTGGGAACCTCACTTTCAGGAATCTGGTTCCATCCTCAATCTTGGTGCCCGGATAAACTCTCCTTCTGAGTGTGGAGATGGGGATTACTCCCCATCCCTCCAGTTTATTTAAAATGTCCTCATCATCCATGTAAGCGGGCAGATGCATGAAAGAAACAACATAGTCTTTGTTATGCAGTTTTTTTACCTCA
The DNA here is from genome assembly GCA_031834385.1 of Semotilus atromaculatus. Classification (NCBI taxonomy): domain Eukaryota; kingdom Metazoa; phylum Chordata; class Actinopteri; order Cypriniformes; family Leuciscidae; genus Semotilus; species Semotilus atromaculatus. The sequence goes on from JAULUF010000050.1 coordinate 20,399,553, forward strand.
CAAGTCTTTCCTTTAATTATCAGTCCCTCCATTAACTCATCTGTGTCTTCTTCCCGTTCTAAAGTTATCTCATATTCCTTTAATAGTTTGGGTCTCACCGCCAAGATTTTTGTCACATCAATTTTCTCCGCCACCGCCTTAATTATGTCCTCTGCTCTTGCATCATGCACGTCCACTAAATCCACCATCACAGTTGCTTCTTTCGTATATACTCTTTTTTCCACTCTTCCTCTGGCTTCTTTGTCCTTTCCGTTCCCATCTCGTTGTCGTATATCCAGTCCAGTGTCGTTTTGCCGTTGTGTTTCTCCTGCCATCAGTAGCGGAGTGGCAATCGGGAGAGTCGGGACTTTTCCCGGTGGGCCGGTATTGTTTTGAGGCCGTGAGGGCCGGTCTGATAATAGTTATACTATAGTGAAGTGATATTATATTATTAGCAATACCATCTGGCGGCCTGATGTGCGGCCGCTTCTGCTGGTCAAACTGTCACTGCAGCCTCTCTGTCTCTGCTCAACACTGTGCTCAACCCGTTCGGCAGGTCCATGTCTAGGATTTTCAAAAACATAGGGGGATCAGAGCGCCTCCCCTCCCCAAATGGTATAGCCTGTCGGGCCGGCCTTTGATGTAAAAAGCCACCGAACACCTCTTTTTCCTCGTCATATTTTGGAAGTTTAACGGACGGTCGGTGTGAGTTCTATGTAGGGATGTGCACGGATATTCGATCTGTAATTATTATTTGAAAAATAAAATACTATTCGAATTTCTTGCCGTTTATGCAGTGAATCCATGATAAATCCAAAGCACTAACTCGCAGTTATAATTAAATGCACTGGGTGGCGCCGGCGCGTTTAACAAGTGGTATTTGATAACACAATGTCGCCGTCTGCCTCGTAAAGTTTGGAATTATTGAAATGAAAATATTACAAAATGGAAGTACACCACAATGAGAAATCGCATGAAATCCAAACTGAGTAAAGACAGCTGTCCATGATCACTGCACTGCTTTAACAACTTACAGGTAAGCGCAGCTGTAGCGCGAGTGATCAGAAATATGATATCTTCTGATAGCAAAATGATTTTGAGACATAACTCCTTTAAGTTTCGTTGAGGCCGGGAGACAGGTTTAAGAACTGAAAACCCAAAGTGCTTTTAGAAACTTTGCTTAGCAGCAAACCGTTATTTTGTGTCTGTCAGCGCAGCGCGTTTTCTCACTCGAGCATGTGGATATTATTTGTATTTATGAACATGAAACAATAGCCATATCCTGACTCGAGTGCGTGTACGTTCTGTATGATAACTGTGCAGTCTGCTTTATTTGCATTTTTTTTTACCGTTCGCGCTGCTTGAGCTTAAATGCTTTTGTTCTTTATATATTTTTTTTGTTTACACATATTGTTTAATGTTTTCAACTAAAAGAAACCCTTAACATGTATAGTAAGCTATGTCATGGCCGTAGCCAGCTATGAGGTCACTGAGGTCCGGACCTCTGTAATTTTTTTACCTTCAAAAATAAAATTTCAAGCTCTCTGAATGATTAATTAAAAGTTTAAACCACCTCATATGAGGGTTTGCAATTTATTTTGCTGCGCAGTGAACGGGGCTTTTGAGAGCGCGTTGTGAGGGCGCGAGTGCCAGATCCCGTGTTGCCAGATCCACTAATGGAAAGATGTTAATTTTCAAACTGAATATGGCTTAGAGCTTTTTTTTTTTTTACTCTCAGAGTGCACCAAATTGATGAATTTAACATTAAAAAGCACAAAATTTTCTTACGGGAGAGCATGCCCCCGAACCCCCCTAGAGGGACAGAGGTCCACTCACTAAAGCTTTACGAAAAAATTCTGTGAGAAACACTGGTTTTGCTTTTCACAATTTGCTATGCATTGCTATGTGTATATTGCCTAATTGTAAGCTTGTTCAAAAATGGTGAAAAACTCGATTTCGTTTTCGATTCGATTTTTATGAGCCCAAATATTCAAATACAATATTTTTTAAAAATGCTCATCCCTAGTTCTTTGTCGTTCAGTTTAGACCAGTTCAGTCTAGACTCTTTCAGGCTTTCTGAAGAAATTCAGAGACTCTTTCAGGCTTTCTGAAGAAACACAGAGAATATTTCAGGCATTTTGAAGAAAGCTTTTCAGGCTTTTTGAAAAAGCTCAGGGATTTTTATTTTATTTTTTATTTTTATTAAAAAGCTTACAGCACCCGGCATTCCCAGGCGGTCTCCCATCCAAGTACCAACCAGACCCGACCCTGCCCAGCTTCCGAGATCAGACGAGATTTTTTTTTTTTTTTGAAAAATTTTCAAATACAAATAATACATCAAAACTTTCATCATTTTCAATACATCATTTTGTAATACAGATACTCAGTACACAATTCTTAAGTTTAAAAACTGTTAAAAAATAAAATACAATAAAAGTAAATACAATAAAAATACAGTTGTTGTTGTACAATCATCTCTTCATCACATATCTTTCTTTTACATACATAATTTCAAAAATCTCCTTCAGTTCCCGGCAGCTTCCCCATTAAAGCTTTTAAAACACAGCAGACTTTTGGGGTAAAAACATTATAAAAAGCATCCAACTTATTTTCACATTTAAAATACTCATACAATCTTTCAATATACAGTTCGAATTTCCTCTTAAAAACTATCCAAACATCCAACACGTTTTTTTCCTTTTTTGCTACAATTCTTCTCTCCCATATTGCACTTTTCATTAACATCACACACAGATTAATACAACTTTTGTTTTTACCCTTTTCTTCCATCCCAAACATCACCACTCTGTTCCATTCTACAGCCTTCTCATTTAATTCCCCTCTCAACATTTCAATCAATCCTTTACCCTTTTCGTTAAAATCTTTCAATTCTCTACAATTTAAAAACAAGTGTAAAAAACTTTCATCTTCCACATTACACACTTTACATTTTTCACTTAGCTCCATGCGGATTTTTTTTTAAATAATGTCAGTAAAAATTGCTCTGTGTCTGATTAAATATTCAAAACTTTCCAATTTCGCCTCTATCATTGTACCTTTCATGTTATTCCATATATCCTCTTCTTTTAGACCTTTGTATTTCTGTACCCAGTACTCATTGGCTTTTGGTTTCCTAAAAACCCCCTCTCTAAAAAAACAGTAAAGCATTTTCACAGTACATTCATTAAAAGCATATAGTTTTTCTCCCAACTTTACATGTGCTTCTTTCCCTTGTTTCTCTTCTTCCATATCTTCTATTCTTTTTATCCACTCTTTGGGTATTGCTTCTTTCATTATTTCGTACTTATTGTGTAGTTCTCGTTCATTAAAATCCTCTTTTGCCACTTCCATTGTATCTATTATATACTGTAATGGTAAAAATCCCTCTTTAAATTCATATAAAATATCTCTGACTCTTGTGATACCAACATCCCACCATTTCTTTAAAAAAATCACTTTCCCCTGATTTAAAATGCCGCTGTTTAAGAATAAAGGCTGGTTTAAAATGCTCTCTCTACCTTGAGGATTAAAATGAACAATAGTTAAAAATTTCCCCCAAGCACTCATCAATTCTCTATAAAAATCTGGCATTCCTTTCACCATCCAATTCTTAGTTTTCATCCATAAAATATTATCTCCCAAATTAAAATTCCCACATTTATTTAAAAAATATTCCATTGTCTTTTTCCATGCTGTTTTACTTTCCTCATCTAGATACTTTTTTATTACTTTAACTCTTAAGCTATTTTTTCTTTGTTCCACATCTATCAATCCCATCCCTCCCTTTCCTACTTCTCCTATTATTGTATCATATGCAATTCTTGGAGGTTTTCCATTCCATATAAAATCCAAAAAACATTTTTTCAGCCTTTTTTCCACCCACATCGGCATAGAAGTCACATATAAAACATACCATAACTTTGCTACCATTAAAACATTTACAATTAAAACTTTCCCCTTTAAACTTAAAGTCCTCAGTTTCCAAAAATTTAACCTTCTTTCAATTCCTCCTGGTATTTCTTCCCACATTACTTCTTCAACATATTTTTCGTCTTTCCCTATTAAAACACCTAAGATCTTTATTTCCTTTGATTCTTTAAACTTAAAATCATTTGCTAAAACACTCGCCCTTCCAAATCTCATATACAGTTTTCTCTTCATTTATCTTGCTCCCTGATCCCCTACAAAAAGTCTGTACCACATCCATTGCTTTTTTAACACTCTTTATGTCCTTAACCATTATCGTTGTATCGTCTGCGTATTGAAATATATTTTCATTTTCCCCACTCTCTTCAATATCCATCCCTCTTATTTCTTTATCTCTTTTAACAGCTAATCCCAAAGGTTCTGCAACTAGTGAATATAAAAGTGCTGATAGTGGACATCCTTGTCTTATTGACCTAGTTAATTTAAAACATTCTGTTAAAAAACCATTACATTTTACTCTTGTTATTGCTCCTTTATATAAAATTTTAATCCATTTGATAAAACTTTCCCCAAACCCATACCCACTTAAAATCTCAAATAAATAATCATGTTCTACTCTGTCAAAGGCCTTTTCAAAATCCAAACTAATAACATATCCATCCTTGTTTTTTTCTTTCATATACCTTATTCTATCTATTATACTTATTGTTGTGTCTGCTATGTCCTTCCCTTTCACTCCATATACTTGATTTGTTTTGATTATGGTTGGCATTACCTCTTTCAATCTGTTGGCTAAAACTTTTGTTAAAATTTTCAAATCAGTATTCAACATTGTGATTGGTCTATAATTTTTAAAATCCACTTTTTCTCCTTTTCTTTTATATATCAATTTAATTAATCCCATCCCCATTCTCTGATTCATTTCATCTTTCTTAAAAGTCTCTTCATATACTTCTTTTAAAATATCCGTTAAAAAATCCTTAAAAGTGATATAAAATTAATTCCCTAAACCGTCAATACCTGGGCTTTTCCTTTTATTCAGTTCGCTTATTGCTCTTTTTTATCTCTTCTTCTCTTATCTGTAGGTCACACTCTTTTTTGTCCTCCTCTCCTACTTTGGTCTTTATTTGTTTTAATAATTCTAGTTTTTCTTCCTCCTTTACTCCTTCTGCTTTAAATAGCTTTCCATAATATGCTTTTATTGCTTTTAGTATCTCTTCATTTGTTTCCATTGTCTCTCCATCTTCCCTTTGTATTCTTTTAATTGTTTGTGACATTCCCCTTCTTCTTTCCAAGTCAAAAAAAAACTTTGTACATTTCTCTCCTTCCACTGTATACTTTGCTTTACTTCTTAATCGTGCCCCATTATATTTCTTCTCTTCTATTTCTTTCAGTTTTCCCTCTATTTATTTTATTTTTTCTATATCTTTTTCATTCTTGTTCAATTCTTTTTCTAGGTGTTCTCGTATTTCTCTTTCCTTACCCTTTTTACATCTCTGAATTATCCCACAATATTTTATGGTAAAATTTTTGATTAAAAACTTCACATTTTCCCACCAAATCCTTTTGTCTTCTCTATACATTCCGTTTTCTTTTTCCTTTGTTATAATTTCTTGTACACTTAAAACATAGTCTTCGTTATTTAAAATCCCTGTGTTTAAAACCCATACTCCCGGCCCTCTTTTCACTATATCCCAATCAATTTGCATAAAAATAGGTTTGTGATCACTTAAACTTGTTTCTTCATATTGTTACGTTTTCCTGATTAGTCTAGGGGAGGAAAGCAACAGCAAAAGAAAATGGATGGTGGTGAAATGAATGTGCAGCAGCAAGAAGCCACCCCGTCTCCAGACCCAGAATTGTTTCACAATAAAACACAATTCTCCAAGAAAATAGTTATTATTTACAAATCAAGCAGAGAAAAAAAAGGGGGTTTAAGATTCAGAAGGGGGTATTGCCAAAACAATAAACATAAATCAAACTAACTCCTATTAAGCAAACTACTTAAACTAAAAGAAAAGAAAAACAAGAGTACAGCAAAATAAGCTAACTCCCTTGCTAGCATAAACAGGAGAAAAAGTCAAAATAAATGGCACCCACCTCCCTACTAACCCCAAAATAAAGAAAGAAATCATTAACTTGCCACTTGCAAGAGGAAAAACAGATGATTAAACTATACAATAAATCATGAGAATTAACACGTCTACCTTTGTGAATCTCAATCACAGAGTGGTCAACAAGGGACGACCGAGAGAAAACAGCAATGAGTAGAACACCAAAAAGTTAGAGTTACACGATACTCTCAACTTGTTACAACAATACATCAGGTCTGGGGTTGGAGATAGGACCTCAAAGCCACTGCACACAACCAAGCCACCACCAACACAGCTCTGATGATGGTTGCAGTTTAAATAGTCTCCTTCCACTCCCAGCATCCAATCACAGCAGGGCATTAATTATTGGCTTCAGGTGGAAACCATTCTCCTACGAAGAGAGGGAGAGAGAGAGAAAACACAGCACAGCTTGGGCACCCACAAACAAAACCTTACGGCTCTGGACGTAACACCCCCGCCACCAAAAACTATAACCACCCACTGGTTATAAGTCAACATACTAAGTCACTAATCAGCAAAACATTTTAACTGTCTAAGGAATGAGTTCTAGACAGGGCATCGGCAATGATGTTGTCAACTCCTTTCTTGTGCCGAATGTCAAGATGGTATTCCTGCACAATTAAAGACCACCGCATTAAACGTTGATTAGTGTTAGACATGCGAGTTAAGAACACCAATGGATTATGGTCTGTATAAACCAAAATAGGGCTATCACTTCCACCCAGGTAAACTTCAAAATTTTGAAGGGCTAGTAACAATGCTAGAGCTTCCTTCTCAATTACACTGTAATTTCGCTGACACTTAGTGAATTTCTTTGAGAAAAAAGATACAGGATGGTCAATTCCTGCTCCATCCTCCTGCATCAGGACTGCCCCGGCTCCTGCAGCGCTGGCATCAACCTGTAGTTTGAAGGGCTGTAAGAAATTTGGAGCAGAGAGAACAGGTGCAGTGCAGAGGAGATCTTTTGCAGCATTGAATGCATCCATACACTCTGGAGTCCACACAAACTTCCTAGATGCACTCAAAAGATCAGTGAGAGGAGAAACAATAGCAGCAAAGTTCTTACAGAAACTTCGATAGTAGCCACTCATTCCTAAAAAACGGCGCAACTCACGTTTATTAGTAGGCTTAGGAAACTCAACAACGGCAGCTATCTTTGCTTCCACAGGTCGAACTTGTCCTTGGCCAACACATTTACCAAGATAGGTGACTGTTGCTTTGGCAAATTCACATTTAGCCAAATTCAGGGTTAGAGATGCTCTACTTAACCGTTCAAAAACAACGTTTAACTTTTCAAGATGTTCCTCCCAAGTATTAGAATATACTACCACATCATCCAAATATACCTCAACATCGGTCACCTCTGACAAAACTCTGTTCATGAGCCGCTGGAACGTAGCTGGTGCATTTCGCATGCCGAAAGCCATGACAGAGTACTGTAGGAATGAATCAGGTGTGACAAATGCAGATATTTCAGAGGCACGAGAAGTTAACGGGACTTGCCAGTACCCTTTTAGTAGATCTAGTTTTGTAACATACTGAGTAGCACCAACTTTGTCAACACAATCTTCCATTCTTGGAAGAGGAAAAGAGTCGGGTTTGGTCACAGCGTTGACTTTACGATAGTCAGTGCAGAATCTGAATGTGGAGTCAGGCTTTGGCACTAGAATACATGGTGAACTCCATGGACTTTGGCTGCAAGTTGCAAACCCATGCTCTAACAAATATGTTACCTCAGCTTTCATGACGACTCGTTTCTTTGGATTTATTCTGTATGGATGTTGTTTAATGGGCTGGTTATCTCCCACATCAATGTCGTGACACAGCAAGGTAGTCTGGGAAGGAACATCAGAGAACAGGCCGGAATAGTTAACAATTAAGTCACTAACTGCTTTACTCTGTTCTTCTTCTAAGTGGAAAAGATAGGATTGCAAATCACTCAAAATAGCTGAATTCTGCAAACGGGCACACAAAGTTTGAGCATCTTTAGCTATCAATCCGTCCTCTTCCAAACATTCAGCAGGTTGCAAAACTGCTGTAGACACCGGTTTAACAGGAACAGCTGAGTTTGCATTTCTTGTGATGTATGCCTTCAGCATGTTTACATGACACACTCTGCTCTTACGTCGCCGCTCAGGAGTGCCAACAACATAATTAGTATCACTAAGTTTTTTCTCAATTATGTAGGGGCCAGAGAACTTAGCTTGCAAGGCTGTTCCAGGCACAGGGAGTAGGGCAAGAACAGATTCACCGGGCTGAAACTCACGCCTCACACTTTTGTGGTCAAAACGAGTTTTCATCTTCGCTTGAGACTCCAACAAATGAGTCTGAGCTAACTGACAAACTTGGTGAAGACGTTCCTTGAAAGAAGTCACATACTCAAGTATAGATACAGGTGCAGAATCCTGTGAAAGCAGCTTTTCACTCAGTAACCTTAGTGGGCCTCTTACGGTATGGCCAAACACCAATTCTGCAGGGCTGAATCCAAGTGACTCTTGAACACTTTCCCTAATTGCAAACATCATTAAAGGTAGACCTTCCACCCAATCTCTACCAGTCTCTGTGCAAAATCTTCGAAGCATAGTTTTAAGAGTCTGGTGAAATCTCTCCAATGCACCCTGAGACTCTGGATGGTATGCACTCGCCAATTGATGTTTAACTCCCAGTTCACTCAGCATCTGTGTAAACACTTTGGATGTGAAATTAGAACCCTGGTCAGATTGAATAACCTTAGGCAAACCAAAAAGGGAACAGAAGCGAATTATCTCTTTAACCACCAATTTAGCTTTTATTGTGCGGAGAGGAATTGCTTCTGGATAGCGAGTCGCAGTACACATGATGGTTAAGATATATTGATGCCCAGATTTAGATTTAGGCAAAGGACCTACACAATCTACAAGCAGCCGTTCAAACGGTTCGTGAAGGACAGGAATCGGTTTTAGAGGAGCTACCGGAATGGTCTGATTTGGTTTTCCCACTAACTGGCATGTGTGACATGAGCGGATAAATGTAGAAACGGCAGACTTCAAACCAGGCCAAAAGTAGTATCTGGTGATTCGATGGAATGTTTTTGTTACTCCTAAATGTCCTGCTAGAACATTCTCATGAGCTAACTCTAGTACATGGTGTCGATAATCAATGGGTAATACAATCTGGCGAACCTCTTGCCACTTTGTATCACAATGCAGGGGTTTCCACTTGCGCATCAAAATTCCATCTTCCCAAAAATATGCTATTCTAGCTTTAGATACTTGGGTGAAATCTACTACAGCATCTCTACAAGCAGCTAGGGAAGGATCAGTAATCTGTGCAGCAGCTAACTCCACCTTACCTACTTTCAATGCAAGTTTCGGTAACACAGGGTATTCAATGTTTTCTAACTCAACCTTAGATTTATCTTTTGTCACCCTCTCCATATCCTCAGGTTGAGAAAACAGCACAGTATCTGAGAGATCTGCCACATCTCCAAATTTCAGTGATTGAGCTCGTGTTACAGCACAGGCAGGGAAAACAGATGCATACTGAGTCGTAAGCTTAGATACGTCAGTAGTAACAGGTTCATGAACAACAATAGGACGAGGAAAGACTTTGCCACCTGCAAGATCATTTCCCAAAATGAAACCAACCCCATCTACCGGTAATTGTGAACAAACCCCCAGCGTCACTAAACCAGTAACAAGTTCTGACTTCAAATACACTCGATGAAGAGGAACATTGACACAAACCATCCCAAAACCACGAACTAGTACATCAGTACCTGTATACGACTCAGCAGAAAAAGGGAGCATCTCGTCTAAAATAAAAGACTGCGCAGCCCCAGTGTCCCTTAGAATCCTTAACTGCTTTTTCTCTGACTCCGATGAAAGGGAGACTGTACCAGTACAAATAAACGGCTGATAAGTGGTAGCATTCACATCGTATGCCTTTGGAACCGATTGCACGAGCGCTACACTTTTGGACTTGGAAGCATTTTTTTGCTTCCACGCCTTACAATCTGAAATTAAGTGATTGGGGTCAAGGCAAAAAAAACATGCTCGCCCGTCACTTACACGTTTAGGACTCAATTTCCGTCGCGAACTATGGTGCGAGAGGTCCCGGGTTCAACTCCCGGACGAGCCCCCATTTACTGTTACGTTTTCCTGATTAGTCTAGGGGAGGAAAGCAACAGCAAAAGAAAATGGATGGTGGTGAAATGAATGTGCAGCAGCAAGAAGCCACCCCGTCTCCAGACCCAGAATTGTTTCACGATAAAACACAATTCTCCAAGAAAATAGTTTTTATTTACAAATCAAGCAGAGAAAAAAAAGGGGGTTTAAGATTCAGAAGGGGGTATTGCCAAAACAATAAACATAAATCAAACTAACTCCTATTAAGCAAACTACTTAAACTAAAAGAAAAGAAAAACAAGAGTACAGCAAAATAAGCTAACTCCCTTGCTAGCATAAACAGGAGAAAAAGTCAAAATAAATGGCACCCACCTCCCTACTAACCCCAAAATAAAGAAAGAAATCATTAACTTGCCACTTGCAAGAGGAAAAACAGATGATTAAACTATACAATAAATCATGAGAATTAACACGTCTACCTTTGTGAATCTCAATCACAGAGTGGTCAACAAGGGACGACCGAGAGAAAACAGCAATGAGTAGAACACCAAAAAGTTAGAGTTACACGATACTCTCAACTTGTTACAACAATACATCAGGTCTGGGGTTGGAGATAGGACCTCAAAGCCACTGCACACAACCAAGCCACCACCAACACAGCTCTGATGATGGTTGCAGTTTAAATAGTCTCCTTCCACTCCCAGCATCCAATCACAGCAGGGCATTAATTATTGGCTTCAGGTGGAAACCATTCTCCTACGAAGAGAGGGAGAGAGAGAGAAAACACAGCACAGCTTGGGCACCCACAAACAAAACCTTACGGCTCTGGACGTAACAATATCTTATTTTTTCTAAAAAGCTTTCCATATTCCGTGTACATAAAATAAAATCAATTCTCGTTTCACAAATAAAATTCCCCACAATTTGTCTTCTTGAAAATTCTTTTCTCTTTTCATTTCTTTCCCTCCATACGTCAATCAATCCATTTTCTTCCATTAGCCCTTTTAACTCTTTTCTTCCTGTATCTGTCTTAAAAACCATTCCTTCAGCCATGTCCAGTTTACTAAAAACAACATTAAAATCCCCCATAATAACAATTTCCTTATATTTCCTTAAAAGTTCCCTTAAACCATTAAAATATTCCCTCTTCTTAATCTCTTCCGGTGGTGCATGCACATTTACCACAAGTATTTTGTTCTCTTCATATTCCATTTCAAAACCTATACATTTCCCCACTTTATCTTTAATACTACTTTACATGTTATATCTCTATTTTCTCTTATTAGTACTGCAACTCCTCTTCTAAATCTATCATCCCCGTTGTTGTATAGAATCTCTCCATTCCATTTTTTCCTTATTTCACTTATATGCAAATCTTTCCAATTAGTCTCTTGTAACATTATCACATCTTCTCTTTTACACATTTCCTTCATTTTTCCAAATTTCCTCATGTCCATTAAACCTCTAGCATTAAAAGTAACCATTCTTAAAATCATAACACAAAAAAAAATTCTTAAAAAAACATTGCTAAAATCCATCTTTTCATCCCATCTCCTCCGAGTCCTTTACCAGCTCCTCTCCATGCATACTTTGTTGCTCACCTTTTGAAGTAACTCTTTTTCTCGCTCCTTCAGTGTTCGGTTTTATCTGTATTGATCTTCTCCTTTTACTTGTTTTAGCTAGATTGTAATTTTCTTCATTTTCCTCTTCTTTTTCCATTTCCACATTCTGCTCCTTGTCCTTTTGTTGTACTCTGTCTTGTTCACTTTCCAAGCTTACATTTATATCCACTTGTGCCCAGTTTTCATCCTCTTGTTGTGTTTGTTGCCCCTGTTTATTCTCTTCGTCCATCCGTTCCTCCCCTCCTTCATTTTCTGCAATTTCACTCGTCTCCTTTCCTCCGTTGTCTTCTTCTAACTCATTTTCTGTGTCTCTTTCTAGCACCTGCCCGCTCACCCGCTCCTCTCCTTCCTCCTCTCGCCCCGTCCAGCATTCACATTTAGTGAGAGTCTCTCGGCAATCCGGGCACTTAGCGGCGTTGCAGTTCCTCGCAAAGTGGCCTTTCTCGTCACACTTAAAACACTTAAAATCTGGACAGTCTTTTACCACGTGGTCCGGGCTCATACACAATCGACAGGTCTTCACCTGATGACTGTGAATCACCCTGAAATATTGTGGTCCTTCTGCTGTTTCCAGTCTTGTGCTGTAAGGTAGTGACGCCACCCCCCTTGGGAACCTTACTTTTAAAAAGCGTGTGCCGTCCTCTATATTTGTGCCCGGATAAAACCTCCTTTTCACCACAGATACGGGGATTACTCCCCATTGTTCCAGTTTATTAAAAATGTCCATATCCTCAGTGTAGGCCGGCAGGTGCATAGAGACAACATAGTCCCTGTTGTGAAGACTCTTTACCTCAAATGTTATTCCTTTAATGTCCAGTCCGTCCATTAAAAATCCTGTATCCTCCTCACTTTCAAGTGTGATTTCATATTCATTTGTTTGTTTGGGTCTCACCGCCAAAATCTTTCCTTCTCCAATCTTCTCCGTCACTGCTTTTATTATATCCATCGCTCTCACCTCTTTTTCATCTCTTAAATCCACCGTTATTGTCGCTTCCTTTTTGTACATCCTTTTCGCTTTCTCCTTTCTCATTTCTGTCCCCCGTTCTTGTCCATCTCTTTGTTGTTCGTCCGGTCCGTGGTCGTTTCGCCTTCGTGGTACTCCCGCCATTGCAATGTCCGTTAACGTTTGTCCATCCATTAAACAAAAAACACGCAGACAAAATTCCTCCCAAACAGCGTATGCTGTTGGGAGGATTTAGCTTAAACAAAAAAACAAAAAAAACCTAACAAAAAAAAACACTGATTCAAACAAAAAACAAACGAAAAAAAACAGAAACACGTTTGGTGAGCCTTCCTCACCTACTACTGCCACACTACTTCCTGGTTGCTCTAGGGCGTGCCCAAGGTGGTATGGCCGTAAGTGAAAACTGCTGCCAAATTCAGGCCTTTTGAAGAAAGTCAGAGACTCTTTCAGGCTTTCTGAAGAAATTCAGAGACTCTTTCAGGCTTTCTGAAGAAGCACAGAGAATATTTCAGGCATTTTGAAGAAAGCTTTTCAGGCTTTTTGAAAAAGCTCAGGGACTCTTTTTTTATTTTTTTTTATTAAAAAGCTTACAGCACCTGGTATTCCCAGGCGGTCTCCCATCCAAGTACTAACCAGGCCCGACCCTGCTTAGCTTCCGAGATCAGACGAGATCGGGCGTGCCCAAGGTGGTGTGGCCGTAAGTGAAAACTGCTGCCAAATTCAGGCCTTTTGAAGAAAGTCAGAGACTCTTTCAGGCTTTTTGAAGAAACAGAGACTAATTCAGGCATTTTGAAGAAACCCAGATACCTTTTCAGGCCTTTTGAAGAAAGTCAGAGACTCTTTCAGGCGTTTTGAAGAAAGTCAGAGACTCTTTCAAGCTTTCTGAAGAAAGTCAGAGACTCTTTCAGGCTTTCTGAAGAAACACAGAGAATATTTCAGGCATTTTGAAGAAAGCTTTTCAGGCTTTTTGAAAAAGCTCAGGGACTCTTGTTTTTTTTTTTTTTTTTTTTTTTTTTTTTAATTAAAAAGCTTACAGCACCTGGTATTCTCAGGCGGTCTCCCATCCAAGTACTAACCAGGCCCGACCCTGCTTAGCTTCCGAGATCAGACGAGATCGGGCGTGCCTTTTTTTTTTTTTTTTTACAAAAATAAAACAAAACACAACATACCTTATTACTTAAAATACATCTTCTTCCAACATAAACAGTTTATGCTTCTTTAAAATTCTCATTACTTCGTTATTAAAAATCCTAAAAAACAAATCCACATTATTTTCAAATTTAAAAAAATTGTACAAAGTATGCAAATAATCTTCAACCAATCCTTTGAAAAACAACCACAAATTCATTACAAAATTCCTATTTTTCGCTACATTCCTTCTTTTCCAGATTGCACTTTTTGCTATGACTAACAACAAATTTATAACTTTTTTTCCCTCGTTTTCCTCATTCAGTCCCAACATAAATTCTATTCCAATTAAACTCTTCCTCTTTACCTCTTATATCATTCACAATCTCCTTTATCTTAATAAAAAATTGTTTTAGTTTTTCACAATATAAAAACAAATGTAAAATACCTTCATCTTCTTTGTTGCAAACTTTACATATTGCATCTTGTTCTCTCCCAATTTTACATAACCGCATTCCCGTGAAAATCACATTGTGTCTTATAAAAAAGTCCAAACATTCTAAATCAGTGTCCATAAATTTCCATTTCATGTTTTTCCATATGTCTTTTTCTTCAATCTCTTTAAAATGCCTCAGCCAGAGTTGATTTGCTAAAGGCTTCTTAAAAACTGAATGACTAAAAAAATAATAAAAACGTTTCACATGACTTAAAATCCACAAACTTTTCTTGTACTTTTAAGAATACCTCTATTTTATTCTCACTTTTCTCCCTTCTTTGAATATCATTCAACCACTCTTCTGGTATTGCATTTTTTACTTCTTCGTATTGTTTCTTTATGGTGTTTACATTATAGTCCTCTTTCGCTTCTTCTAATGCATCTATAATCACTTGCATGGGTAAGAATCCCTCCTTGAATTCATATAAAATATCTCTTACTTTTAAAATTCCCACCTCCACCCATTTTTTTAAATACATTTCCTTTTCTTTTATTACAATGTTTTTGTTTAAAAACAGTGGTTGATTTAAAATGCTCTCTCTTCCATATGGTTTAAAATTCACCTCGGTTAAAAAAGACCCCCAAGCACTTAAAACTTCTTTATAGAAATCTGGTATCCCTTGTATCATCCACTTTTTTAACTTCATCCATAAAATGTTATCCCCCAAATTAAAATTCCTACATTTATTTAAATAAAATTCCATTATACTTTTCCAATCTCCTTTATTTTCCTCATCTAAATACTTCTTAACCACTTTAACTCTCATACTGTTCATCTTTTGTTCTAGATCTACTAAACCCATTCCTCCTTCTTCTGCCGTTCCAATCAAAGTATTATAAGCAATTCTTGGGGTTTTTTTCTCCCATAAAAACTCTAAAATACATGTTTTCAATCTTTGCCTTACCCATATAGGCATTGAATTCACATATAAAACATACCACATTTTAGACAGCATCAACACATTTACAATTAAAATCTTCCCCTTTAAATTCAAAAATCTACTTTTCCAGAATATTACAGTATTTCACAATTGCTAAAACACTAAACCCCATTCTCTGAACCCAATGCTCAGTGGCCTAAACCCATTTGTCGAATCAGTCACTCTGTAGGCAAAACCTTAAACAAGTTCAGGTAGTTAAGACACTGTTTGTAAATCTCATCCACTCTTTTTGCAAAACTCTAAACACATTCTCACCCACTAAAACACATTTTGCACTGTGTTGCAAAATGGTAAATACATGTGGCAAAAGTTAAACACAACTAGAACACTGCTGTCATTGTTTACACACAACAACTCAAAATTGTTCACACTTATTTCTAATGATGTGATCAAATCAGTTGTCTAGAATATTTAAGCCAGTTCAGAGTACACAGGTGGCCAAGGTACGTTGAATGTTGATACCAACAATGGATGGAAACAATGTGAGAGGCAGAGGAGGAAGAGCTACTGTAAGCAATTGAGAAAAACTGTATTGTAAGAGGTGGGGGACGAGGAGGAAGAGTAAAAGAGCAATGAAGAGCAAGACCAAGAATAGTAATTTCAGATCAAATTCTGGCAACTGTGATAGACCATGTTCTTGTTCATGGAATGACAATGAGGGAAGCAGGACAAAGAGTACAACCCAATTTGAGCAGATTATCTGTGGCCACCATAATCAGGACATTCAGAGAAGACAACAGATAAATGTATAGTTTTTCTAATTTGTGCGACTGAAAGTTTACTGTATACATTTGATACAGTACATCAGTTTGTCAATACAAATGGGACTGGGGAAAAAAGAAAAAAAAGATTTACAATACATTTTACATAATATGTGATGTCCATTACTATTGTTACTGTATGTATACATTTGTAAGGGCATTTTCCCTTTTGTAGAATTGCAAGACTGAGGGTGGAAGGACTCCTTTGTTCTCCCAACAGCAATGATTTGATTTTGCAATTGCACAATATTTTGTGTAATACACTTTCCATTAGAGTTGTCTTTGTTCTTTGGCCTTACTTTACAGTATTTTTATGCTGAAAATACAGACATTCAATACTGTATTACTTGCAGTTACAGTATGCAATATATTTGCTGTACTGAGTTGTGAATTATTTACTTTTATTTATGGCAAAATTATTTTCTATATGCAATAAAAAAAAAAAACTCTCTGTAACTACATGCCCTGGACGCTGTGTTCTCAATTTATTTATGTAGTGTCTAATGAATGCTGATGAGTGTTTTTATATTGACTGGCTGTGTTTGTTTTGAAAGCATTGTTTGATTTTGAGCACATATCAAATGGTTTTGAAGCAAGTGTTTGATTTTGCCAGAAGAGTCAGGGGTTTTGTGAATGTAGTTTAAAGACTGGGTTTTGTGTTTAAAGTTTTGAGAATATGGGTGAAGGTTTCAAGAAATGTGTCTTAGCAATTGTGAAAAACTGTAACCTTCTCTCCATTCCTTCCACTACCCCTTCCCACATTGTATCTCGTACGCATTTTTCATTCTTTCCTAAAACCACCCCTAAAATCCTCATTTCCTGTACTTGTGTAAAGCTACAGCACCCTGTTAAAACCGGTACCTCCCCAAATCTCATGTAAACTGTCTTTTCCTCATTTATTTTTGCTCCAGAACCTTGGCAGTACCATTCTACTTTTTCCATTACATGTTTAACACTTTGTTCATTTTTAACTACTATTGTAGTGTCGTCCGCGTATTGAAATATTTTCTTTATTTCCTTCCTTTCATCCATCTCTATTCCTTTAATTTCTTTTTCCTTTTTGATCATCAACCCTAAAGGTTCCGCTACCAGCGAATATAATTGAGCTGATAGAGGGCACCCTTGTCTTATCGACCTTGAAATAGCAAAAGGTTCTGTTAAAAATCCATTGCATTTCACTTTTGTTTTTGTATCCCTATATAAAATTCTTATCCATTTAATAAAATTCTCCCCAAACCCAAAAATCTCTAAAACTGAAAATAAAAACCCATGTTCTACTCTATCGAAAGCTTTTTCAAAATCTAAACTAATAACATAACCATTCTTTCTTTCTCCATTTATATAACTTACTATATCTCTTATACTACTTGTTGTTTCTGCTATGTCTCTTCCCTTTACTCCATATGCCTGATTTGTTTCTATTATGCTAGGTAAAACATCCTTTAATCTATTTGCTAAAACTTTTGCTAAAATCTTTAAATCCGTGTTTAACATGGTGATTGGTCTAAAATTTTTTAAAAGTGTTCTATCCCCCTTTTTCTTGTATATTATCTTCATCAGCCCTAAACCCATCTTCTGATTTAGACCTTCCTTCTTAAAAATCTCCTCATATACGTCTTTTAAAATTAAACTTATTTCTTCCTTAAAAACCTTATAAAACTCATTCCCTATCCCATCTATACCAGGGCTTTTCCTTGTTTTTAAAAGATCTATTGCCTGTATTATTTCTTCCTGTCCTATTTCCTTATCACATTCTACTTTGTCCTTGTTCTCTACTCTCATTGATAATTGCTGTAATAGAATATTCTTCTTCTCTTCATCTACTCCCTTTGCTTTAAAAAGTTCTTCATAATAACTTTTTACTTCCTTCAAAATTTCTTTTGTTTCTTGAACTAATTCTCCATCTTTAACCTTTATTTCTTTTATCCTTTCTGCTCGTCCTTTACTTTTTTCTAAGTTAAAGAAAAATCTTGTACATTTCTCTCCTTCAACCATGTATTTTGCTTTACTTCTCAAACTCGCTCCTTTACATTTATTCTCCTCTATTTTCTTTAGATTTTCTTCCAAAACTATTATGTTTTGTATATTTACTTCTCTCTTATTTAACTCTTCTTTTAATGATTTCCTTATCTCCTTTTCTTTAGCTTTTTTAACTCTTTGAACCAATTTGCTGTATTTTATTGAGTACTTCTTTATTTCATATTTTACATTTTCCCACCATATTCTTTTATCTTCTAAGTACATCCCATCCTCTCTTTCTTCAATTAATTTTTCTATCCCTACTTTATAGCTTTCACTCTTTAAAATCTCTGTATTTAAAATCCAAACTCCAGGCCCTTTATCCTCCTTTTTAAAATCCATCTTCATTAAAATCATCTTATGATCGCTCAAAGAGTTCTCTTTGTAAAATATATCCTCAATAAAATATTCTAAACTTCTTGTACTTAAAACATGATCAATTCTTGTTTGACATAAGAAGTTCCCAACTAGTTGCTTTCTAGAAAATTCTCTTTTTTTTTCTTCCATTTTTCTCTCTCCACACATCAATTAAGCTTTTTTCTTCCATCATCATTTTAAGTTCTTTCCTTCCCATATCTGTTTTAAAAACCATTCCATCTGCCATATCTCTTTTATTAAAAACTGTATTAAAATCTCCCATCTTTACGGTCTCCCAACTTTCCATTAAGTCTCTTAAAGCACTAAAATAGTTCTTCTTTTCTTTTTCTTCATTAGGTGCATGAACATTAATCAAAATAAATGTTTTATCCTCATATCTTATTTCAACAGCCATACATTTCCCTTTTCTATCATCGTATATTTCTTTAACCTCAATGTCCTTCTCCTTTCTTACTAAGATAGCAACTCCTCTTCCCATTCTTCCATCCCCATTATTAAAATATATGTCTCCACCCCACCCCTTTTTTAAATCTTCCATAATTTCATCCTTCCAATTCGTTTCCTGTAATACAATTACATCTTCTTTACACAACTCTTTTACTCTTTCAAATTTTCCCCTATTCAGTAGACCCCTTACATTTAAGCTCACCAAATTCAAAACCATAAATGAAATTACTAAGAGTTTCAAATACATTTTTTCACAAGTCTTGCTCTTCTTCCTCTTCGATACATTTTAAAGCCTCAAATCTGTTCATACATTTGATTTGTTCTTTTCTTATAAATCTTTTGGCATTTTCTAGATTGGGTGTTACCTTCTGCGTTCTTCTTCTTATCACTCCACTTAATTCTTTGTCCTTTCTTTTGCCATCTTGTCCACTTTCTTTTTCCTTTTCTCTGTCTTTTTTCAACCTTTTACTCCTTTCGTATCCCCTACTGTTCCACTCGTCCATTGTCTTTGTTGATGTGTCCATTTGTGTCCTTCTCCCGCGTTCCCTCTCCTCTTCCACACCCTCAATCTCCTGTTCATTGTCTTCTTCCGGCTCTTCTTCGATCTCATCTCCTTCCATTTCTTCCTTCTGCTTTTCTTCTGGCTCACTTGGTTCATTCGTTTCATTAGTTTCATTCTGCATCTGCCTCTCCTCCTCTTGTTCCTGCTGTGTATCCTCTTCTCCTTCCATCTCACATTCACACTTGTTTAAAACTTTAAAGCAGTCTGGGCACTTGACAGCTTTGCAATCCCTCGCGAAGTGTCCCTGTTCCTCGCATCTGAAGCACATAAAGGTCGGACAGTCTTTGATGATGTGCTCCGGACTCAAACACAGCCGGCAGGTTTTAACCTGCCTGCTGTGAATAATCCTGAAGTACTGAGTTCCTTCCGCTGTCTCAAATCGTGCACTATATGGTAGCGAGGCCACTTCTTTGGGGAATTTTACTTTGACAAAGCGCGTTCCATCTTCAATGTCAGTGCCCGGGTAGACTCTCCTTCTTATTTGCGAGATGGGGACTACTCCCCACCCCTCCGGCTTGTCCACAATAATGGCGTCATCCAGATAGGCCGGCAGATGCATCAATGAAACCACAAAAACTCTGTCCTTTAGTTTCTTTACTTCGCACATTTTTCCTTTAATTTGAAGTCCGTTTAATAGTTCATCACATGTTTCTTCTGCAGCTAAAGTCACTTCGTACTCTTTGTTCTGTTTGGGCCTCACTGCCAATATTTGATCCAGTCCCACCTGTTCTGTTAAAACTCTGATAACATCCTCTGCTTTTCCGTCCGGCACCTCTGCTAGATCCACCGTTATAGTTGCCTCCTTTGTATAGATCCTCATCCTTTCTGTTCTGTCTTTGTCTTTTCTTTCTCGTAATCCTTTGTCCATGCTAGGGTCTTGTATCCGACTTGGTCCTCCTGCCATATCCATGTCTTTACCATGTAATCCATCCATTTTTTGAAGAACTCAAAAAGTAAGAAAAACTCCCCAGACAGCCTAGGCTGCTGGGAAGTGTTTAAACCAAAAAAAAGAAAGAAAACAAAACAAATCAAAAACTGTACTTAAACAAAGCAAAATAAGAAAACAAAATGGTGAGCCTCCCTCACCCACTGCAGCCAAACACTTCCTGACACCAGCTACTCTCTAGCGCCCCAAGGTGGTGTGGCCGTAAGTGAAAACTGCTGCCAAATTCAGGCCTTTTGAAGAAAGTCAGAGACTCTTTCAGGCTTTTTGAAGAAACAGAGACTAATTCAGGCATTTTGAAGAAACCCAGATACCTTTTCAGGCCTTTTGAAGAAAGTCAGAGACTCTTTCAGGCGTTTTGAAGAAAGTCAGAGACTCTTTCAAGCTTTCTGAAGAAAGTCAGAGACTCTTTCAGGCTTTCTGAAGAAAGTCAGAGACTCTTTCAGGCTTTCTGAAGAAACACAGAGAATATTTCAGGCATTTTGAAGAAAGCTTTTCAGGCTTTTTGAAAAAGCTCAGGGACTCTTTTTTTTTTTTTTTTTTTTTTTAAATTAAAAAGCTTACAGCACCTGGTATTCCCAGGCGGTCTCCCATCCAAGTACTAACCAGGCCCGACCCTGCTTAGCTTCCGAGATCAGACGAGATCGGGCGTGCCTTTTTTTTTTTTTTTTTTTTTTAAAAACTAAAAAACCAAATCACTTCCAGGTACATTCCATGCTAAATCTTTTAAAACTTTACAAACCCTTGGAGTAAAAAACAACATAAAAACTTTGCAACATGTTTTCATACTTAAAATACCAATACAGTCCTTCAATATATCTTTCTGTTTTCTTTTTAAGAATAATTCAAACATCAAGCACCACTTTTCCTTTTTTGGCTATATTTCTTCTTTCCCATACTGCATTTTTTATCAACATTACTAACAGGTTCACAAACTTTTTACTTTGACAGTTTCCCTCCCATCCAAACATCACCATCCTCTTCCATTCTATTACCTCTTCGTCCCAGTCCTCAATTAAATCCTTTATCATCTTTTTGCATTTCCTGTAAAAGCCCTCCAACTCTTTACAATATAAAAACAAGTGTAAAATTCCTTCGTCTTCGTCTTTGCATACTTTACATGTTGCATTCTCTTCCATTCCAATCTTAGTTAAAATACATTCGGTAAAAATTGCTTTGTGCCTTATAAAATACTCTAAACATTCCAGTTTGGTTTCCACAATCTTTCCCCTCATATTTCTCCATATACTTTCTTTTTTCAGATCTTTAATTCTCTGTACCCAAAAATCGTTAGCAACTGGTTCTTTAAAAACACCATCTCTAAAATAACAATAAAACTGTTTAACATTACACTCCTTAAAATTACATAGTTTTCCTTTCAGTCTGACATAAATGTCTTTCTCTTCCTTCCATCCCTCCATGTTTTCTATTCTTTTAATCCATTCCTTTGGTATTGCGTTTTTGATCATTTCGTATTTATTTTCTATTTCTCGTTTATTGCATTCCTCTTTTGCTTCCTCCATTGCATCCATTATAAATTGTGATGGTAAAAACCCTTCTTTAAATTCATACAAAACATCTCTTACCCTTGTTATTCCCACCTCCATCCATTTTTTAAAAAAGTTCTCTTTCCCATCTCTTAAAATACTTTTGTTTAAAAACAGCGGTTGGTTTAAAATGTTTTCTCTTCCTTTCAGATTATAATCTATTATAGTTAAGAAAACCCCCCAAGCACTTAAAATTTCCTTATAGAAGTCAGGTAGCCCTTCCGCCATCCAGTTTTTTGTTTTCATCCATAAAATATCCTCCCCCAAATTAAAATTCCCACATTTGTTGAACAAATATTTCATAACTTTCTTCCATACAGTTTCATTTTCTTCTTGCAACAATTTTTTGACTATTTTAACTCTTAAGCAATTTTTCCTTTGTTTAATATCCATTAACCCCAACCCACCCTCTTCTAATGGTCCTAATAAAGTGTCGTATGCTATTCTCGGGGGTTTCCCTTCCCACAAAAAACAGAGAAAACATTTCTTCAACCTCCCTTCTACCCACAAAGGCATTTCTGTCACATATAAAACGTACCACAATTTTGAAGCCATTAAAACATTCAAAACTAAAACCTTCCCTTTCAAATTTAAAGTCCTCATTCTCCAAAAATTTAACCTTCGCTCTATTCCTGTTATCAATTCCTCCCACATTTTTTCTCTTACTTTCCTCCCATCCTTTCCCATTAAAATCCCTAAAATCCTTATTTCTTCCACTTCCTTAAAATTAAAACATTCCGTTAAAACTGACGCTGCCCCGAACCTCATATACACTGTCTTGTCCTCATTAATTTTACTTCCCGATCCTTTGCAAAATTCTTGTACATTCTTCATTACTTGTTTTACACCCTCTTTCCCTTTAACTATTATTGTTGTGTCATCTGCATATTGAAAAATTTTCACTTCTGCTTTGCTTCCCTGTATTTGTATTCCTTTTATTTTCTCTTCTTTTCGTATTGCTAGACCCAAAGGTTCTGCTATAAGAGAGTATAATAAAGCTGAGAGTGGACATCCTTGTCTAATTGATCTAGTTATTTTAAAACATTCTGTTAAAAAAACGTTACATTTTATTTTTGTTAAAGCCCCCTTATATAAAATCTTTATCCATTTCATAAAAAATCTCACCAAACCCAAACCTATTTAAAACCCCAAACAAGTATTCATGCTCCACCCTATCAAAAGCCTTTTCGAAATCTAAGCTGATCAAGTACCCGTCATCATTCTTTTCTTTTATGTATTGTATTGTGTCCCTTATACTCATCGTTATGTCTGCTATGTCTCTTCCTTTTACTGCATATGTTTGATTTGTTTTTATTATTTGTGGCATCACTTCTTTTAACCTATTTGCTAAAATCTTTGCTAAAATCTTTAAATCAGTATTTAACATTGTTATTGGCCTGTAGTTTTTTAAATCAGTTTGTTCACCTTTCCTTTTATATATTAGCTTCATCAGCCCCATTCCCATCCTTTCATTCATCTCTTCTTCTTTAAAAATTTCCTTGAAAACCTCCTTTAAAATCTCGATTAAAAAGTCCTTAAAACGTATATAAAATTCACTTCCCAAACCATCTATCCCTGGGCTTTTCCTTTTATTTAGTTGATCTATCGCTCTTTCGATCTCCTCGTTCCTGATTTCCCCATCACACTCTTTTCTATCCTCTTCACTTAAAATCGTTTCAATATAATTTAACGGTTTCTTTTTTTCCTCTTCTTCCACTCCTCTTGTTTTAAAAAGATCCTCATAAAAAACCTTTATCTCTTCTAGTACTTTTTCATTCCCCTCCACAATCTCTCCACTTCTCCCTTTTATTTCTTTTATTATTCCAACTTGCGCCCTTTTTTTCTCCAAGTCAAAAAAAAACTTTGTGCATCTCTCCCCCTCCACCATATATTTGGACTTACTACTTAATCTTGCCCCCTCATATTCTTTTTCTTCTATTTCTTTCAGTTTCTCCTCTATTTCTTTTATCTTGTTTATGTCTTTATTCTCCTCATTTAATTCTCTTTCTAACGTCTCCTTTATTTCTTTTTCTTTGTGTCTTTTACTTATTTGTAAGATTCTGCAATACTTTTTCTTTGTGTCTTTTACTTATTTGTAAGATTCTGCAATACTTTATTGAAAACTTTTTTACTAGATATTTAACATTCTCCCACCACATTCTTTTATCTTCTTCATACATTACATTATCTTTCTCTTCCTCTATGATTCCTTTTATCCCTGCAACATAATCTTCATTCTTTAAAATCTCTGTATTTAAAATCCATGTACCCGGTCCTCTTTGCACATTACTCCAATCTAGTTTAAAATATAAAAACTTATGATCACTAAAGCTGGTTTCTTCATAACTGATTTTTTCAATAAAATTCTCCACATTTCTTGTACATAGCACATAATCGATTCTTGTTTTACAAATAAAATTCCCCACTATTTGTTTCCTTGAATAAACTTTTTTCCCCCCATTTCTTTCCCTCCATACATCTATTAAATTATTTTCTCTCATCAATTCATTTAATTCTTTCCTCCCTGTGTCCGATTTAAAAACCATCCCCACTGCCATATCTAGTTTGCTAAAAACTGTGTTAAAATCCCCCATCATTATTATTTCCTTATATTTCTTTATTACACTCCTTAAACAGTTAAAAAATTCTTTCTTTTCTTTCTCTTCTGTTGGTGCATGTACATTCACTAAAATTAATTCACGTCCTTCATAATTTACTTCCACAGCCATGCATTTCCCCATCTTATCTTTGTACACCACTTTGGCTGTACTAAAAACATCTTTTCTCATTAAAAACGCCACTCCTCTTCCAAGCCTACCATCCCCATTATTATATAAAATATCTCCTTCCCATTTCTTTTTGTATTCCATCATCACATTCTCTTTCCAATTTGTTTCTTGTAAAACAATGACATCTTCTTTTCTACACTTTTCTTTCACTCTTTCAAATTTTCCCATGTCCATCAGTCCCCTTGCTTTAAAAGTAACACAACGTAAAACCATTAAAATAAATAAAAATGAATACCTAAAAACCATTATTCTCCATTTTCGCCCTCCAGTCCCTTTAACACTTCATATCTGTTTGCATTTCCATCTTGGCTCCTTGTCATAGTCCTTTTTCTTGCATTTTCTAGATTTGGTGCTACCTTTAAAGATCTCCTTCTTATTTGTCCTCTCCCCTCTCCTTCTTTGTCCATATTGTCCATTGTTATTTCCTCTTCATTTTCCATCTTTTTACTTTGCTCCTTCCTTCCTTGTCCATCTTTCTCATGTCCTTCATCCCGATAACTTTTAAAACTGTCCGATATTACCACTGCTGTCCATTGTATGTCCTGGTCCATTGTTTGTTCATTTACCTTATCGTTTTCTTGTTCTTTTTCTCCTTCCTCTCTGTTGCTTGCTCCTCCTTCCATTTCTTTTTGTTGTACATTTTCTTCTTGTCCTTCATCGATTTGTCTTTCATCCTTGTTGTTTCCTTCATGCACCTGTCCATCCACCCGATGCTCCCCACCTCCTTCCTCTTCCTCCATCCTACATTCACATTTATTTAAAAATTCCTGACACCCCGGGCACCTGACTGTATTACAGTCTCTTGCGAAGTGTCCCCTTTCTCCACATTTGTAGCACTTAAAATCTGGGCACTCTTTAAGCAGATGCTCCGGGCTCATGCACAGCCTACAGGTCTTCACCTGGTGACTATGCACCACCCTAAAATACTGCTGCCCTTCTGCCGTTTCCAGCCTTGTGCTGTAGGGCAAAGATGCCACTTCTTTAGGGAACCTTACTTTTAGGAACCTCGTTCCATCCTCGATTTCAGTGCCCGGGTAGCATCTCCTTTTAATTTTTGATATGGGATTAACTCCCCATCCCTCCAATTTTCCAATAATTTCTCTATCATCAAGGTAGACGGGCAGGTGCATGAAGGAAACAACATAGTCCCTATTTTGCAGTTTTTTCATTTCACAATTCACCCCTTTTATAGTCAGTCCATCAATCAATTCTTCACATGTTTCCTCATTTTCCATTGTTAGTTCATATTCATTTCCTTGTCTTGGCCTTAAAGGAGAACTCCGGGCAATTTTTAAGTTAATCTTGATCGTTAGACCTTTGTGAGTACTGTCTATAGAAAAAAAAACGAACCGGATTGGTGCTTGCGACGCGGAGCTGCGACCGCGAATGCCCAGAGCTCCCACTCAGCTAAAACGGCTGCTCTGGGGGCATGTACATAAAGAGCGTTTTTGAGCCTCTTAACAGACACATAATGCAATTAAAATATCTGTCCAACATGAACAGGGGCCTTACCTGTAAACAAGATGCGTTTAGCAACTTAGCCATGGTTTAAATTCACCTAAATAGTGTTTTAGACGGCAAGCTGTAGTCTCGCGCTGAAGTCTCGCTCCTCCCACCTGGACTCACGTGGGAACTCAGTTGTAGCCGGGATTGGTAAATAGTGTCCAGGTGGGAGGAGCGAGACTTCAGCGCGAGACTACAGCTTGCCGTCTAAAACACTATTTAAACCATGGCTAAGTTGCTAAACGCAACTCGTTCACAGGTAAGGCCCCTGTTCATGTTGGACAGACATTTTAATTGCATTATGTGTCTGTTAAGAGGCACAAAAACGCTCTTTATGTACATGCCCCCAGAGCTGCCGTTTTAGCTGAGTGGGAGCTCTGGGCATTCGCGGTCGCAGCTCCGCTTCGCAAGCACCAATCCGGTTCGTTTTTTTTTCTATAGTCAGTACTCACAAAGGTCTAACGATCAAGATTAACTTAAAAATTGCCCGGAGTTCTCCTTTAATGCCAGGATTTTCCAATTTCCACATTTATCCCCCACTGCCTTGATAATATCCACCGCTCTCACCTCATTAACATTCTCCACATTCACAATCATCGTTGCCTCCTTTAGATACTTCCTTCCACAAAACTTGTCTCGAACGTCTTGTTTTTTCCCATGTCCTGCTCGCTGTTGGTAATCCAGTCTAGTATCGTTTGCCATGCGTTTCTCTCCAGCCGGTCCAGTGTCGATTGCCATTCGTGTTCCTCCATCCAGTCCAGTGTCGATAGCCATTCGTGTTCCTCCATCCAGTCCAGTGTCGATTGCCGTGCGTGTTCCTCTAGCCAGTCCAGTGTCGTTTGCCGTTAATCCGTCCATTGTATTTAAGAAAAAGAAAAATAACCACCCTCCAGCCAGCAAGATGCTGCTGTTAGGTGGTTTAAAAACGGTAAAAAACAAAAAAACAAAAACAAACTTAAAGTGAAAAAACCTCAAAAACAAACGCAAAGAGAAAAAACAAAATGTAGGAGAGCCTTCCTCTCCAAACTGCAGCCAAACACTTCCTGTTGCTCACTAGCTCCTTCTAGCGTGCCCAAGGTGGTATGGCCGTAAGTGAAAACTGCTGCCAAAATTGGGCTATTTAAAAGGTTAGAACATTAGTCAAGTAAACTAAAAAGCTTACAGCACCTGGTATTCCCAGGCGGTCTCCCATCCAAGTACTAACCAGGCCCGACCCTGCTTAGCTTCCGAGATCAGACGAGATCGGGCGTGCCCAAGAAGGTATGGCCGTAAGTGAAAACTGCTGCCAAATTCAGGCCTTTTGAAGAAAGTCAGAGACTCTTTCAGGCTTTCTGAAGAAACACAGAGAATATTTCAGGCATTTTGAAGAAAGCTTTTCAGGCTTTTTGAAAAAGCTCAGGGACTCTTTTTTTAAATTTTTTTATTTTTTTTTATTTTTTATTAAAAAGCTTACAGCACCTGGTATTCCCAGGCGGTCTCCCATCCAAGTACTAACCAAGCCCGACCCTGCTTAGCTTCCGAGATCAGACGAGATCGGGCGTGCCCAAGGTGGTATGGCCGTAAGTGAAAACTGCTGCCAAAATTGGGCTATTTAAAAGGTTAGAACATTAGTCAAGTAAACTAAAAAGCTTACAGCACCTGGTATTCCCAGGCGGTCTCCCATCCAAGTACTAACCAGGCCCGACCCTGCTTAGCTTCCGAGATCAGACGAGATCGGGCGTGCCTTTTTTTTTTTTTTTTTTTTTTTGTTTAATGTTTAAAAAACATTTTAAATGGTTTTTACACATAAAAATTCCTCTTAAATTAAACATTTTTGTAAACCATTAAGAAAACATCTCCCCAGTACAGAAAATATTTACATTTCACACACAAGAAAAAAAATAAAAAATCATCATTAAACAAATACATTATTCCTTTCCTGGCATTACCACACCAAACTCATTAAACACTGAATAAATCTCAGGCGTACAGACCTTATAAAAAACATCCTCTTTCTGTTCCTGTTTAAAATAAGTGTACAAACATTCCATATATTTTTCCAAACGTCTTTTAAACACCATCCACACATCCAATACTTTTTTTTCCTGTTTTGCAACTACTCTCCTTTCCCAGATTGCACTTTTCATCAACATTACAAACAAATTTATCATCTTTTCATTTTTATTGTTTTTGTCACACCCTACCATAATAATCTTATCCTTTTCTGTATCTTCTTGCTCTCCTTCTAATTTTCCAATAATACTCTTACATTTTTCATTAAAAACTTTTAAAGATTTACAGTATAAAAATAGATGTAAAAAACTTTCATATTCCTCACTGCATACTTTACATATCGCACTTTGTTCAAACCCAATTTTCTTTAACATTGTATCAGTAAAAATCACTCTATGTCTAATAAAATACTCCAAATTTCCTAGTTTTATTTCAATAATCTTCCCTTTCATATTGTTCCAAATATTTTCTACTTTCAAACCTTCAAATGTCTTTTGCCAAAACTCATTTATAATTGGTTTCTTAAAAACAGCATCTCTAAAAAAACCATAAAACACCTTCAATGTGCATTCTTTAAAAAGCCAAATTGTCTCTCCTAGTATTACCTTTACATCCTTTTCATTATTCCCCTCTTCCATATTTTCAATTTTTGTTATCCATTGTTTAGGTATTGCATGTTTTATAATTTCATACTTGTTTTTTATTTCTTGTCTGCTGAACTCCTCTTTTGCTTCCTCCATTACATCTACTATGTACTGTATCGGTAAAAAACCCTCTTTATATTCGTATAAAACATCTCTCACTTTAACTATTCCAACTTCCAACCATTTTTTAAAATAAATTTCCTTCCCTTGGTTTAAAATACCAGTATTTAGGAATAAAGGCTGATTTAAAATGCTTTCTCTTCCATGTAAATTATACCGTACATTTAAAAAAAAAATTCCCCAAGCACTTAAAACCTCTCTATAAAATTTTGGCAACCCCACTGTCATCCAGTCTTTTGTTTTCATCCATAAAATATTATCCCCCAGATTAAAATTCCCACATTTGTTTAAAAAATACTCCATTGTTGTTTTCCATTCTACTTTATTACTTTCGTCCAGATACTTTCCAACCAATTTAACTCTTAGACTATTTTTCCTTTGCTCTACATCCATTAAACCCAAACCTCCTTTATCTACCACCCCTATTAAAGTATTACATGCGATTCTAGCTGGTTTGCCCTCCCATAAAAATTCTAAAAAACATCTTTTCAACCTTTTTTCCACCCACACTGGCATTGATGTCACATATAAAAAATACCACAATTTCGATGACATTAAAACATTCAGGATTAAAACCTTCCCCTTTAAATTAAGTGTCCTCAATTTCCAAAAGTTTGTTCTTCTTTCAATACTTCCCACTATTTCGTCCCACATGTTTTCTCTAACTTTGTCTTCGTCTTTCCCTATTAAAATCCCTAAAATCTTCATTTCTTTAACCTCCTTGAACTTAAAATTCTCTGTTAAGTTCACCGTCTCTCCAAATCTCATGTACACAGTTTTTTCTTCATTCACTTTTCCTCCTGACCCCTTACAAAACCTCTGTACTATTTCCATTATTTTTTTAACACTTTCTTCTCCTCTAGCAATAAATGTTGTGTCATCAGCATATTGAAATATTTTGTTATCCTCTATGAATTCTTCCACCTCTATTCCTTTTATCCTCTTTTCTTGTTTTATTGCTAGTCCTAGCGGTTCTGCCACCAATGAGTACAAAAGTGCTGATAACGGACAACCTTGTCTTATTGAGCGCGTTATTCTAAAACATTCTGTTAAAAAACCATTACATTTTATTCTTGTCACCGCTCCCTTATATAAAATACGAACCCATTTAATAAAATTCTCCCCAAACCCAAAACTTTTTAAAACATCAAAAAGATACTTATGATCTACCCTGTCGAAAGCTTTTTCGAAGTCCAAACTAATTATGTAACCCTCTTTCTTTTTATCTCTCATGTACCTTATCATGTCTTTTATACTCATTATAGTATCCGCAATGTCTTTTCCTTTTACTCCATATGCCTGGTTTGTTGTGATTATCTTTGGCATTATCTCTTTCAATCTATTCGCTAAAATTTTTGCTAAAATCTTTAAGTCAGTATTAAGCATTGTGATAGGTCTATAATTTTTTAGTTCTGTTTTTTCTCCCTTCCTCTTATATATAAGCTTCATCAGTCCCATCCCCATTCTTACCATCATTTCACCTTTTTCAAAAATCTCTTCATAAACATCCATTAAAATATTTGTTAAAATATCTTTAAAAGTCATATAAAACTCACTTCCTAAACCATCAATCCCTGGACTTTTCCTTTTGTTTAGTTCATTTATAGCTCTTCCTATCTCCTCTTTGCTTATGCTTCTATCACACTCTTCCTTGTCCTCTTCGCCTACTTTTGTTTTTATTAATTCCATTAGTTCCTTTTTTTCTTCCTCCTTTACCTCTTCTGCACTAAAAAGCTTTTCAAAAAAATCTCTTGTTTCCTTTAAAATTTCCCCACTTGTTTCTGTTATCTCACCATTTCCCTTTTTTAACCCTTTTATCCTTTCTGATCTTCCTTTTTTCCTTTCCAAATCAAAGAAAAATTTTGTACACTTTTCCCCTTCTACCAGATATTTTGCTTTACTCCTCAACATTGCTCCTTTATATTTATTTTCTTCAATCTCTTTCAATTCTTCCTGTATTTCTTTAATTTTTTGTACATCTTGTACTTCTTCATCAATTTGCTTCTCCAGCCTTTCTCTTATCTTTTTTTCTTTATTCTTCTTACATTTATGTTTTAACGTACAATATTTTATAGTGAGTTTTTTCACAAAAAATTTTACATTCTCCCACCAAATTCTTTTGTCTTCTACGTACATTCCATTTTCTTTTTCTTCTTCAATCATCTCTTTTATTGCTAAGACATACTGTTCATCTTTTAAAATATCCGTATTTAAAACCCATACACCCGGCCCTCTTATCTCTGTATCCCAATCCAACTGTACATAAAATGGCTTGTGGTCACTCAAACTTGTTACTTCATACCTTAACTTATCTATAAAACCTTCTATATTCCTTGTACATAAAACCATATCTATCCTTGTTTGACACATAAAATTCCCTACAATTTGTCCCTTTTCTTTTCATGTCTTTCCCTCCACACATCGATCATATTGTTCTCCTCCATTAATGATTTTAACTCTTTCCTTCCCGTGTCCCTTTTAAAAACCATACCATCCGCCATATCTTTTTTGCTAAAAACAGTGTTAAAATCCCCCATCATAATAATATCTTTATAATTCCTTAAAAAACTCTTGACCATGTTAAAATAATCTCTTTTTTCCTTTTCTTCATTTGGTGCATGTATGTTAACCAACAACATTTCCTTTTCTTCATAAGTAATTTCCACTGCCATACATTTCCCCACTTTGTCTTTATATATTTCTTTACCATTTATTCCACTATTTTCTCTTATTAGAATTGCCACCCCTCTGCCATATCTTTCATCTCCATTATTATACCAAAATTCTCCTTTCCAATTGTTTCTCATTTCATTTATACACCTCTCTCTCCAGTTTGTTTCCTGTAGCAAAATGATATCCTCTTGTTTACACATTTCTTTTACTTTATCAAATTTTTTGATATTTAAAAGACCTCTCGCATTAAAAGTCACAAGCCTTAGAACCATGAAGCAAAGAAAAACATACATGTAACTGTTCATTTATCATTCTGTCTCCCCCAAGTCCTTTAGCAGTTCATACCTATTCACACTTCTCAAGGTGTCCTCATTAACAAATCTTTTCCTTGCAGCCGTCAAACATGGTTTTACCTTAATTGATCTCCTTCTCTTCATTTGTTTCTCTGTTTGGTCCTCTTCTTCGTCACTCTCAGGAGTCCTTTGATCCTTTTCACTTTTTGACTGTTCCCTCTTATCCATAGAAAATCCACAAACTCCAGGCATGTCTATTTGCATTTCTACTTCATCCTGTTGTTGTTCTTGTTCTTCTTGTAAGTTGCATTGCCCTCTGGGTTCTCCTTCATCCTTTTCTGCTGTTACATCTTGTGTCATTGTTGTTCCTTCCTCCTGTTCTTTTTCGTTGTCTCCCTCGTGCACCTGCCCGCTTACTCCTTGTTCTTCGTCTTCCTCCTCGTTTCTCATCCCACATTCACATTTGTTGGTCACCTCCTTGCAATCCGGGCACTTCACTGCTTTGCAGTCCCTCGCAAAATGACCCATCTCGCAGCACTTGTAACATTTGTAATCCGGACAGTCCTTCACAATGTGGTCCGGGCTCATGCACAGCCTGCAGGTCCTCACCTGATGACTATGTATCACCCGAAAGTATTGTGGTCCTTCTTCCGTCTCGAATTTTGTGCTATACGGGAGTGAGATCACTTCTTTGGGGAACCTGGTTTTTACAAACCTCGTTCCATCCTCGATGCTTGTGCCCGGATAAACTCTCCTTCTTATCTTAGAGATGGGGAAAACCCCCCATCCCTCCAGTTTCTTTAAAATGTTCTCATCGTCCAAATAAGCAGGCAGGTGCATTAAAGAAACCACATAGTCTCTATTTTTCAGTTTTTGTACCTCACAGTTTTTCCCTTTGATGATTAGTCCATCCATCAGCTCCTCTGTGTCTTCTTCTTTCTCCAACGTCACCTCGAAATTATCCATTTGTTTAGGTCGAACCGCCAAGATTTTCCCAACTCCTATTTTCTCTATCACTGCTTTAATAATGTCCTCCGCCTTTGCACCTCTCACTTCCGTTAAGTCCACTGTAACTGTTGCTTCTTTTGCATACACTCTTTTCATATTTTCTTTCCTTGCTTCTTTATCCTTTCCATGTCCATCTCGTCGTCTTTGTTCCAGTCCAGTTTCATAGCCAGTTGATGTTCCTCCTGCCATTGCTGTGGTCGATGCCGTTAATCCATCCATTTTAAACAAAAGACACGCTTAAACACCCCCCAAACAGCAAAAAAACTGTTGGGAGGAAAACTCAAAACAAACTAAAAAACTTTATATAAAGACAAAACTAACAAATAAAAAACGAAAAAATGGTGAGCCTGTCTCACCTACTGCAAACTTCAAACTGCCAAACTACTTCCTGGTTGCTCAAAAAGGGCGTGCCCAAGGTGGTATGGCCGTAAGTGAAAACTGCTGCCAAATTCAGGCCTTTTGAAGAAAGTCAGAGACTCTTTCAGGCTTTCTGAAGAAATTCAGAGACTCTTTCAGGCTTTCTGAAGGAACACAGAGAATATTTCAGGCATTTTGAAGAAAGCTTTTCAGGCTTTTTGAAAAAGCTCAGGGACTCTTTTTTTTTTTTTTTTTTTTTTATTAAAAAGCTTACAGCACCTGGTATTCCCAGGCGGTCTCCCATCCAAGTACTAACCAGGCCCGACCCTGCTTAGCTTCCGAGATCAGACGAGATCGGGCGTGCCCAAGGTGGTATGGCCGTAAGTGAAAACTGCTGCCAAATTCAGGCCTTTTGAAGAAAGTCAGAGACTCTTTCAGGCTTTCTGAAGAAACACAGAGAATATTTCAGGCATTTTGAAGAAAGCTTTTCAGGCTTTTTGAAAAAGCTCAGGGACTCTTTTTTTTTATTTTTTTATTTTTTTTTATTTTTTATTAAAAAGCTTACAGCACCTGGTATTCCCAGGCGGTCTCCCATCCAAGTACTAACCAGGCCCG
Organism: Semotilus atromaculatus; assembly: GCA_031834385.1. Taxonomy (NCBI): domain Eukaryota; kingdom Metazoa; phylum Chordata; class Actinopteri; order Cypriniformes; family Leuciscidae; genus Semotilus; species Semotilus atromaculatus. The sequence continues at coordinate 20,433,481 of JAULUF010000050.1, forward strand.
ACCCTGCTTAGCTTCCGAGATCAGACGAGATCGGGCGTGCCCAAGGTGGTATGGCCGTAAGTGAAAACTGCTGCCAAAATTGGGCTATTTAAAAGGTTAGAACATTAGTCAAGTAAACTAAAAAGCTTACAGCACCTGGTATTCCCAGGCGGTCTCCCATCCAAGTACTAACCAGGCCCGACCCTGCTTAGCTTCCGAGATCAGACGAGATCGGGCGTGCCCAAGGTGGTATGGCCGTAAGTGAAAACTGCTGCCAAAATTGGGCTATTTAAAAGGTTAGAACATTAGTCAAGTAAACTAAAAAGCTTACAGCACCTGGTATTCCCAGGCGGTCTCCCATCCAAGTACTAACCAGGCCCGACCCTGCTTAGCTTCCGAGATCAGACGAGATCGGGCGTGCCTTTTTTTTTTTTTTTTTTTTTTTTTTATTGAAAGTTTTCCAAATACAAAAAGTAAATCATAACTTTCATCACTCTCAATACATCACTTCACAAAACAAGTACTGAGTACAATAAACTTTAGCTGTTTAAAAAATTAAAATAAATAAATAAAATACCACAAATAAAAATAAAAACCTAAAAAAACAAATCACTTCCAGGTACATTCCATGCTAAATCTTTTAAAACTTTACACACCCTTGGAGTAAAAACAACATAAAAACTTTGCAACATGTTTTCATACTTAAAATACCAATACAGTCCTTCAATATATCTTTCTGTTTTCTTTTTAAGAATAATCCAAACATCAAGCACCACTTTTCCTTTTTTGGCTATATTTCTTCTTTCCCATACTGCATTTTTTATCAACATTACTAACAGGTTCACAAACTTTTTACTTTGACAGTTTCCCTCCCATCCAAACATCACCATCCTCTTCCATTCTATTACCTCTTCGTCCCAGTCCTCAATTAAATCCTTTATCATCTTTTTGCATTTCCTGTAAAAGCCCTCCAACTCTTTACAATATAAAAACAAGTGCAAAATTCCTTCGTCTTCGTATTTGCATACTTTACATGTTGCATTCTCTTCCATTCCAATCTTAGTTAAAATACATTCGGTAAAAATTGCTTTGTGCCTTATAAAATACTCTAAACATTCCAGTTTGGTTTCCACAATCTTTCCCCTCATATTTCTCCATATACTTTCTTTTTTCAGATCTTTAATTCTCTGTACCCAAAAATCGTTAGCAACTGGTTCTTTAAAAACACCATCTCTAAAATAACAATAAAACTGTTTAACATTACACTCCTTAAAATTACATAGTTTTCCTTTCAGTCTGACATAAATGTCTTTCTCTTCCTTCCATCCCTCCATGTTTTCTATTCTTTTAATCCATTCCTTTGGTATTGCGTTTTTGATCATTTCGTATTTATTTTCTATTTCTCGTTTATTGCATTCCTCTTTTGCTTCCTCCATTGCATCCATTATAAATTGTGATGGTAAAAACCCTTCTTTAAATTCATACAAAACATCTCTTACCCTTGTTATTCCCACCTCTATCCATTTTTTAAAAAAGATCTCTTTCCCATCTCTTAAAATACTTTTGTTTAAAAACAGCGGTTGGTTTAAAATGTTTTCTCTTCCTTTCAGATTATAATCTATTATAGTTAAGAAAACCCCCCAAGCACTTAAAATTTCCTTATAGAAGTCAGGTAGCCCTTCCGCCATCCAGTTTTTTGTTTTCATCCATAAAATATCCTCCCCCAAATTAAAATTCCCACATTTGTTGAACAAATATTTCATAACTTTCTTCCATACAGTTTCATTGTCTTCTTGCAACAATTTTTTGACTATTTTAACTCTTAAGCAATTTTTCCTTTGTTTAATATCCATTAACCCCAACCCACCCTCTTCTAATGGTCCTAATAAAGTGTCGTATGCTATTCTCGGGGGTTTCCCTTCCCACAAAAAACAGAGAAAACATTTCTTCAACCTCCCTTCTACCCACAAAGGCATTTCTGTCACATATAAAACGTACCACAATTTTGAAGCCATTAAAACATTCAATACTAAAACCTTCCCTTTCAAATTTAAAGTCCTCATTCTCCAAAAATTTAACCTTCGCTCTATTCCTGTTATCAATTCCTCCCACATTTTTTCTCTTACTTGCCTCCCATCCTTTCCCATTAAAATCCCTAAAATCCTTATTTCTTCCACTTCCTTAAAATTAAAACATTCCGTTAAAACTGACGCTGCCCCGAACCTCATATACACTGTCTTGTCCTCATTAATTTTACTTCCCGATCCTTTGCAAAATTCTTGTACATTCCTCATTACTTGTTTTACACCCTCTTTCCCCTTAACTATTATTGTTGTGTCATCTGCATATTGAAAAATTTTCACTTCTGCTTTGCTTCCCTGTATTTGTATTCCTTTTATTTTCTCTTCTTTTCGTATTGCTAGACCCAAAGGTTCTGCTATAAGAGAGTATAATAAAGCTGAAAGTGGACATCCTTGTCTAATTGATCTAGTTATTTTAAAACATTCTGTTAAAAAACCGTTACATTTTATTTTTGTTAAAGCCCCCTTATATAAAATCTTTATCCATTTCATAAAAATCTCACCAAACCCAAACCTATTTAAAACCCCAAACAAGTATTCATGCTCCACCCTATCAAAAGCCTTTTCGAAGTCTAAGCTGATCAAGTACCCGTCATCATTCTTTTCTTTTATGTATTGTATTGTGTCCCTTATACTCATCGTTATGTCTGCTATGTCTCTTCCTTTTACTGCATATGTTTGATTTGTTTTTATTATTTGTGGCATCACTTCTTTTAACCTATTTGCTAAAATCTTTGCTAAAATCTTTAAATCAGTATTTAACATTGTTATTGGCCTGTAGTTTTTTAAATCAGTTTGTTCACCTTTCCTTTTATATATTAGCTTCATCAGCCCCATTCCCATCCTTTCATTCATCTCTTCTTCTTTAAAAATTTCCTTAAAAACCTCCTTTAAAATCTCTATTAAAAAGTCCTTAAAACGTATATAAAATTCACTTCCCAAACCATCTATCCCTGGGCTTTTCCTTTTATTTAGTTGATCTATCGCTCTTTCGATCTCCTCTTTCTTGATTTCCCCATCACACTCTTTTCTATCCTCTTCACTTAAAATCGTTTCAATATAATTTAACACTTTCTTTTTTTCCTCTTCTTCCACTCCTCTTGTTTTAAAAAGATCCTCATAAAAAACCTTTATCTCTTCTAGCACTTTTTCATTCCCCTCCACAATCTCTCCACTTCTCCCTTTTATTTCTTTTATTATTCCAACTTGCGCCCTTTTTTTCTCCAAGTCAAAAAAAAACTTTGTGCATCTCTCCCCCTCCACCATATATTTGGACTTACTTCTTAATCTTGCCCCCTCATATTCTTTTTCTTCTATTTCTTTCAGTTTCTCCTCTATTTCTTTTATCTTTTTTATGTCTTTATTCTCCTTATTTAATTCTCTTTCTAACGTCTCCTTTATTTCTTTTTCTTTGTGTCTTTTACTTATTTGTAAGATTCTGCAATACTTTATTGAAAACTTTTTTACTAGATATTTAACATTCTCCCACCACATTCTTTTATCTTCTTTATACATTACATTTTCTTTCTCTTCCTCTATGATTCCTTTTATCCCTGCAACATAATCTTCATTCTTTAAAATCTCTGTATTTAAAATCCATGTACCTGGTCCTCTTTGCACATTACTCCAATCTAGTTTAAAATATAAAAACTTATGATCACTAAAGCTGGTTTCTTCATAACTGATTTTTTCAATAAAATTCTCCACATTTCTTGTACATAGCACATAATCGATTCTTGTTTTACAAATAAAATTCCCCACTATTTGTTTCCTTGAATAAACTTTTTTCCCCCCATTTCTTTCCCTCCATACATCTATTAAATTATTTTCTCTCATCAATTCGTTTAATTCTTTCCTCCCTGTGTCCGATTTAAAAACCATCCCCACTGCCATATCTAGTTTGCTAAAAACTGTGTTAAAATCCCCCATCATTATTATTTCCTTATATTTCTTTATTACACTCCTTAAACAGTTAAAAAATTCTTTCTTTTCTTTCTCTTCTGTTGGTGCATGTACATTCACTAAAATTAATTCACGTCCTTCATAATTTACTTCCACAGCTATGCATTTCCCCATCTTATTAGCCTCTTAGGGGCGGCAGTGGCTCAGTGGTTCATGTAGATTGTCTACAAACCGGAAGGTTGGTGGTTCAATCCCCGGTTCCACCTGACCAAGTGTCGAGGTGTCCATGAGCAAGACACCTAACCCCGGCTGCTCCCGACGAGCTGGATGGCGCCTTGCATGGCTGACACCGCCGTCGGTGTATGAATGTGTGAGTGAATGGGTGAATGAGAGGCAAAAATTGTAAAGCGCTTTGGTGGCCATTCGGTCTATGAAAGCGCTATATAAATGCAGTCCATTTACCATTTACCATTTATCTTTGTACACCACTTTGGTTGTATTAAAAACATCTTTTCTCACTAAAAACGCCACTCCTCTTCCAAGCCTACCATCCCCATTATTATATAAAATATCTCCTTCCCATTTCTTTTTGTATTCCATCATCACATTCTCTTTCCAATTTGTTTCTTGTAAAACAATGACATCTTCTTTTCTACACTTTTCTTTCACTCTTTCAAATTTTCCCATGTCCATCAGTCCCCTTGCATTAAAAGTAACACAACTTAAAACCATTAAAATAAATAAAAATGAATACCTAAAAACCATTATTCTCCATTTTCGCCCTCCAGTCCCTTTAACACTTCATATCTGTTTGCATTTCCATCTTGGCTCCTTGTCATAGTCCTTTTTCTTGCATTTTCTAGATTCGGTGCTACCTTTAAAGATCTCCTTCTTATTTGTCCTCTCCCCTCTCCTTCTTTGTCCATTGTTATTTCCTCTTCATTTTCCATCTTTTTACTTTGCTCCTTCCTTCCTTGTCCATCTTTCTCATGTCCTTCATCCCGATAACTTTTAAAACTGTCCGATATTACCACTGCTGTCCATTGTATGTCCTGGTCCATTGTTTGTTCATTTACCTTATCATTCTCTTGTTCTTTTTCTCCTTCCTCTCTGTTGCTTGCTCCTCCTTCCATTTCTTTTTGTTGAACATTTTCTTCTTGTCCTTCATCGATTTGTCTTTCATCCTTGTTGTTTCCTTCATGCACCTGTCCGTCCACCCGATGCTCCCCACCTCCTTCCTCTTCCTCCATCCTACATTCACATTTATTTAAAAATTCCTGACACCCCGGGCACCTGACTGTATTACAGTCTCTTGCGAAGTGTCCCCTTTCTCCACATTTGTAGCACTTAAAATCTGGGCACTCTTTAAGCAGATGCTCCGGGCTCATGCACAGCCTACAGGTCTTCACCTGGTGACTATGCACCACCCTAAAATACTGCTGCCCTTCTGCCGTTTCCAGCCTTGTGCTGTAGGGCAATGATGCCACTTCTTTAGGGAACCTCACTTTAAGGAACCTCGTTCCATCCTCGATTTCAGTGCCCGGGTAGCATCTCCTTTTAATTTTTGATATGGGATTAACTCCCCATCCCTCCAATTTTCCAATAATTTCTCTGTCATCAAGGTAGACGGGCAGGTGCATGAAGGAAACAACATAGTCCCTATTTTGCAGTTTTTTCATTTCACAATTCACCCCTTTTATAGTCAGTCCATCAATCAATTCTTCACATGTTTCCTCATTTTCCATTGTTAGTTCATATTCATTTCCTTGTCTTGGCCTTAATGCCAGGATTTTCCCATTTCCACATTTATCCCCCACTGCCTTGATAATATCCACCGCTCTCACCTCATTAACATTCTCCACATTCACAATCATCGTTGCCTCCTTTAGATACTTCCTTCCACAAAACTTGTCTCGAACGTCTTGTTTTTTCCCGTGTCCTGCTCGCTGTTGATAATCCAGTCTAGTATCGTTTGCCATGCGTTTCTCTCCAGCCGGTCCAGTGTCGATTGCCATTCGTGTTCCTCCATCCAGTCCAGTGTCGATAGCCATTCGTGTTCCTCCATCCAGTCCAGTGTCGATTGCCGTGCGTGTTCCTCCATCCAGTCCAGTGTCGATTGCCGTGCGTGTTCCTTTAGCCAGTCCAGTGTCGTTTTCCGTTAATCCGTCCATTGTATTTAAGAAAAAGAAAAAGAACCACCCTCCAGCCAGCAAGATGCTGCTGTTAAGTGGTTTAAAAACGGTAAAAAACAAAAAAACAAAAACAAACTTAAAGTGAAAAAAACTCAAAAACAAACGCAAAGAGAAAAAACAAAATGGAGGAGAGCCTTCCTCTCCAAACTGCAGCCAAACACTTCCTGTTGCTCACTAGCTCCTTCTAGCGTGCCCAAGGTGGTATGGCCGTAAGTGAAAACTGTTGCCAAAATTGGGCTATTTAAAAGGTTAGAACATTAGTCAAGTAAACTAAAAAGCTTACAGCACCTGGTATTCCCAGGCGGTCTCCCATCCAAGTACTAACCAGGCCCGACCCTGCTTAGCTTCCGAGATCAGACGAGATCGGGCGTGCCTTTTTTTTATTTTATTTTTATTCAAACATTTTACATATAAAGAAATCATTTGCAACAAATCATCTCAAATACAATTCACTTAACATGTTTTCATATACATTCCTCCATCCATAGATATCATCAAGGTACAAGAATAATTACTTTGGCATATTTATCTTGCATTCATAAAAACATTCTAATATTCTTGAGTCATTCCCAGTAATTGTTTTGTAAAACCTCTCAGTTTGACCATTCATGCTGAAATAATCATACAAGGTCTGCATCTGCCCCTCTAACCTCCTTTTAAAGAAAATCCACATGTTAATATTACCTTGTTTACCTTTCATGACATTACGTCTGCACCATATTGCATATCTTGCCACGCTCAGAACAAAGTTAACTATATATTTATTTTTCCCTCTACCTTTTAGTCCAAGTAAAAAAACTTTGTTCCATTTACTTTGTTGTTCAATTCTTTTTTCCAAAATCCTTTCTACAAATTGTTTTATTTCTCTCATAAAATCCTGAAGATTCGAACACAATAAAAACAAATGTAAGAGCCCTTCATCTTCATTTTTACAGACATCACACCTTGCATTCTGTGCAAACCTCATTTTACATAGCCTCATTTTTGTATAAATTACATTATGTCTTAAAAGAAAATTAAAATTCTCAGTCATTGGATCCATGTATCTTATTCTAACATTTTCCCAAATGTTTTCTGCCTCAGTCCCTGGGAATAACCTAGCCCAAAAACCATTTGCTATTGGCTGAACGAAAACCATATTTCTAAAATAATTATAAAAACATTTTAAAGGACATGATTGAAATGAATTTGTACACCCACTTTCTTTTAAAAGCACTTCAACCTTTCCCTTTCCTTCATATCTTTTTTCTATTCCTTCTATCCATTCTCTGGGAATTGCTTTTTTTATTTTGTCAAAATGTTGTTTTACTACATCCCTTTCCACTTCTTCTCCAATTCCTTCAATTTCATCTACTATACCTTGAAGTGGTATAAAGCCATCAATTACCTCATACAAAATGTCTTTAACTTGAATTATGCCTGCTGCAATCCATTGTTTAAAATATAATTCTTTCTCTTCAAATAAAATATTAGAGTTTAAAAACAATGGGTGATTCAAAAGTTCTTTCACTCCTTCTGGCTTATACACAATTGACGGTAAAAATTCTTTCCACGCCCCTAAAACTTCTCTGTAGTATTCTGGTATACCCTTTAACATATGTTCCTTCAATTTCATCCATATAATTCCCTCACCCATATTAAGACCTCCACACTTATTTAAAAAATAAATCATTCCATCCTTCCACTCTTGTCTGTTTTCCTTATTTAAAAATTTCTTCATTATCTTTACCCTTAAACCCTTCATTCTTAAAACAGGGTCCAACAAACCCAACCCCCCCTTATCAACAGGCCCTATCATTGTGTCGTAAGCAATCTTTGCTGGCTTGCCGTCCCATATAAATTTTAGAATACACGCTTTCAACTTTTTATAGACCCAAATTGGTAATGGAGTTACGTCTAAAGCATACCATATTTTTGATAGCATCAGGGTATTCACAATCAAAATTTTCCCTCTTAGGTTCAACAATCTTTGTCTCCAAAATGTCAGTCTCCTCTCAATTCCTCCTAAAATCTCATCCCATATTATGTCTCTAGTTCTCTTTTCCTCTTTCCCAATTCGAATTCCCAGTATTTTAATGTTTTCTGTCTCCTCCTTAAAATTAAGGTAGTCGGGTAATTGTTTTGCCGTTCCTATTCTCATCATTACAGTTTTATCTATGTTTATTTTTGCTCCTGAACCTTTACAATAGGTTTGTATTTGCCCCATAGCTCCTTCAATGCTCTCAGTGTCCTTTAAAATTAAAGTTGTGTCGTCCGCATATTGGTAGATTTTTTGTTCTTTTTCCGTTCCGCCAAAGCCAACTCCTCTAATATTTCCGTCTTCTGCAACTGCTAAACCCAAAGGTTCAGCTACAATACTATATAATAATGCAGATAAAGGACATCCCTGTCGTATTGACCTTGTTATGCTAAAAACATCTGTCATAAAACCATTACACTTCACAAAACTAATTGCATCTTTATATAAAGTTCGTATCCATTTTATAAATTTATCCCCGAAACCAAATTGCTCTAAAAGTGCAAATAAAAAGTCATGTTCGACCCTATCGAAAGCTTTTTCTAAATCAATACTAACCATGAATCCCTCCTTTTTGCTTTCTATCATATAACTTATTTTGTCCCTTATATTACTCACTGTATCTGTAATTTCCCTCCCTATAATTGAATACGCTTGATTTGTTGTAATTATTTCTGGTAAAACCCCCTTTAGCCGATTTGCCAAAACTTTGGCCAATATTTTAAAATCCGTATTTAACATAGATATAGGCCTATAGTTCTTTAAATCTGCGGAGTCACCTCTTTTCTTAAAAATTAATTTCACCATTCCTACTCTCATCAATTGACTTGCTTCCCCTTTATCATATATATCCTTATATATTTGTTTTAAGACCGGAGTTAATGTGTTCTTAAAAGCCTTATAAAATTCACTGGTCAAACCGTCTGCTCCTGGACTTTTACCATTATTTAACTGTGATATTGCTACCTCTATTTCTTCATCTAAAAGATCTGCATCACACCTTTCTTTATCTTCTTTAATTACTTTTGTTTTTACCTTACTTAATAAAAACTGCTTTTCTTCTTCTTGTGTCCCTTCACTTTTAAAAAGACGGGCATAAAACTCTTTTATACTTCCCAATATCTCATTAATTCCTTTCGTTCTACTTCCATCCTCTTTTAATACCTCCTTTATTGTATCAGCCTTTTGTCTATTTTCCTCTAAGCTAAAAAAGAATTTTGTGCATCTTTCCCCTTCTATTACACGTTTTGCCCTACTCCTTATCATAGCTCCTCTACATTTTTCTCCTTCAATATCCTTTAGTCTGTTCTCATATTCTAAAATTGTTTCTATATCCCCATTCTCTTTTTGTAATTCCTCTTTCAAAACATTTCGAACTATTAGCTCTTCTTTCCTCTTAATATTTTGTAACAACCTACTGTACCTTATTGAATATTTCTTTATCTCATACTTTACATTATCCCACCATACCCTCTTGTCTTCTTCATACATTTCATTCCCTCTCTCATTCATTATAATTTCTTCTATCTTCATTCTATATGCTTCATCTTTTAATAGTTCATTATTTAAACACCATATCCCCTTTCCCCTCTCCACCCCCATTTCATTCAAATGTACTATTAACATTCCATGGTCACTTAAAGAAGTCATTTTATAGTATATCTTATCAATCTTTCTCTTCATATTCCTTTTAATCAACATGAAATCTATTCTACTTTGCTTCATTTGATCTTTTACCAACTGTCGCCTTGAGAAGTCCCTTACACCCTCATTCATCTCTCTCCATATGTCTATTAGATCATTTTTATCCATTAGTTTGAGCAATTCTTCTCTCCCACTGTCTCTTTTAAAAACCATGTCATTTGTTATATCCACTCTACTGAAAACCGTATTGAAATCACCCATTAGAATAATCCTTTCCCATTTTTCTATCATGCCATTTAAATTATTAAAGAACACTTTCTTATCCCCCTCTGCATTTGGCGCATGTACATTACACACATAAACATTTTCCCCTCCTATAGACATTTTCACAATAATACATTTTCCTTCCTTATCCTGGTATATGATTTCAACATCATCACTCATGTTTCTTTTACATAAGACAGCAACTCCTTTCCCTTTCCCCCCTTCCCCGTTATTATAATAAATTCCTCCTTTCCATCTTTTTTTAAAGCTGTCCATCATTTCATCTTTCCAAAATGTTTCCTGCAATAATATTACATCAGCCTTTTTGCATAACTCTTTCAGTTTTCCAAATTTATCCACACTAGTTAATCCCCTCACATTGATTGAAACAATACATAGAGTCATTAAAAACAACGCATTCATGTTTCATCTTTTTGTCCCCCCTTCTCCATTAAATCTCCATCTTGTTTTGTACTTAAGCTCATTCTCCTTCTCTGTCCTTTTTCCCTACTTTCTTCTACATTTGGTTTACTCAATATTCCTCTTTTCATTCCCCTCCTTAGCTCCTCCAAATTAACTTCTATGCATTCCTCAACTTGCTCCTTCTCATTTTTATCCTCCCTCCTCTCTTTTATTGTATCCTCGACTGGGCCCACAATACCTTCTTCCATAATTCCCTCCATCACATCCCCCCCTCCTCTCTCCAACTTATTGTCTCCACCGTGTTCTTGCTCATGCCCCGTACTATTCTCATTGTCTTCTACAGCCCCGTCATCCTCTTCTTCATTATTGGCAGTACCCATCCTTTCCATATTATTCTTAGGTTCAACAATTTCCATTTCATCATTAATCTCCTCTTCATGTTCACTTTCACAATCACATCTCATAAATGCTTTGTTACAATCAGGGCATTTATCAGCTTTACAGTCTTTCGCAAAATGTCCTTGCTCGTAGCATTCAAAGCATTTAAAATCAGGACAGTCCTTTAAGATATGTCCTGGCTGCATGCACATGCGACAAAGTTTTTCCTGTCCATCGTGAATCACCCTGAAGTACTGAGCGCCATCTGCCGTTTCGAATTTTGCGCTATAGGGCAATGAAGTTACCTCTTTAGGAAATTGAACTTTCACATACCTCGTTCCGTCAGCAATGTTCGTTCCAGGATAGACTCTTCTTTTTATTTTCATCATGGGAGTGACTCCCCAAAACTTCAATTTGTCTTCAATCACTTTATCCTCTAAATATGCTGGCAGGTGAAGAAAAGATACCATATGCTCCCTTACCTCCAACCTCCTTACTTCAAAGAATTGTCCTTTTATTTCCAATCCGTCCATCAACACATCACAAAAGTCCGAACCTTCCAAGGTCAGCTCATATTCCTTGCCATGCTTTGGTCTCACAGCCAACAATTTGCCAAATCCAATCTTCTGTGTTACTACTT